>BQKN01063003.1:0-25351 GCA_022839385.1 Asparagus kiusianus
TACGATCAGCTTTACATCGGGAATCCTCGTCAGCAGCTTCGGACCCACAGTGGTTTGGTGGACGGTCTTCGTGCATGGTTGTGGACCGTGACTGGCTGTACCGGCGCTAAGTTCAGCCTTCCGAGTATTGATAGGCAGTTGAATCTCACCTTCTTGAGCTGCAAGTGGTTATTAGCAGCCAACAAGACTATCCCTGTGAAGCCGATTGCGGAGCTAGAGGCTGAGGAAGCTTCTCGGGTTGACTCGCGCAGGATTCGGGAGAAAGCTCGATCACAGAGGACACAGAATAAGACTCGCCGAATTGATGAAGATTGCCATAGGTCATTCCATTCCACAGACGAGGCTTCCGGCGGAGATCCCGAAGATTGTGATGACTCTTCTGAGCGAGGTTTGCTATTCATCTTTTCCTTCTATTTTCTAGAAGTATTGAAACTGACTATAGTTCAATGTTTCAGGGACTACAGCTGATCATGATGAAGAGTTCTATCCTCCTCCTCGGGCGAGACCTTCGATCCCCACTGCTAGGCGGAAGAGGTTAGTCCGTAAGCTGCCTGCAGCTTCCCGAGCTTCCGATACGGACCTAGCTGGTGATGATCCTGCCAGTGATGGAGGTAACATTTATCCTGAGAACTATTCCTCTGGTTACTCAGCGCATTGACTTATACTTCTCCCTCTCTATATAGGAGCGCGTGAGGAGCATGAGATGAGTCCTGATCCAATCCCCGTATCTCCCGATGAGTCTGATCCGCTACCCCCTGTAGAGAGGTCTACAGGGGTTGCTGACATTAGAGAGGAGGGCAATTTAGGACCCGATTCCGTGAATCAAGGTACATCTAACACTGACAACGCATTTCTTTAGATGATACACCAAATAAATTTGTGTACCCTCTAACTGTCCTCTAACTCTTGCTTCTTCAGATAATTTGCAGGAGGCGAATCCTGGAAATGAAGAGGCCGATGCACCCGTGAGAGGTAACTCATTTCCATCAGTTGTAGTCTCTTCACTTTTCTTTGGCACTGATATCCTTTTATGTCAGATTTCTCCATCGATGACTTCGACGAGGGAAGCTTGTTTGCGGACACTCCTATGATGCGCTACATATATAGCTCACCTCAGATTGAGGACCAGCTACCTGGAGACATGTTTTCTGAGCCCGCCTTCGCTGAAAACCCTGAGGACGGTTCCTTTGAAGGTATGTGCTTCTTTCTGAGTTAATTATAGAACTAGCCAATCTTGACTAATGCAACTATAATGTAATGCCTCTGCGAATTCCGTTTTGAATCTGGCAGGAGCTTTTGTGGAGAAAGACCCTGTTGAGCCGGCTGTGAGACCAACTATACCAGTTGATGCACCTACAGCCGTTACACCTCCACTACCCCCAGCGGCTCAAGAGGAAGAAGGTATAAGTTAACTCATTGAAGAGTGTTATTCCTTTTTCTTATCAAGACTTTTGACGGACTTCTTCCTCTCTTTTGTATAGGGCGTTCTTCTCGTCTTCATGTCTTAGTGAAGGAGTTGTTATCCGACGACGATCCCGACAAGATCGTTATCTGTCTAGAAGTTCGCTCCTTCTTCTCCTTTGTGAAGGCTATGATTGGCAAGCTTTTCCACAGTGGACTTTCCCTTCACCAGTTCAAACCTTTCCTTGATTCCAGAATCAATTTAATAAGGGAGGCAGGATACCTAGATTTGGCGAAGGCCATAGTTGACGATCTCGACTGCTTAGAGCGTGAGCTTCAGATGTTTCGTGAGCTTCGAGATACCGGTGCTTCTTCCTTCATTGCTGCTGAGCTGGATACTCGTTTACAGTCATTGCGCGAGACTCAGCTTCTTGAAGACCTTGAGGTTCAGGTGCAGCGAGACCGAGTAGCTCGAGTTGAGACTGGCCTTGCTACCAGGTTATCTTCACTTGCCGAGCTCCGCTCTTCTATTACTTCTTGTGGGACCAAGATAGATCAGCTTAGAAAAGAACTCCGCGAAGAAGAGGAGACTTTTGGCATTCTTCAGATGACAGAAGCACAGGACCAGCAGACCTGTACGGCTTTGTCCGAAGAGTTGAAGTCCTTGAAGCAGAAGCTATCCGAGACAGAAGAGACTGCTGCGAAGACTTCGGCCGCCACTGAGGAGTCCATTAGGGCTGAGCTTAGCCAAGCTTATGATGATAAGCTGTCTAAGTTCAGTCAGCAGATTTTTAGCCACGGGCTTGATGTCTGATTTTGTTTGCTGTGTACTTTGACTTTTGACTCTTTTAGTGAATCTCCCTTTTTTTTATCTTTATTATGATTCGTCATTCCGTTTGAAATGATTGACCACAATACTCATAGGATTTTTGGCAAACCCTCAGCCATCAACGGGTTTGATATGCCTTTACCGACTACCGTTTGAGTCGGGCTAGCATGCGATTTGTTTAAATCCGCTCGCATGTAACGTTGTGCTCAGAGATTGAATTCTCTGAGACTTTGTGCTATGATGTTGAATACATAGACTTCGCTATTGTTATGGGAATAGGCTACCCGGCGACACGTGTGAGGTGTTGGCTTTAGGATTTTTGGCCAACCCCCAGCCTCTAACGGATTTGATTAGCCTTTACCGACTACCGTTTGAGTCGGGCTAGCGTGCGGATTGTCTAAATCCGTTCCGCACGTGACGTTAAGCTAAAAGAGTTAACTCTTTTAGTGCTACGATGTTGAATATGTAGACTTCGTCTTTCTCCTGTGAAAAGACTAAACAGCAACGTGTATGAGACGTTGACTTAGGATTTTTGGCAAATCCTCAGCCTTTAACGGATTTGATTTGCTCTTACCGACTACCGTTTGAGTCGGGCTTACATGCGGATTGTTTTAATCCGTTCCACATGTGACGTTGCGCTAAAGGAATGAACTCCCTTAGACTTTGTGCTACAACTTTGAATATGTAGACTTTGCCACTGTTATGGGAATAGGCTACCCAGCAACGTGTATTAGACGTTGACTTATCCCTAGTTAGGCTTCGGGATGAGGATCCCCAGAGTCAGACTCTGGTATCTTTTTCTGCGGGTAAAGATCAAACCGGCGACGCGTGTTAGGCGTCAACATATCCTTTCTTAGGATTCAGGATGAAATTCCCCATGCGTGTGAGGCATGGATTTCGGTGTTATTAATAACAACCTGCCACAATGTTGAATATGCGGACGAGTGTTCTTTTTAACGGTTAAGAACTAACCGGCCGCGCGTGTTAGGCGCGGACTTATCCTTACTTAGGTTTCAGGATAAAATACCCCAGAATCGAACTCTGGTGTCTTTTTTAATCGGAAAAAGACTAAACCGGCAGCGCGTGTTAGGCGCAGACTTATCCCTGCTTAGGTTTCGGGATAAAATACCTAGGATGAATCCTAAATTGGTAAATTTTGGAGAAAGAGTTGGTGTGGGGAAGGAAGAATTTTATATTCTATTCCCCGAACAAGGAAGGAAGAATTTTATATTCTATCCCTTGATTCTGGAAAGGAAGAATTTTATATTCTATTTCCAGTGCAAGAAGGAAACTAGAAGTGGGATCTCCACTCCGAGAATCTGGAAGATACTGACAAACTTTCCTTTTATAGGATTGGTTATCAGATCGAAAGATAAGTTCTTCGTTTATCGAAGAGAAATTTCAACTTGAGTTACAACCATAAGAAAGGTTGAACCCAAGAGAAAAGAAATGGAGTTCTTTTGTTCATCGAAAGGGGACTCCGAACCGAGAGTGAACCTTTTTGGTGGACTCACTGTCAATTGAAATTGATCAGCGAGGGATTTTGGTGGTAAAAATAAAATTGGGTTATCCTCTAGAATATTAAGTATAATATTCTTCAAGGAACTTCCCGATAAATGAGTTGTCCTGAACGTACTAGGGATAGTACCTTTTCAAAAACTTCCCATTTATTGGCATTAATTGCCTGTTACCCTCTAAAGAAATTAAGCGGTAAGCACCGTTCGAATAGACCGTGTCTATTACAAACGGTCCTTCCCACTTAGGTTCGAATTTACCTTTCTTCTTAGAGGTGAGGATTATTGGTCGACGAGCAGCGAGGACCAAGTCTCCTTCTTTAAAGCTTCTTTGACGAACCCTTTTGTCAAAAGCCCTGGATATCCTAGCCTGGTAGAACTCGATGTGTTGTTGAGCTTCCAAGCGCTTTTCGTCCAGCCTTTCGAGTTCCTCGAGACGCTTCAGATGCTGCTCTTCGGTCGTCATCTCCGTTGCGAGAGCGATCCGAAGGGAGGGGATTTGAATCTCCAACGGTAGCACAGCTTCGCATCCGTAGACCAACGAATATGGAGTAGCTCCCGTAGGTGTGCGTATGGTAGTACGATAAGCCCAGAGTGCTTCTCCGAGTTTATCGTCCCAATCTCGCTTGTTGGTCTTCACGAGTTTTGATAAGATCTTGATGATCGTCTTGTTGAAAGCCTCAGCTAATCCGTTAGCGGCAGGGTAATAAGGTGTTGACGAAACATCTTGGATCTTGAACTTATCACAGAATCGGATGAAGGCGTTGCTTATGAATTGCGGACCGTTGTCATGAATGATCCGCCTCGGCACGCCATGTCGGTATATGACGTGATGCTTGATGAAGTTGATGACGTTGTTCGTCTTTACTTCTTTAAGTGGAATGGCTTCAGCCCACTTTGAAAAGTAGTCGGTGATAGCGAGAATGAATCGATCACCTTTGACTGAAGGCGGAAAGATAGGACCGACAATGTCCATACCCCATGTCTCGAATGGCCAAGACGTGGTTGATGTGTGTAATCGCTCCGGTGGTTGGTGCATATAATTCGCATGCACCTGGCAAGCGTGACATTCTCGAGCGTACTCAATCGCGTCACGAACCATTGTTGGCCAGAAATATCCCATTCTTCTGATTCGATCATACAGCTTGGGACCAGGCTGATGCGCACCGCATTCTCCTTCATGTGCTTCCTTAAGAACTTCTTTCGCTTCTTTGCTTGAAAGGCATCGGAGAAGCAAGTCATCGTACCCCCGGTGATATAGCGTACGGGTCTCGGTATTGTAAAAGAACCGTGGTGCTCTTCGGCGGATAGATTCTTTTTCCTTTACATCCTCTGGTAAAATGCCATATTGGACGTAGTCAATAATGGGAAAGCGCCAATCTCGGGACTCGGACCCGATTTGGGTTGAGTTCACCTCTTTGGCGTTCTCGTTTTTATCATCCTCCTCTTCAATATCCATATCGTATATGGGTACGCAGAGTTGGTGTGATCTTACTGTGACTAGCAGTTCAGTTTCGGGCGGTTGCGCGAGTGATACTGCTAGTGCTGCCAGTGCATCTGCATAAGCGTTCTGAAGACGCGGGATATACTCAATGTAAAATTCTTCAAAAGAATCTGCCACTCTGATGGCCTCTTGGTGGTATGGAATCAGATCTGGGTTTCTGACTTCATATTCCCCACGAACTTGGTTGACAATTAGTTGAGAATCCCCAAAGGCTTCGAGATATTCGACCCCCAGCTCTTTGGCGAAACTGAGTCCTATGAGGAGTGCGTTACACTCGGCTACGTTGTTAGAGCATGGACTCGTCAGCGAATAAGCTCGAGGCATCACGTGCTTCCCTGGGGAAACTAAGACAACTCCAACTCCAGAAGTGACCTTAGGGCATCCCGGGGTTACTGCTTTATTAACTGCTCTCGAGGCACCATCAAAATATAACTGCCATATTTGTTGGTGTGACGTGGTATTAACCTCATGGGTTTTATCTGGCAAGTCATCGTATACCTCAACCGTATCTGTTGTCGGGCTTGCCGCCAAAAGATCACAAATCGCCTGTCCTTTGACCGACTTCTGCTGTTTGAAGTATAGATCATACTGGGACAAGAGAAGGGCCCACTTTGCCAACCGCCAATTCATCGAACCTGGTTGAGTCATGAATACCCGTACCGGATTAACATTAGCGATGATGTAAATCGTCTGGCCAACTAAGTAATGTCGCATCTTCTGCACAGCAAACACCAATGTAAGACATTCTTTCTCGATCATCGGGTATCGAGACTCGGCGCCTATCAAGGTCCGACTTAGATAATAAACTGCCTGTTCGTGACCATTATCATCGTCTTGTGCTAATAGAGCACTTATCGAATGGTTCATCGCCTTGATATAAATCAAGAACGGTTTACCTGATTTTGGTGCAACAAGAACAGGTGGATTCATTAGATATGCCTTGATATCTTCGAATGCCTTCTGGCAAGCATCGTCCCAAATAAACGATACGCCTTTCTTGTTTAGCTTCGAAAATGGTTGGCACTTCCCGGAAAGATTTGAAATGAATCTCCGGATATACGCTAAACGCCCTTGCAATCCTCTGAGTTCCCTTAGGTTCTTCGGGGGTTGCAATTCATTTATCGCCTTTACCTTGTCTGGGTCGATATGTATACCTTTGGTGGTAACGACGAATCCAAGGAATTTTCCGCTGGACATCCCGAGGAAGGATTTTGTGGGATTCATCTTCAATTGATGACTCCGCATGAGATCAAACATTGTCCTCAGGTCCTTGATGTGATCTTCTTTGCTGCGGTTTTTCACCACCAAATCATCAACGTAGCATTCAACCGTTTTCCTGAGGTGTTTCTGGAAAATCTTAGTCATTGCTCGTTGGTACGTGGCACCTGCATTCTTCAGACCAAACGGCATCACCGTGTAGCAGAAGATACCGAGGGGTGTTCTGAATGTCGTGTGCTTTTCGTCATCCGGGTGCATTTTGATTTGATTATACCCCGAAAAGCCGTCCATGAAGGACATTCTTTCGAATCCACATGTATTGTCAATAATGACATCTGTGATTGGGAGGGGGAAATCATCTTTTGGACATGCTTCGTTCAGATTCCTGAAGTCGATGCAAATCCTGATCTTGCCATTCTTCTTCATGACTGGAACGATATTGGCTAACCAGTCTGGATGTTGTTCTTCCCGGATAAATCCTGAGTCGATCAACTTTTTAACTTCAGCCTCGATGGCTTCCATGATCTGCGGACGAAACCGTCTTTGCTGTTGCTTGACAGGTTTGGCATCCGGCTTGATGTCGAGGCGGTGCATTGCCACATTGGGATCGAGCCCTGGCATGTCTTCGTAGTTCCAGGCGAAGACGTCGATATATTCTCTGATCAAGGCAATTAATTCCTCCTTTTCATCTGATGGGAGACTACCACTGATGAATATGGGCTTTGGATTGGCTTCATCACCCATATTGATTTGGACTACCTCGTCTTCGGTGGGTGGCTCTCTCTGTTCGAACCTATCACCATATTGCATGTTCAGGTGATGAACCCACGGGTCCTCCCACGTTTGCATTTGATCGTCGTCCTCCATTGTAGATGGATTAGCCGTAGTCATGTTCGACATTAAGGCCTTAAACATTTCTCCCAAACTTGTGTCGGAATCTTCAGCTGAAGAATCTGGCAAATACCCATCCTTAGCCTTGTTAGCAATTTGATCGATGATCTGCCAGCCACATTCGTCATCTGACGAAATGTAGCCTAAGCCCCTCTTGTGACGATAATAGCCCTCCGGTTTACCCTTTGGTACATATGCCGCTTTGACTGGGACACGGGAACCTCGATCGAAGTATAGACCTTCTCCGAGTGTGAAATCATATCCTTGTCTTTCCATGAGCTTGCGCGCGTCTGGACTGTACTTAGATAGATGTAAACCGGATTTGTCACCATCTTCATCCTCTCTTAGGAAATGATCTGGCACCGGAAGACTTTCTCCTTTACCGAAGATCACTTCTTTTTGTCCCCCTATTTTGGCGGGAATAATCTGAGTTGTTCCGAAAGAGTGTTGGAGACGCTTCTTCGTTACATATGACGATCGGAGCGGCATACATAATTCGGGATTATCGTACAATCCCTTTATCACATCATCAAAAGACAAGGAGTACTCTAAACCATTATTTATTTCAGGTTCGGCAAGTTGCCAGTTACAACCGCCATCTGACGACTGTTCGTCGTCGAGATTGATTACAAAGGGTACAATGTCATTAAAAACAAAACCACCATTGTAATCGAATCCGGCTTCGGAATCAGCTTCTTCTCCGCTGTCCGTGCCTTGGATCGATGGTTCCGTGTCGGATTCATTACCATAAAGGAGAGAATCTGTGAAATAATTCTCATACCCTTTGAATGGTTGCTTATCCGCGACCACCGTCCTAACTCTTCCATCAGTGTCGACATATTTCAAACACTGATGTAGAGTGGAGGGAACTATAACATTACTATGGATCCAAGGCCGACCCAATAGTAAGTTATAGGATGTCTCAGCATCGATCACGTAGCACGTGACCTCCGTCTTTAAATCGCCCATTTGGCACTTTATCCGAATTTTACCCAAAGGTCTTGACCCGCTGGTGTTGAATCCGTATATGACTGTGCCTGTAGATGCCAACTTGCTGACTGGAATGCCAAGGCTGTGCATCAGTCGAAGTGGCATAATACTCACAGCGGAACCCGGATCCACTTGGATTCGGTTAACTTCGCTGGAGCCAATGTACCCGACGAAGTACAGGGGCCGATCGTGGTTTGAATTCTTCGTCTGCATATCCTCTTTGGTGAAGGTGATGCAGGGGATGTTCTTAGCTGCCACATTGCACTGTTGGGGTAGCATATCCAGTTCTTTAGGAACTGGTTTGACCCTGGTGAGGAATGCTTCTGAATCTGCCAAGGCTTCCTGCAGGGCTTCTCTAGTCTCCTTGGATAACCGCAGCAGCTCATACAGTGTTATCCTTGCTGGAATGTTGGCTAGCTGAGCCATAATGTCGAAGGCGCGAGGGTTTTTTGAACTCTCCGGTTTGTCTTTTCCAATCGGACGACTGAAACGAGACTGTTTCGGATTCTGTATCTCCTCGGGCCTCTTTTCTTTCTGTTTGTCAACCGGCTGTCGTCGAACATCTTCAACCGGTTTGGGAATTGGGATCACCCCCATCTCTGTGATAGTCTTGGCTGGTCCCTGTTTTGTCACCCCTAGCTTAGCTGCTTGTTCGTTATGTGACGGATAGTTGAAGTGGTACTGATTCCCACTTCGGGTCACAAAGACTTCCTGTTCCTCGTCGGAGAGTGGAAAAGCGGTGATTCTTTCATCATCTTCACCCGGGATAGCAGAAACTCCACAACACGATTTGCCCTTCCCTTTGGATTTCTTCTTGGATGATGATCCGGCCCATTGTTCATCTTCAATTAGGTCGGGGTGCACCCAGAGAATTTCACCGTTTGGAGCTGTGTGTGGCACGAGTCCCTTTTGGCGCTGTCCGTGCGGATCGTCGTTCACCGTCTTCATCCCGACTTTGGTGACGCGCTTAGGCTCGAACCAATCTATAGGTACCGATCCAAAACTGATGGAAACCGCGTTCGCTCCCACATTTTTGGCCGGTTTTGGAGTTATGACTCCTACATCAATCAAGGCCTGGATCTTGTCCTTGAGGTGGTAGCAGGACTTCGTAGGGTGGTGAACCGCTCTGTGATACGCGCAGTACCTCGGGTCTGTCACCTTGGTGGCTCCTTCATGATCCACAATCGCAGGCAGCTGGATTTTGTTGTTCTCCAACAGATATTTGAAGATGCCGGGAACTTCGTCATCTTTGAAGGAGTAGACTTTGGGAAACCTCGGCTCCGAAGACTTTTGCTTCTGAGGCCGTTGCTGCCAATGGGGCTGCGATTGCTGTGGAGCTCGCTGCTGCTGCTGCTGCTGTTGCTGTTGCTGAGGTTGTAATTGAAAGGTTTGGTTAGCATCAACAGCATTAACCTGAGCTTTACCTTTTCCCTTCTGATTGAAGTTCTGCTTCGGAGGATTTGTGGCCGGTTGGCCTCTCTCCGCCTTCTTCCTCCTGAGGAACCGCTCAGCTTGCTCGCCTCGAACCTTCAAGTCCTTCCATGTCTTGGATGGAGCTGTGCCCATTGCTTCCAAAACATCCAGCGAGAGGTTGTTGTGGCAGGTTTGGAGGATGAACTCCTCGCTGATAGGGTCCCGAAAATTCATCGCCTTATTCCGGAACCTTTTGACGAAGACCTCGACTAATTCTCCGTCTTTCTGCTTTTCATCAAGCAGCGACCCGATTGAAATTTCGGTGTCGTCGTCAAAGAAATTCGCGAGGAATTTCGTCTCCATGTCATCCCAGCTGTTTATGCTTCCTGGCTTGAGGCGACGATACCAATCGAAGGCAGCTCCGCGAAGAGTGCCGACGAATGACCGCACCATCAGAGGCTCATTACCTGAGATGACTCCCAAGTGCGATTTGAAATAAATCAAATGCTGAGTTGGTGAACCCATCCCATTAAACGGCGTGAAGTTGATTAGACTAAACTTTGCCGGATATGGGATCGATTCCCACTCTCTTGGGTAAGGACAGGGAATGCCCGTCGTTTTAGTCTCTTGAGCAGAAATCAATGTGTTGATTTTGTTCTCGAGATTCTTAATTTTTAGGCTTTCACCTGTGTCTTCACTGGTATTATCATTACCACCCCCTGGATTGATGGGAGGGTTATTAGCGTTGCGAGCTTCATTTGTGCCCTCATCCTCCAGGTTGTTTTGGTTGGGCTGACTTGGTTCGCCTTGTTGGTGCCTCAATGCATGAAGTTGTTGGTCATGCATCTCTCTCATGTTCTGCATGGCCATTTGCATCTCGAACCTAAAGGTTTCTTGTTGTTTAGCCATGGCATCTTCAAGCATCTTGGCCACCTGCTCCGCGCTTATCATGAGCGACTCGCGGGGCTGTCCCTCACTGGACACTGTATTATCAGACGCCACTGCGGAGCCAGCATCTGATTCTTCATCTCCCGAAGGTACTCTCGTTCGGATTCTACCATACGTCGCGCGAATGATAGCCCCAGATTGTAAACGGGTCCTGGGTCGGGATGTTTCTGGAATCGTCTCGGGGTTATCCTGAGCCGCTGTTCCTGTGCTGGTCATGTTGGCGGTGACCCTTGAATGTTCACCGTCCTCGACCCTTGTTTTCCTCGTTGGAAACGCCTATGCCTTGGCTTTGGCGCTCCGGTGCTAAGTCTTTCGAACACCGATACTCTTTCGGGGACTGCCTTAACACAATTGCATTCAGACAGTACTGCCCGAATGAGATTTGAACAAGGACATTGATTCCCGAACCTTCGAGGGCTCCTCTTTCTAGATTTGTTCGTACCCCCGGCACGATAGTACAGCTCATCTGTTTGGAGGTCAGAGCAAGCTATCGTGTGTTGGCACGACCTCTCAGGTATAACGTTGTCATCATCAGATGACAACGTTTCCTTCTGAGGAATAATTTTCTTTTTCGGACCCTCCAGAGTCACACGCCTCGAAACACGCCTTTGTGGGTGTGAATCTTCGGCGGGCTCTCGCACTTCTATGCGCAAAGTTGTGCGCTTGGGTGCCGCGGTTTGCTCCAAGTGTTGAGGGTTGCGGCGACCCCCAGCATGCTGTATTGGTTGGGACTTCTTCACTGGCCCCAAGCGTTCCTGAACTGGAGTTTTACCTCGTTCCTTCGGAAGTGGACCGAGGCGCTCTAAAACTGATCTTTTCTTCTGGGATGGTCCTGCGGGATCTCCCAGGGTAGTTGCGGCAATCACCAGCTGTTTGGATTGACTTGCCGGCGTCCGAACTTTCGGAGGCTGCGAGTTTTGCTCCTTAGCCTGAACCGCTTCAGACTTTGGCCTCCAAACCTTGCGAGTAGGTGGCGGCTTTTTGACCACCTCCTTCTGCAGCTTGCGACGGGCTTCCTCAGCTTTGGCCCGTGCTTGCGCGGACAACGCGCGGCGCTTGCGGATGCGCTCCTCCAGCGTTGAGCGATTCCGTTTGACACGGACCCACTCCATTGTCGATGGTTTGGAGGAATCACCCTGCATTTGCTGTTGAGGCTGTTTGCCTCGTTTGTTCTTCAGATCCGCATGATAGCGGACCCCATCAACGGACTCCATAGCCTTGGCGAATTGCTTCGCGAGGCGTTGACGCTGCCTCTGGCGGGCTCTCTTGGAGAGAGTCACCACGTCTTCAATGGCGGAT
Organism: Asparagus kiusianus; assembly: GCA_022839385.1. Classification (NCBI taxonomy): domain Eukaryota; kingdom Viridiplantae; phylum Streptophyta; class Magnoliopsida; order Asparagales; family Asparagaceae; genus Asparagus; species Asparagus kiusianus. The sequence continues at coordinate 12,008 of BQKN01063003.1, forward strand.
TTGACCTTCTTTGAGGTCGGTAGGGCCTCACCTAACGCAACTTCGGCGTCGATTGGGGTGAGGTCGTCGTTGGTGGCTTCACCTTCATCGCACCAACGGACTTTTCTCCTGGAGGAGAACTTCTGGAACTTCTTGGACTTGGGGGAGGAGGCAGATCCGGACGAGGACACGTACTCCTCGTATTTCTGCTGGTCGAATTCGTACTCGACCTCCTCCACGACCGGGATCGAGATCCGCGGCTGTGACACTCCAGCTTCGGCAGCGAAGCTGGTGGCTCCCACTGTGGTCGCCAGATTGTTCGAGCGGGAAATTGCGTTATTCTTCATTGATGATTCTGTTACAACTTTGACAACAACTTTATGCGTTTACAAAGAGATCCGGTCTTTTTATAAGATCCGGCTTACAACAAAATCAAAACAAAGAAATAAAGATTACAATTTTCCTTGAACAAATCATGAGCTCCTGTTTTGCGGTCGCTCGCTTTGTGGGGTTCTTCGCCTGTGCCGGGGTTGAGTACCGTGGACCACCGCGCAATCTCGATCTGAACAGATCTACGTGGTATAACGGGTACTATCCCACCAAGGAGATAATAGCCGAGAGGGATCGTTTCACCAAGGAAACGCTCGCTCTAATCTCGGGATCTAAGAACCAAGCTTAGATCCGGAGTAGTATCACGTAGATCTGAGCTTCCAAGTCTTCAAGCCTTCACAATCCGAGTTGAGGTCACAATCCGGCAGAGTTTCGGCTCTTCAGAAGTTTCAGAAAAAAAGTCCTCTCAAATGAACGAGTGCCAGGCCTATTTATAGGCACTCAAGACTGTGCCTTTGGCACAAACCGACGCCTAGCCACCTCTGGGTGGCTCGGCCATAGCCGAGCCACCCAGGGGTGGCTCGGCCTTGGCCGAGCCACCCTGAGGTGGTTCGGTTTGGGCCGAGTTCCCCCAGGTGCGCTGGTTTCGTCATTTTCCGGTATTTCCGGTTCTCCGTCGTTCGGATTTGATTCGGTTTCTGGAATCGACTCATTGACTTGATTCCAAATATGGCAGTTAATCCGTTTCTGTGTTCGAGTCCGGGATTGATCTTGATTCGATCGCTATATCACCGAGTTCGCTCTTTGTTTAGATGACTCGGTGATTCCCCGAAATGTTGGTTCGATTCCACGTGCGTACGTGTTCCATTGTTCGTGTGCCTTGTCGCTTCGACCTTTCGTTGATTTGTTCAGGTCTTGATTCGATTCCCCGAATCTTCATTTGGCAGTAGCTCCGCTTCGGTGTTTGAGTTCAAGTCCGTTTTGTTGTTGGACGACTCGTTAACTTTCCGAACCGTTGGTTTGGTCCCGCACGCGAACGTATTCCGTTGCTTGCGTGCCTCGTCGCCTCGTCGCTCGAATGTCCGTTGTTTTGTCGAATCATCGTGCTGAGCTAAGCTAAGGGACCTATAGGCAATTTTATACGCCTACAGATACCCCCTCCAAAGTGTTTCAGTCTCGTTCTTTTATAGAAGAGTCTGAAATACTTTGGATGTGATCGTCCTAACCTTGAGTCGGTATAACGGGATCTTGGAATGGCTTCTGTTCTGGATTCCTTCAATTCCACCAGGTCATTCAGTGCTTTGTAGAACGCCTGTGGGGATTTCGGTGCTGCATTTATTGTCTAACCGTCGTCGGAATTTGAACTTGAAGTCGATTCCTAGTTTTCCAATCATTAGCTTTTGTTGGTTAGTTCAACGTGCAACTTTCGTTCGATCGTCGGCGTCGAGTCTTCTTTTGAGACGCGTTGTCTGGCGTCATGTTGTTGAGTTATCCTTAAGAATATTTTTAGAAGAATATTCTCCAGGAACTTCTCAATAAAAATAGGGAATAGTTTATACTCGTATACCTTATTGGAGTATTTCCGTGCCCAAAATGAGCTGAACCGGCTTGAAAATAAGCCAAAAAAGGCAGTATTTGGGCTCAAAATCTTTCCAACCCTTCCAAATATGTGAGAGAGGGATTAAATAGGTGAGGAACTGAACCGTAGGTTGATCTGAAGTCATTTCGACGCTTAATCCAGCTCCAATTTGAATTCTTGTTCGAATTTGGTTCAAACTGGTTCGAAATTGGTTCAAACTGGTCCAATCTGGTCCATTCAGACTCAATTTGGCTCATTCTGGCTTAGTCTGATCCACTCTGGCTTGGTCTGGTCCAGCCAGGTTCAATCTGGCTCAATTTGGCTTATTCAGGCTCAATTCGGGCTCATTCTGGCTAGGTCTGGTCCACTCTGGCTTGGTCTGGTCCAGCCTGGTCTGGTCTGGTTCAACCAGATCTGGTTCAAGGCTATAAAAGAGGCTTTTTTCTCTTTTTTTTCTTTTCTTTTCTTCCTCTTCTCTAGGGCCGGCCCCCCCCCCCCTTGTCCTCTTTTTGGATTTTTTCTTCCATCGAGCATCCGTTCTCCTCGAAACTTTGATAGTTGTCCTGAATCTAGGCTTCCTTTTGATCTTGGACTGAAAAATCCCTCAAAAATCCAATTTTTTTAGAATTTCTTTCAGGCCCCTCGAGCGCGTGCTGAGAGTTTCCAAAAAGGTCTCATTTTTGTTGGATCTCTAGCCTTTCTTCAGGTAAATCTCCCACAATTATGATCTTTTTCATGCTCAATTTAATTTATGCCTTTGTAGGATCATAGGTGAGGGTTGAGGGTGTGATTTGACACCTCGATTTAATCTTTTAGGGGTGTAGGTCTGATAAAAAAGTGATCTTTTTTCTAGATCTGACTTCTTTTGATTTATTTTACAGCTCGTCATGCCGCGTTCTTCGAGAGGTCGTTCCCCTGCCATGTCAGCTGATGGTGCGCCGCCTTCCTACGCCGGTGAGCTATTTTTGGCAATATTTGGAAATTTACAAATTAGTCCTTTTTTCTTAAAAATTTGTAAATTGGTCCTTTTTACCCCATGTTGTTCTCCTTGGCGAGGCAATCGGGAAGAGCCTTGATTCTCCTTGGTGAGGATTGACGCTTTGGCATTTTTGGGAATTTTGCAAATTAACCCCTTTTTCTGAGAATTTGCGAATTGGTCCCTGTTTACCCCACGTTGTTCTCCTTGGCGAGGCAATCGGGAAGAGCCTTGGTTCTCCTTGGTGAGGATCGACGCTTCAAAGATATGTTTTGCTTGGTCAAAACCATATCTCAAAATAAAGGGGGCGAATTGACGCTGCATTGCGCTTCATAAGGCAGGGATCCTCGATGCACCCTATCTTATGATTGCACAATGTGGCCAAATCGTCTCACCCTTTATAAGGAAATGACTCTATCTTAGCTATTTGTAAGATGAGTTCAATTTCCTTTTATAACCGAGACTAACCCGTGTTTAATTGTCTATTCTGCAGTGGGGTACCCTTCTGGATCGTTCTCAGCCCACGCAGTCTATGGGCGTCGTGGCGAGCATTACTCGACCTCTGACAATCCTTCCCCTATTCCAGCTGCTCCTCAGTTTGCTTCGGGCACGTTGACTGAGGTTGCCCAGGTGGTGAGGGAGGGTGGTCATCGAGCTATTCGACAGCTGATTACAGATGCTCCTTTTGTGAAGGACGCCAGCTCTACCCAGCCTCTCCGGAAGAGCGATTTCCTATTTGGTGATTCTGTCGATGACCCAGAAGCCGTGTTCATTGACGCTGAGCAGTGGCTTCACAAGACCGGCGGTGGCTTCATATACTTGCCAGAAATTCCTCGACATCGCTCATTGATTGAGCTCAGGTGTCAGGCCGTGACGCGTGAGATGTCGTGGCGTTTGACAGTGGATCATGAGAGCGTCCATTGCGGCTATATCACTCATCAGGCAGCTCCTGGTTCAAGCAGGAGTCACATCACCGGATTGCATCCCGGAGTGTTGGGACTAGATGCACCACCACGTAACGAGTTTCTCGCCACTGCTTCGACTTTGAGGAATCGCCTCGCTGCCCTAGGACGGGAGATGCCTGCGACTCGTCACAGGATTTATGGTTGGGTCCACTCTTCGGACAAGTCTTGGTGGAGTCGCATGACTACATACGTCTTGAGCCGCTGGGGCGAGGAGTTGCACGCTTGCGGTTTGTATACCGCCGTTCGTGCCACCATGTATGGCCTGCCTGTCAGTTTGAGACATTTCTGTGCTTTGTTCGAGTTATATAATCCAGACTCGAACACTTTTCTGACCCGTCAGGGGGAGTTGGGCTTGGCTCTTCATGAGATGCATAGGATTTCTGGCTTGACCATGGGGCAAATGTTATACCAGGAGTATTTCCCTTCCAGTCATGAGTTGAGTCAGCTGAAGGATCGCATGCCCGACCGTTACGAGACTCTATGGGATCTTACTTGCCATTACCATATCGCTTTGGCGCAGTCTGAGCCTTTAGCCAAGAGGACGAAGGCCTCTGTGAGTCTGAAGCAGTTCGCGAACTATTTGTTCAAGAACTTGGAGAGCAGCTCTGGCGAGGATATTTGTGAGTTGGCCCCACTCATTCCTTCAGAGGTGAACCATCTACTGAAGAAGATTGATGCTCATTCCTATACCACCAGCAGTCCTGAGGGTGGCTTTCCTGCGAAGACCAAGTTCAGATCTTTCTTATGGCATGCGACCACACCGATTCAGCCGATGACTCTTCTTGCCGGCTTTCTTGCTATCTGGTTGAAGAAGTGCGTGGTTCCGTACCAGTCTGGGGATGCCTTGCCCTTGGAGGTACTCTTCCCAGCAGTTCAGCTCGCATACAAGAAGGAACTCTCACTTCTTCCGGTGATGGTGGCTAACATTCACCGAGGACTTCGACAGCTTTCCAGTGCGTTCACACGGAAGGAGACCGATTTGCCAGGTCAGATTCCCACACTTAAGGTAGAGCTTCCGTACGCTTATTTGATGACCTGGTTCGTCCTTCACCGTCCGGACATGATGTCGGTGCCGAACGCCACAGATCACTCTGTTCCCCTGCTGCAGTTGCTTGAAAATGGTAGGTGGGAAGGCCGCGGGTTTTCTGATGTCCGATAGCAGCTGCAGGTCCACAAGTGTTGGGCATTCTCCACTTGTTTTCCGCAGTTCTCCGGCCGATATGGCGAGTGCTTGACAGACGATGAGAGGCCGAGAGAGAATCGGACCCACTTAGACATTGGCTGCTTTAATTGGCTGGTGAACATCAGGCCCGGCTATCTGACTTTCCGGGTGAGGAATGAGTGCTTCATAGAGCCATATCTACCCTGCCGATTTGCTCGCCAGTTTGGTTACGATCAGCTTTACATCGGGAATCCTCGTCAGCAGCTTCGGACCCACAGTGGTTTGGTGGACGGTCTTCGTGCATGGTTGTGGATCGTGACTGGCTGTACCGGCGCTAAGTTCAGCCTTCCGAGTATTGATAGGCAGTTGAATCTCACCTTCTTGAGCTGCAAGTGGTTATTAGCAGCCAACAAGACTATCCCTGTGAAGCCGATTGCGGAGCTAGAGGCTGAGGAAGCTTCTCGGGTTGACTCGCGCAGGATTCGGGAGAAAGCTCGATCACAGAGGACACAGAATAAGACTCGCCGAATTGATGAAGATTGCCATAGGTCATTCCATTCCACAGACGAGGCTTCCGGCGGAGATCCCGAAGATTGTGATGACTCTTCTGAGCGAGGTTTGCTATTCATCTTTTCCTTCTATTTTCTAGAAGTATTGAAACTGACTATAGTTCAATGTTTCGGGGACTACAGCTGATCATGATGAAGAGTTCTATCCTCCTCCTCGGGCGAGACCTTCGATCCCCATTGCTAGACGGAAGAGGTTAGTTCGTAAGCTGCCTGCAGCTTCCCGAGCTTCCGATACAGACCTAGCTGGTGATGATCCTGTCAGTGATGGAGGTAACATTTATCCTGAGAACTATTCCTCTGGTTACTCAGCGCATTGACTTATACTTCTCCCTCTCTATATAGGAGCGCGTGAGGAGCATGAGATGAGTCCTGATCCAATCCCCGTATCTCCCGATGAGTCTGATCCGCTACCCCCTGTAGAGAGGTCTACAGGGGTTGCTGACATTAGAGAGGAGGGCAATTTAGGACCCGATTCCGTGAATCAAGGTACATCTAACACTGACAACGCATTTCTTTAGATGATACACCAAATAAATTTGTGTACCCTCTAACTGTCCTCTAACTCTTGCTTCTTCAGATAATTTGCAGGAGGCGAATCCTGGAAATGAAGAGGCCGATGCACCCGTGAGAGGTAACTCATTTCCATCAGTTGTAGTCTCTTCACTTTTCTTTGGCACTGATATCCTTTTATGTCAGATTTCTCCATCGATGACTTCGACGAGGGAAGCTTGTTTGCGGACACTCCTATGATGCGCTACATATATAGCTCACCTCAGATTGAGGACCAGCTACCTGGAGACATGTTTTCTGAGCCCGCCTTCGCTGAAAACCCTGAGGACGGTTCCTTTGAAGGTATGTGCTTCTTTCTGAGTTAATTATAGAACTAGCCAATCTTGACTAATGCAACTATAATGTAATGCCTCTGCGAATTCCGTTTTGAATCTGGCAGGAGCTTTTGTGGAGAAAGACCCTGTTGAGCCGGCTGTGAGACCAACTATACCAGTTGATGCACCTACAGCCGTTACACCTCCACTACCCCCAGCGGCTCAAGAGGAAGAAGGTATAAGTTAACTCATTGAAGAGTGTTATTCCTTTTTCTTATCAAGACTTTTGACGGACTTCTTCCTCTCTTTTGTATAGGGCGTTCTTCTCGTCTTCATGTCTTAGTGAAGGAGTTGTTATCCGACGACGATCCCGACAAGATTGTTATCTGTCTAGAAGTTCGCTCCTTCTTCTCCTTTGTGAAGGCTATGATTGGCAAGCTTTTCCACAGTGGACTTTCCCTTCACCAGTTCAAACCTTTCCTTGATTCCAGAATCAATTTAATAAGGGAGGCAGGATACCTAGATTTGGCGAAGGCCATAGTTGACGATCTCGACTGCTTAGAGCGTGAGCTTCAGATGTTTCGTGAGCTTCGAGATACCGGTGCTTCTTCCTTCATTGCTGCTGAGCTGGATACTCGTTTACAGTCATTGCGCGAGACTCAGCTTCTTGAAGACCTTGAGGTTCAGGTGCAGCGAGACCGAGTAGCTCGAGTTGAGACTGGCCTTGCTACCAGGTTATCTTCACTTGCCGAGCTCCGCTCTTCTATTACTTCTTGTGGGACCAAGATAGATCAGCTTAGAAAAGAACTCCGCGAAGAAGAGGAGACTTTTGGCATTCTTCAGATGACAGAAGCACAGGACCAGCAGACCTGTACGGCTTTGTCCGATGAGTTGAAGTCCTTGAAGCAGAAGCTATCCGAGACAGAAGAGACTGCTGTGAAGACTTCGGCCGCCACTGAGGAGTCCATTAGGGCTGAGCTTAGCCAAGCTTATGATGATAAGCTGTCTAAGTTCAGTCAGCAGATTTTTAGCCACGGGCTTGATGTCTGATTTTGTTTGCTGTGTACTTTGACTTTTGACTCTTTTAGTGAATCTCCCTTTTTTTTATCTTTATTATGATTCGTCATTCCGTTTGAAATGATTGACCACAATACTCATAGGATTTTTGGCAAACCCTCAGCCATCAACGGGTTTGATATGCCTTTACCGACTACCGTTTGAGTCGGGCTAGCATGCGATTTGTTTAAATCCGCTCGCATGTAACGTTGTGCTCAGAGATTGAATTCTCTGAGACTTTGTGCTATGATGTCGAATACATAGACTTCGCCATTGTTACGGGAATAGGCTACCCGGCGACACGTGTGAGGTGTTGGCTTTAGGATTTTTGGCCAACCCCCAGCCTCTAACGGATTTGATTAGCCTTTACCGACTACCGTTTGAGTCGGGCTAGCGTGCGGATTGTCTAAATCCGTTCCGCACGTGACGTTAAGCTAAAAGAGTTAACTCTTTTAGTGCTACGACATTGAATACGTAGACTTCGTCTTTCTCCTGTGAAAAGACTAAACAGCAACGTGTATGAGACGTTGACTTAGGATTTTTGGCAAATCCTCAGCCTTTAACGGATTTGATTTGCTCTTACCGACTACCGTTTGAGTCGGGCTTACATGCGGATTGTTTTAATCCGTTCCACATGTGACGTTGCGCTAAAGGAATGAACTCCCTTAGACTTTGTGCTACAACTTTGAATATGTAGACTTTGCCACTGTTATGGGAATAGGCTACCCAGCAACGTGTATTAGACGTTGACTTATCCCTAGTTAGGCTTCGGGATGAGGATCCCCAGAGTCAGACTCTGGTATCTTTTTCTGCGGGTAAAGATCAAACCGGCGACGCGTGTTAGGCGTCAACATATCCTTTCTTAGGATTCAGGATGAAATTCCCCATGCGTGTGAGGCATGGATTTCGGTGTTATTAATAACAACCTGCCACAATGTTGAATATGCGGACGAGTGTTCTTTTTAACGGTTAAGAACTAACCGGCCGCGCGTGTTAGGCGCGGACTTATCCTTACTTAGGTTTCAGGATAAAATACCCCAGAATCGAACTCTGGTGTCTTTTTTAATCGGAAAAAGACTAAACCGGCAGCGCGTGTTAGGCGCAGACTTATCCCTGCTTAGGTTTCGGGATAAAATACCTAGGATGAATCCTAAATTGGTAAATTTTGGAGAAAGAGTTGGTGTGGGGAAGGAAGAATTTTATATTCTATTCCCCGAACAAGGAAGGAAGAATTTTATATTCTATCCCTTGATTCTGGAAAGGAAGAATTTTATATTCTATTTCCAGTGCAAGAAGGAAACTAGAAGTGGGATCTCCACTCCGAGAATCTGGAAGATACTGACAAACTTTCCTTTTATAGGATTGGTTATCAGATCGAAAGATAAGTTCTTCGTTTATCGAAGAGAAATTTCAACTTGAGTTACAACCATAAGAAAGGTTGAACCCAAGAGAAAAGAAATGGAGTTCTTTTGTTCATCGAAAGGGGACTCCGAACCGAGAGTGAACCTTTTTGGTGGACTCACTGTCAATTGAAATTGATCAGCGAGGGATTTTGGTGGTAAAAATAAAATTGGGTTATCCTCTAGAATATTAAGTATAATATTCTTCAAGGAACTTCCCGATAAATGAGTTGTCCTGAACGTACTAGGGATAGTACCTTTTCAAAAACTTCCCATTTATTGGCATTAATTGCCTGTTACCCTCTAAAGAAATTAAGCGGTAAGCACCGTTCGAATAGACCGTGTCTATTACAAACGGTCCTTCCCACTTAGGTTCGAATTTACCTTTCTTCTTAGAGGTGAGGATTATTGGTCGACGAGCAGCGAGGACCAAGTCTCCTTCTTTAAAGCTTCTTTGACGAACCCTTTTGTCAAAAGCCCTGGATATCCTAGCCTGGTAGAACTCGATGTGTTGTTGAGCTTCCAAGCGCTTTTCGTCCAGCCTTTCGAGTTCCTCAAGACGTTTTTGATGATGTTCTTCGGTCGTCATCTCCGTTGCGAGAGCGATCCGAAGGGAGGGGATTTGAATCTCCAACGGTAGCACAGCTTCGCATCCGTAGACCAACGAATATGGAGTAGCTCCCGTAGGTGTGCGTATGGTAGTACGATAAGCCCAGAGTGCTTCTCCGAGTTTATCGTCCCAATCTCGCTTGTTGGTCTTCACGAGTTTTGATAAGATCTTGATGATCGTCTTGTTGAAAGCCTCAGCTAATCCGTTAGCGGCAGGGTAATAAGGTGTTGACGAAACATCTTGGATCTTGAACTTATCACAGAATCGGATGAAGGCGTTGCTTATGAATTGCGGACCGTTGTCATGAATGATCCGCCTCGGCACGCCATGTCGGTATATGACGTGATGCTTGATGAAGTTGATGACGTTGTTCGTCTTTACTTCTTTAAGTGGAATGGCTTCAGCCCACTTTGAAAAGTAGTCGGTGATAGCGAGAATGAATCGATCACCTTTGACTGAAGGCGGAAAGATAGGACCGACAATGTCCATACCCCATGTCTCGAATGGCCAAGACGTGGTTGATGTGTGTAATCGCTCCGGTGGTTGGTGCATATAATTCGCATGCACCTGGCAAGCGTGACATTCTCGAGCGTACTCAATCGCGTCACGAACCATTGTTGGCCAGAAATATCCCATTCTTCTGATTCGATCATACAGCTTGGGACCAGGCTGATGCGCACCGCATTCTCCTTCATGTGCTTCCTTAAGAACTTCTTTTGCTTCTTCATTCGAAAGGCATCGGAGAAGCAAGTCATCGTACCCCCGGCGATACAGCGTACGGGTCTCGGTATTGTAAAAGAACCGTGGTGCTCTTCGGCGGATAGATTCTTTTTCTTTTACATCCTCTGGTAAAATGCCATATTGGACGTAATCAATAATGGGAAAGCGCCAATCTCGGGACTCGGACCCGATTTGGGTTGAGTTCACCTCTTTGGCGTTCTCGTTTTTATCATCCTCCTCTTCAATATCCATATCGTATATGGGTACGCAGAGTTGGTGTGATCTTACTGTGACTAGCAGTTCAGTTTCGGGCGGTTGCGCGAGTGATACTGCTAGTGCTGCCAGTGCATCTGCATAAGCGTTCTGAAGACGCGGGATATACTCAATGTAAAATTCTTCAAAAGAATCTGCCACTCTGATGGCCTCTTGGTGGTATGGAATCAGATCTGGGTTTCTGACTTCATATTCCCCACGAACTTGGTTGACAATTAGTTGAGAATCCCCAAAGGCTTCGAGATATTCGACCCCCAGCTCTTTGGCGAAACTGAGTCCTATGAGGAGTGCGTTATACTCGGCTACGTTGTTAGAGCATGGACTCGTCAGCGAATAAGCTCGAGGCATCACGTGCTTCCCTGGGGAAACTAAGACAACTCCAACTCCAGAAGTGACCTTAGGGCATCCCGGGGTTACTGCTTTATTAACTGCTCTCGAGGCACCATCAAAATATAACTGCCATATTTGTTGGTGTGACGTGGTATTAACCTCATGGGTTTTATCTGGCAAGTCATCGTATACCTCAACCGTATCTGTTGTCGGGCTTGCCGCCAAAAGATCACAAATCGCCTGTCCTTTGACCGACTTCTGCTGTTTGAAGTATAGATCATACTGGGACAAGAGAAGGGCCCACTTTGCCAACCGCCAATTCATCGAACCTGGTTGAGTCATGAATACCCGTACCGGATTAACATTAGCGATGATGTAAATCGTCTGGCCAACTAAGTAATGTCGCATCTTCTGCACAGCAAACACCAATGTAAGACATTCTTTCTCGATCATCGGGTATCGAGACTCGGCGCCTATCAAGGTCCGACTTAGATAATAAACTGCCTGTTCGTGACCATTATCATCGTCTTGTGCTAATAGAGCACTTATCGAATGGTTCATCGCCTTGATATAAATCAAGAACGGTTTACCTGATTTTGGTGCAACAAGAACAGGTGGATTCATTAGATATGCCTTGATATCTTCGAATGCCTTCTGGCAAGCATCGTCCCAAATAAACGATACGCCTTTCTTGTTTAGCTTCGAAAATGGTTGGCACTTCCCGGAAAGATTTGAAATGAATCTCCGGATATACGCTAAACGCCCTTGCAATCCTCTGAGTTCCCTTAGGTTCTTCGGGGGTTGCAATTCATTTATCGCCTTTACCTTGTCTGGGTCGATATGTATACCTTTGGTGGTAACGACGAATCCAAGGAATTTTCCGCTGGACATCCCGAGGAAGGATTTTGTGGGATTCATCTTCAATTGATGACTCCGCATGAGATCAAACATTGTCCTCAGGTCCTTGATGTGATCTTCTTTGCTGCGGTTTTTCACCACCAAATCATCAACGTAGCATTCAACCGTTTTCCTGAGGTGTTTCTGGAAAATCTTAGTCATTGCTCGTTGGTACGTGGCACCTGCATTCTTCAGACCAAACGGCATCACCGTGTAGCAGAAGATACCGAGGGGTGTTCTGAATGTCGTGTGCTTTTCGTCATCCGGGTGCATTTTGATTTGATTATACCCCGAAAAGCCGTCCATGAAGGACATTCTTTCGAATCCACATGTATTGTCAATAATGACATCTGTGATTGGGAGGGGGAAATCATCTTTTGGACATGCTTCGTTCAGATTCCTGAAGTCGATGCAAATCCTGATCTTGCCATTCTTCTTCATGACTGGAACGATATTGGCTAACCAGTCTGGATGTTGTTCTTCCCGGATAAATCCTGAGTCGATCAACTTTTTAACTTCAGCCTCGATGGCTTCCATGATCTGCGGACGAAACCGTCTTTGCTGTTGCTTGACAGGTTTGGCATCCGGCTTGATGTCGAGGCGGTGCATTGCCACATTGGGATCGAGCCCTGGCATGTCTTCGTAGTTCCAGGTGAAGACGTCGATATATTCTCTGATCAAGGCAATTAATTCCTCCTTTTCATCTGATGGGAGACTACCACTGATGAATATGGGCTTTGGATTGGCTTCATCACCCATATTGATTTGGACTACCTCGTCTTCGGTGGGTGGCTCTCTCTGTTCGAACCTATCACCATATTGCATGTTCAGGTGATGAACCCACGGGTCCTCCCACGTTTGCATTTGATCGTCGTCCTCCATTGTAGATGGATTAGCCGTAGTCATGTTCGACATTAAGGCCTTAAACATTTCTCCCAAACTTGTGTCGGAATCTTCAGCTGAAGAATCTGGCAAATACCCATCCTTAGCCTTGTTAGCAATTTGATCGATGATCTGCCAGCCACATTCGTCATCTGACGAAATGTAGCCTAAGCCCCTCTTGTGACGATAATAGCCCTCCGGTTTACCCTTTGGTACATATGCCGCTTTGACTGGGACACGGGAACCTCGATCGAAGTATAGACCTTCTCCGAGTGTGAAATCATATCCTTGTCTTTCCATGAGCTTGCGCGCTTCTGGACTGTACTTAGATAGATGTAAACCAGATTTGTCACCATCTTCATCCTCTCTTAGGAAATGATCTGGCACCGGACGACTTTCTCCTTTACCGAAGATCACTTCTTTTTGTCCCCCTATTTTGGCGGGAATAATCTGAGTTGTTCCGAAAGAGTGTTGGAGACGCTTCTTCGTTACATATGACGATCGGAGCGGCATACATAATTCGGGATTATCGTACAATCCCTTTATCACATCATCAAAAGACAAGGAGTACTCTAAACCATTATTTATTTCAGGTTCGGCAAGTTGCCAGTTACAACCGCCATCTGACGACTGTTCGTCGTCGAGATTGATTACAAAGGGTACAATGTCATTAAAAACAAAACCACCATTGTAATCGAATCCGGCTTCGGAATCAGCTTCTTCTCCGCTGTCCGTGCCTTGGATCGATGGTTCCGTGTCGGATTCATTACCATAAAGGAGAGAATCTGTGAA
>BQKN01063006.1:310-50119 GCA_022839385.1 Asparagus kiusianus
GAGAGTCGATAAGTTGATATGTGTCAGAGGTGTAATTTTAACATGACGTCTGTGGGGATAAAATCCTTTTATGTCTTGTTAGGGGAGGTCACTAAGTATTTTTATCATCGGAATGATGGATTATGATACTTAGGATTTGAACAAGATCTTGGGTAGTTTTATTACCCCCTCGAAAGGAGTTGATAAACTGGTTACTTATTGCCCTGTTGGAGAGAGCTAATAAATTGACGATAATCTGAGTGATTCTGAGGACTTATCGTTCTATTAATGAGAATCGATAAGTGGATTCTAACAGAGGAATTATAGTCATATTGGTGGTGATAATAACTAAATTCAATCTCTGTTAGGGTGATGATCATCTGAGGTGTGATATTAACCTGATGTGTTGAAAAGATACAGAGTTTTGAACGCACTCTGCTGAAAGAATCCACGAACTTTGAGAATAAGTATCAAGAATGGGTTCTCTATTTGGAAGAGTTATAACGCTGAGGTGACCCTTGCGTTTGAGGTGTGAAACACGAGGTTAAGAATCTTCATAACGCTGGTCTGAGCCTAGCGTTTGAACGTGGGTGTGAACCTCGCGTTGAGATTAAAGTCTTAACTGACTTTATCTAAAAACGTAAAAGATTTACGTTTTTAAAACGGTTGGGATTCTTTTTAGAGTCCCTAACCATCTAAACAACTTAACAGCTGTTATAAATAGACCTGAGTGGTCACATCAAGAGTCACTCGACTCTTTCTACTTTCGGCTATTTCCAAGAACGAGAAATCTCGTTTGACTTCGGCGAGATCTCCGACGAACTTCATCTTCTTCGTTCGAAAACGCCTCCTCCGATCCACTATGCTGATGGCGCCGCGGAGGATGGGTTCAAGCTCCAAGAAAGTCGCCGGAGCGACTTCCGAAACCCCGTCGGTTGAGGGCGCCAGCGGTGTTCCTGTTCGTGCTAGGACGTCGTTGTCATCCCCACCATCACAGGAACTTCCCTGTCGTGGTAAGTGCTGACTAAAAGAACTTGCTTTGGCAAGTTTTCTGAAAATCCTAAATGGGTTCTTGATAACGAGGAAGATGACTCGTTCTAACTGGATGAAAACGCGGGGTTGGGATACCCTTTGGGTCCCGACCCTCGCGTTCCAAATTTTTAATACGAGATTCGACCCTGGCGTTTGAGAATTCTGACGCGGGGCTCGACCCTCGCGTTGGAAATTTTGACATGAGACTTTAACCCATTATGTTTCGGGTTCTATCTTTATGTCGATAGCTCATTAACATCTGCTTTTGATTGTGCAGTGCTTCTTCCAAATGTGCCATTTTCGCAGGAACATCATTTTGGGTATATTGGCGGACCTGATGCGAATGAAACTTTTAGTCTTCACAACACAGTTCCGCTTTGCACTTTCGCTGACTCCGAGAGAACGGACATGATTAGGTCTCCTCGATGTTCAACTCTTAGAGTTTTGATCACTGATTTGGACATGGAGACCCCTGCTGGTCATGCCCAGCTTCCCAAACCGGCGTTCATATTTGGGGATCGAATATCCATTGACGATCACCTCGTACTTGCAGAAGACTCGAAGCTGTTGCGGAAAGTTGATAATCGCTACTTCTTCCTTCTAAACATGAAGAGGATGTATCCCCTCTCCTACTTTTTGAATGCAAGCCGTCGTCGGGGTCTGACTTTTGACATAGTCAAAGAGAAGGAAAATGTGTCGTTCGGATCTGGTCGACGGGCTCGTACACAAATCGGAGGGCAGCTCAAGGGATTGAGACCTGGTTTGTTTGAGAAGAAGGAACTGGTTCAGGAGATGCCATGCCCAGCGAACATCTTTATTCGCCAATTCCTTATGACTCATGGTGAATTTTCTACCCAAGCGTTCAGATCCCCTGGATGGGTTTGTTCCGGAGAAGGAGGTTGGTGGACCCGTATGGTTGACTTTGTTCTTGAGGAGCTTAAGGAATCGCTCGCTCAATCGGGTCTCACAATTCCTGTATTAGCTGTTCGACGGGGAGTTGTGCAGAGTTTCCATAATTTCTTCGCTATGTTGGAGAAATATAACCCTGATAGCTGCACATTCTTCACACCTGCAGGAGAGTTAGGTTTTGCTCTTCATGAGATGCAAGCGGTGTCGGGATTGCCACTTGGGAAAACACCCTACGAAGAGTTCATTCCTACTACCGAAGAGCTTTCTCAGTTGAGGTTGGTGCACCCAGAAATTTATGCTACTTTCTGGGAGTTGATGTGCCACTTCCACATATGTGCTCAAGTCTGTGGGACGCGTGGGGGAGGCATCATGCATACCACGTAGGCAGAATATCTCTTTCAGAACTTAAACCGAAAAGAGGCAGCCGTCTCTCGTGTTGCAGTCATTTCTCCCAAGATGGCCAAAGCTCGGATTAAGGCTTCTAATGCCACCTACACAACAGAGCATATGGAAGATGATTTCGAGGCTGGTATCGAGTTCGAAAGTTTCCACCACCAGGCCACAGTTCCTATTTCTGATGTAGCTCTTCTTGCGGGCTTCTTCATGATTTGGCTAAAGCGGTGCGTGGTACCGACAAAACCAGCTGAGGCTATATTAGCTGAGGTCGTGTACCCAGCTACTTTATTAGCGCATGGAAGACCTGTAAGTCTCCTAACCGCTATGGTCGGCTGTATACAAAATGGCCTGAGGATGTTGACCTCAGAACTTCTCAGCGCTTCAGAAATTACCGCTACCAAGAAGAAAGCTAGGAGAGCTCCCCCACCCTGTGTACCAATGCCATACACGTATTTGGTGGCCTGGTTTGTGTTACATTGCCCCTTACTGATGACAGGAGTATATGAGGGTGACGATGCTTATACTCCCTTCGTACAGAGATTAGAGTCGGCCACGTGGACATATTCTTACATAGTCAGGGCTCGACAACTCCTATCTCGGGAAGATAGTTATCGGATTTTCTGTTGTGCTCCTGATTTTGACGGAGCTGACGTGAAGGATGCCCGCTTCCTGGACTTGCTTTTTAAGGGCTCGTCTTCTTTGGAAGAAGGCACATTCAACTGGCTTCTTATGATCAGGTTGGGCTACCTGGTCTTCCGCTTGTGGGAGAAGTGCTTTATTGAGCCTTACGTGCCTTCTCGGTTCGCTAGGCAATTCGGATATGACCAGCTTTATGTTGGCAATCCCAACCCGGCATTGGCTCATATTGGGAATTTATATGAAGGAGCTCGTGCATGGTACTTCTTTTTCGCTGGGGGAACCCATGCGCAATTCACTCTACCCAATTCACCGCCTGGCTGCTCCACTGTTGCCGATTTCCACAGCTGGTATGAAGAAGTTTCCTAAGTCACGGGGTATGATATTTACACCTCCTGCATAAGTGAGATTCGGGAATTGTATCGTTCGAGGAGTCGTTCTTCCAGCACTCGTTTGCCGGGGGTAGAAGAATATCTATCCTGCGAATAAGAAGCATCTGGGGCTGTCGAAGCTCCTAGGAATTTATCCGCCATCGAGCCTCCCAAGGAAGAAACTCCTATGGAGATCGAAGAGGAAACACCGATCGGTGACTCTCCCGAAGAAAAGCCAATTCCAGAATCGCCTGCTCTTAAACCTCGTCTTCTGAGATCGGGTAAGAAGGCACTTTCTGCTGCTGAACAAGGCGAGTATGACAGGAGAGTGCGTAAACGACTGCCTGTCGTAGCCAAAAATTCAAAGAAGACCAAGTTGATGGGAGACGCGATACGATCAGCACATGCTGCATCTCCTGAAAACAGAGAGGATATTACGCTTCCCACCGCTCCTCCAAGTCTTGAAACAACAATCGGTGAGCAGGAAGAGGATATCTTAGGCTCCACGTCAGAGATGATCAAAAAATTCTTATCTGAAGCCCCGCACACCTCTACTCGCACTGATTATGCGAACTGCTTCGTTTATCCGACCGCTCCACCCCCAAGTTCTGAGACACTGAGGGAGCTCATCGAACAATTGGAACGTTGGATGCAAATGACCATTAACGTTGTCAGTCTCGGGGACGTAAGTTACAAGGTTTTTGAACCTCATTTGCTGGAATGCTTGGCTAAGATCAAGCATCAGGGCGATAAAATATGGACCGAGAACTGTCGTGAGAGCCTCGTCATCTTGGAATATGAGATGGAATTCCTCTACATGCTGCAACGTAACGACATAGGCCCAGAAGTGGATCGGGCTCTTTCTGAGGCCAAGGCTTCGAAGGCACAACAGCAAGAGGTTCTTCAGAAGAGTTTATCCGAAACGGAACCTCGTCTTGCTCGCCTGCGTGAGGAACATACCCAAGTACAGAGGGACATGTGCAACCTCGCTGCGGGTCTCCGGGATACTGCAGCAGAACTTGCTCGTGCTGGTGTTGAAGTACCTCAGATAAACGATCAGCTAGCTGATGGTGTGGAGATTCTAAAAGGGTTCGCTGGTTATTGCGATGGACTCTTCAAATGCTATTGCGACGAGATTGTTGCTGCCGATAAGCTTCGGCAAGAACTTGCGGAAGCAACACCCAATGAAGAGGAGCTCAAGAGCAAGATAACTGAAGATATCAGAAAGGCTCGCGAGGAGAATATATCAGCGCTGAAATCTAAGCTTAAAGCTTTTAGACTGATGAGTCCCGATGTTTAGGATTTGCGCTACTTTTAGTGGAGGGATAAATTTGTATCATTTTCCTTTCAATTGCTTTCACTTTTGTATTCAGATTAACAATATTGAATGGAAATGATATCATTTTGGTTTTCATTATCTCTTTTATTGAAATATGATTCAAGACAATGGAAAGCATAGTGTCAACTCAATATGAAAACGAAATTCTCTTTATTATCATTTATAAAACAATTCTAGAAAATTTCAATCGTCAGAGGTGTAGTGTTAACTTGACGAGATACAAAATAGAGTTACACTATAAATAGGCAACCCCCAGCCTGATTTAGCTGGGGTATAGGGGGCTACATGATTTACGGGAAATATCTCTTAAGGAATTTCCCATTAATTGGCATCATGAGCCTGTCTCCTTGTTGATTGATGAGGCGATATGCTCCGTTTGAATAAACTGAGTCTATTACGAAGGGCCCCTCCCATTTAGGATTGAACTTCCCTTTGGTTTTATGTGTCATCACCATGGGTCGTCTGTTGGCCAAGACCAAATCGCCTTTCTTAAAAGTCCGTTCCTTAACCTTTTTGTTATAGGCTTTGGAAATCTGAGCTTGATACAGTTCGATCTGCTGCTTGGCTTGAAGTCGTTTGTCGTCTAAGGTTTTAAGTTCCTGCAGACGCCGTTGATGCTTTTCTTCTTCTGTTAGTCCCGTCATGATAGCGACTCTCAGAGAAGGAATCTGGATCTCTAGTGGCAATACGGCTTCATAGCCATATACCAGCGAGAATGGTGTAGCTCTCGTAGGGGTCCTCACTGTTGTGCGGTAGGCCCACAAACATTCACCGAGTCTTTCATCCCAATCACGTCGGCTTTTGGAAACGAATTTCTTGAGAAGTTTCACAATGATTTTGTTAAAGGCTTCTGCAAGACCATTTGCTGGCGGATAATATGCTGTAGATGCGATACTTTGGATTCTGAATTTGTCACAAAATCTCTGAAACCCAAAGCTGACGAACTGTGTCCCATTATCGTGAACTATTCGCCTCGGGACTCCAAAATGGTAGACGACGTGATGCTTGATGAACTTGATCACGTTGGAAGTCTTGACTTCTTTCAATGGGATAGCCTCCGCCCATTTGGAGAAATAGTCGGTTACGGCTAGGATGAACCGGTGTCCCTTAGACGTCGGAGGGGAAATTGGTCCCACGATATCCATTCCCCACTCTTCGAATGGCCAAGACGCAGATGTGGGATGTAAGTTCCCAGGTGCTTGATGGATAAAATCCCCATGAATTTGGCACGCGTGACAACGTTTAGCGTAATCAGCCGCGTCTGAAAACATCTTCGGCCAATAATAGCCGATTCGTCGGAGACGATCTCCTAATTTAGCTCCGGGCTGATGAGCTCCGCACATTCCGTCGTGGGCTTCTTTAAGAGCTTCCCTTGCTTCCTTTCGAGAAAGACATCGAAGTAAAACCCCGTCATGGGATTTGCGATACAGAGTCTGAGAGACTGCATCATAATAGAATCGGAGGGCCTTTCGTTTGATGGCGGCCGCTTCCTTAGGGTCATTGGGTAAAATTCCGTATAGGACATAGTCAACATATGGAAATCGCCAATCTCTAGACTCGAATTCTATGGAGGTTGTACAGACCTCCTCCGCCAATGTCTTGTCTGAGCTTTCCTCCTTAGGAATTTTGGAGGAGTATAGTTCACGCCCTGCGACGGGGATCGTCGTTTCGGCACCAGGCAGTAATGCCAGCGAAGTTGCCAATGAAGCCAAAGCATCTGCATAAGCGTTCTGGGCTCGTGGAATGTATTCGATGAAGAATCCCTCGAATTTCTTAGCTTGCTTCAGCACTGCGAAGTAGTATGGAATTAAGTCCTCATGACGTACTTCATATTCCCCTCGGATTTGGTTTACAATGAGCTGAGAGTCACCATAAGCCTCAAGATGCCGAACATTGAGTTCTTCGGCGAGTCGCATCCCCAGTAGCAAAGCATTATACTCAGCTACATTGTTGGTGCAAGGTTCGATTAGGGAAAATCCTCTTGGGATTATGTGACCGTTAGGAGAGACGAACACTACTCCTACTCCCACAGTAATCGCTCCATGAGGATTTGCTCTGGATGCGCCGTCGAAGAATAGTTTCCACACTTGTGTAGATTCTTGAGTGACACAAGCTTCGGCGACTTCGTCGGGTAATTCTTCATACAATCTAGATGTCCCTAGTACCGGATGATCGGCTAAGAAATCTGCCAATGCTTGACCCTTGACTGCCTTTTGGGGCATGAATTGCATGTCGTATTGTGACAAGAGTATAGCCCACTTTGCGAGTCGGGAGTTCAGAGACGATGGTTTCGTCATCAATACTCTCAAGGGATTCACTTTAGAGATGACGTGAATCGTTTGTCCAACTAGGTAATGTCGCATCTTTTGAACCGCGAATACCAAAGCGAGACATTCTTTTCAACCGGATTATACCGGTGTTCGGCTCCCATCATGGTTCTGCTTAAGTAGTAGATGGCTTGCTCCTGACCTTGGTCGTCGTTCTGGGCTAACAAGGCTCTAAGAGAGTGTTCCATGGCTCTTACGTATAGCAGGAATGGCTTGCCTGATATTGGAGCCACAAGAACTGGCGGTTGAGTAAGATATCTCTTAATCTCCTCAAATGCCTTTTGACATTCTCCATCCCAAACAAAGGATACCCCTTTCTTCATGAGTTTAGAGAAAGGTTGGCATCGCCCTGAAAGATTAGATATGAACCTCCGGATGTAGGCCAATCTTCCTTGCAGACCTCGGAGTTCTTTGAGATTCTTCGGCGGCGGCATGTCTTGGATGGCGCGCACCTTTTCTGGATCTAAAGAAATTCCCTTGGATGTGACAATAAATCCTAGGAATTTTCC
Source organism: Asparagus kiusianus (assembly GCA_022839385.1). Classification (NCBI taxonomy): domain Eukaryota; kingdom Viridiplantae; phylum Streptophyta; class Magnoliopsida; order Asparagales; family Asparagaceae; genus Asparagus; species Asparagus kiusianus. Next base: position 7,809 of record BQKN01063006.1, read on the forward strand.
ACTTGATACTCCGAGAAATGATTTTGTCGGGTTCATCTTCAGCTGATGTGTCCGCATGAGATCGAACATTGTCTTCAGATCTGTAAGATGATCATCCTTACATTGGCTTTTCACCGCTATGTCATCAACGTAGCATTCTATTTTTTTACGCAGATGTTCGTGGAAGATAGTGTTCATTGCACGTTGATAAGTTGCGCCTGCATTTTTCAGGCCGAAGGGCGTCACCGTATAGCAATACACCCCCAGCGGTGTTCTGAATGCGGTATGCTTCTCGTCGTCTGGGTGCATCTTGATTTGATTATACCCGGAGAATCCATCCATGAAAGACATCCTTTCGTACCCGCAGGTGTTGTTAATCATGACATCAGTGATGGGAAGTGGAAATTCGTCTTTTGGACAGGCTGCGTTAAGGTCGCGGAAATCGATGCATATACGGACCTTACCGTTTTTCTTGGGAACCGGAACAATGTTAGCTACCCAGTCTGGGTGTTGTTCTTCCCTGACAAAGCCTGAGTCTATGAGCTTCTTCACCTCAGACTTAATTGCCTCTATGATCTCGGGACGGAACCGGCGGGTTTTGCATCCGGATCGATATTGAGACGATGCGTGGCCACTTTTGGGTCAAGACCAGGCATGTCTTCATAATTCCAAGCAAAGACATCTATATATTCTCGGATGAGAGATATGAGGTCTTCTTTCTCGGATGATGATAAATCTTCGGCTATGAAAATGGGCTTAGGATCATGTTCGTCTCCCATGTTAACCTGGACCACTTTATCTTCAGTGGGTGGTTCGCGTTGTTCGAATCGCATATCCCATAAGATGTTAAGACGTTTGATCCAGGGGTCATTGGTCGATTCCATTAACCCTTCATCATCCCCTGCATCTTCATCTGGGTGATCAATTGAAACCATATTCACGGTCATATTTCTAAAGAGAGGTCCGACACTGACATCGGACTCGTATGCAGACGTTCCGGATGAGTGATCCTGACGCAGATAATTACTTATTTCATTTTCTGAGATAGCGGGAGGTGTGACAAATCCTAAACCCCTTCTAGTCTTTTGATAGTAATCTGGGGGTTTCCCCTCAGGGGTTAGGGACATTCGGATTGGCGTTCGCCTTCCCTTCCCGAAGTTTAGACCCTGCTTTCCGTCAAAGTCATACCCCATTTGTTTCATTAATCGAAGGGAGTTAGGTTCGTGATAATGGAATTGAGGAACTCAATCATCTTCCTCCGAACTTCCCCGTTTGAGTTGTATGGGTTTGATCTTCCCGAAACAGATCGGCTTCCGCCCTTTCCTTTTGGATGGGACTTTGAAGAAAGCCTTCTGTGCATCCTCTATTTCTTCATCTGAAACGAGGGATGACTCGATCGGTAATGTGAGTGATGTCTGTGCACACAGTACGTGCCATGGGCCGGTACCTGCATTAGAATCATTCTCTATTTGTTTGTTTTTATAGGGAACATTAGACAAGTACGCCAAAATAAAATCTTTATTAATGCACCACTCGCCCCCACTCGGTACATTATTATCACTCTCACTTGGACCCATTACATCAAAGTTTAATTCCCAAGGACAGTCTTCATCAGGATCTGGCTCGATGTCAGCTTCGTTACCGCTGTTTACATCTTCTTTCTCCTGGGACTCCAGATAGAAGACGGAGTCGGTGTGGAAATTCTCGACTCCTCGGAAGGGGTATTTCTCTGCAATCAGAGTTCGAACTTCCCCCTCATCATTGGCATACTTCATGACTTGATGCAGAGTAGATGGGACAATGCGGTTCGCATGTATCCAGGGTCGTCCTAACAAAAGATTGTAGGACGTGTCCGCATCTATGATGTAGCAAGTCACCTCCGACTTAAGGTCTCCGATTTGACACCTGAGTTTGATCTTTCCCAGGGGTCGAGTGCTGTTTGCGTTAAACCCGAAGATGGTTGTCTGAGTAGTGTTCAGCCGATGTATAGGGATTCCTAACACCTGCATGACCCTGTAAGGCATGATGCTGAGCGCGCTGAGCCCGGGTCAACCTGAACACGGTTGATTTCGGAGGATCCGATATACCCCGTATAATACAAGGGTCTATCGTGTTGGTGCTTGACCTGCATATCTTCCTGAGTGAAGGATATGCAGGGTAGGCTTCTTGCCGCTTGCATACATTGTAGGCAAGTTTGTTCTTCAGAAGATTCGGGAATTGGAGCGACTTGCGTAATGAAGCTCTCCGTATTCTTTAATGCCTCAATCAGAGCTTCCTTGGTAGTTTTGGATAACCTTAGGAGCTCATATAAGGTAATCCTGGCCGGTATGTTAGCCAGCTGTGCCATGACGTTGAATTGGAAGGGAGCACTTGACTCCCCGAGTTCCTGGTGAAGATTTTTATTGAACCGGAGCTCTTTTTGTTTGCCTTTGTCGACCGGCTTCTTCGGCACAGAACCCCCAGCGTCTTGGGGCTGTTCTTCCACCTCTTGAGCATTCTGGCCGTAATCCCTCAAGTAGGCTTTTCCTGACCGAGTGCCAGGGTTGTCTCCTGGATATGCTGCCAGGACAATCCTCTCCTCTTCTGAATCAGTAAGAGGTTTGAGGTGGTCATCATTTTCGGTAACGGAGGGGCTAATCATGTTGGAAGATTTAGCCTTGCCTCTCTTCTTTCTGGACGAGGTGCTCGTCCACTGTTGATCTTCAAGCAAATCAGGGTGGACCCACATGATTTCCCCTTTTGGGGTGGTGAGGGGTACCAACCCCCTATCCTTCTGACTATGCAAGTCAACATTCTTCAGGCGCATCTCTCCCTTACGAATGGGAACGACGCCATTTGCAGTGGTCACCGGTGGGAAGTCGCCGAATTGGACCGCTATCAAGTTGGTAGACACGGTCTTCTGCTCGGGCTTCAAAGTGAGCACAATAGCATTTACCAAATTCTGCAAGATGTCTTTGAAGACGTAGCATTTTTTGGTAGGATGTCCAAGGAATCTGTGATAACGGCAATAGTTAGGGTCATCCACTTTCCCTGCTTCATCCGGCTTCCTGATTTCAGGCAACTGCAGCTTGTTGTTCTTTCGAAGCAATTGGAATAAGGTATCCACATGCTCCTCCTTGAACGAATACTGCTTGGGTGCTCTTTGTTGATTCGACGCCTTGCCTTGCTTGGTAGGTGGTGGCACTCGCGTGTAGTCGGCTGCTAGAGTCTCTTTCCCCTTAGACCGCTGGGTATTTTGCTGATTGCGTTGTTGCTGCGGCTTGGGTTGTGGCACTTCTTCAGCTTTGACTCTCGCCACTATCTCTTCAGCTTGTTCTCCTTGTGAAACTAATTGTCTCCAGGAGCGACACTCCGTCACCCCCATCTGGGCAAGGAGCTGAGTCTGCAGGTTGTGCTGCAAGTTTCAACCAAGGTTGATTGGGTCATACCTGAGGGGCATCGTAATGCCATGCTGCGAAATCTCTCCACATAAGCCTTGATAGACTCTCCCTTCTTTTGCTTGGTGGCGAGAAGAGTTGGGACCGAGACCTCCGTGTCGTCCTCAAAGAACCTGGCCAAGAATAGCCTTTCCAGGTCTACCCATTTTTGGATAGCTCCAGCAGGCAATTTCATAAACCATTCAAAGGCAACTCCTTTAAGAGTGCCGATGAACAAGCAGGTCAAGATTGCGTCATTTGCTACTACATCACCAGTTTGGGATTTGAATTAGTAAATGTGCTGATTCGGTGATCCTGTGCCATCGAAAGGTTGTAAAGTTGGGGCCTTAAATTTTGGCGGGTAGGGAGCCGTATCCCATTCCGCAGGATAAGGCCGCACCACTCCTTCTTCGCGGAGCTCGCTCCTGTTGGCAATTGCATTGAGACGAGCCTCTAGCTCATCCACTTTGGTGGACTGAGGGTGTGATTCTCTCTATGTTTCCTTCTCGTTTTCGGAGGAGGATTCCAGATTGTGAGTTTCATGATCTGAATGTTCAGTCGCTTTTTGTTTTCCCTTAGATATGGTTCTTCGGGAAGATTCAGGTTTGTGGCCTTTTTCAGCCAGAAGCTGGGCCAACATATCCTTCACTTGGAGAAGCGTCTCCTGTTGTGCTTGGAGCATGACGTGATGTTCGTCGACTCTCTTAGCCAAGTCTTCATGATTCCCCGTTGTGTAAACAGAGACTTCACGAGCTACCACAGAGCTAGAAGATTGGGATTCGGCTATCGCCGAATGTTCCTCGTTAGAAGCGATCCCTTTAGCTAACCTTTGGTAGTTAACCGCGCGAATGGCCCCTGTCCGAGTCCGGGTATGTTGGTATACCCCTTCAAATTCCTTGCACCTTTCCCGAATAGTCGGGGAATGACTCCTTTGCGATTCTTCAGTATCAGGTTGCGGGGCTTTCCCTCGACCAATCATATTGATAGTGACCTGAGGGTATTCAGATTCATCTATTTTCTTTCTGTGTCGGCGTTGTCGTTTGGCGGGCCTAACGACATTTGTTAACCTGTCGAACACAGATTGCCGAGGCGTAGATGCGCAACAATGGCACTCCGAAAGGACCGCCGTAATAAGGCTCTCACATTGGCATGAGTGAGCTGCTTGTATTGTTGGTTTTCCTCTTGACAATAATTCTCGCAGATCGGGAATTTGGGAGGAACTTTTCCCCGGGCTTGGAAGTGGAGATGGAACCCCCTGCCCTTGGGTAGGTGAGACTGGTTCTTGTCGAACGTGGATTTTGAAACCACGCTGATCTTTCTAAACCTGGCGGACCTCTTGAAGATCGCGTTCTCGAAGAACAACACCAGAGGGGCATTCTTGAAGATTAACGCGAGGGTCGCGTTAGGATTTGTAAACGTTAGGCCGAGGCCTACGTTTAAATGATGAAACAGACCCGCGAGGGTCCTGTTTTGTTTGAACGCGCCCCTGGGGGCCGCGTTTAATTGGTGAAACAGACCCCGCGAGGGTCATGTTTTGATTGAACGCTTCCCTGAGGGTCGCGTTTGACAGCTTCCTTCTGAGGGCTGCGTTTTGAGGAGACAACGCACCACTCGGGGTCGCGTTTCAGCTGAATTAGCCGAGGCTCGTAGTTGGGCTCATTGCCACGAAGCGAGCGTTCTGTTTTGGGAACGCTAAGTTCGGCTGAAGTTTCAGGAACGCGATCTTCGCGTTGAGCCAACATTCGGCTCTCACGTAAGTGTGCTCGTCGTATGGATCTTCTCCGTCGGCGAGCGGCGTTCTTCTTGGCTTGTTTCAAAGCCTTAGCAGCAGCGTCGTTGACACTTATGGAACTCGTCTCCTCCAGGGGACGTTTATGGCCCGAGGCATGCCTCGCTGACGCGGATGTGGGATGTTCTGCCAACAGAGCCAGTTTGAGTTCCTGGCCGAAGGAGAGGGCTTTCTTCGGCACTTCAACAACAGAATTGATCTCCTTGGAGATCTTGCGGACACCATGCCTAGCCTTGGGGCTAAGCGATCCAGAGGATAAAGCTTCCTCATTTTTCGCTTGATCAAACTCCACTACGAGAGTTTCTACAGTAGTTCCCATGAGATGGACGTCGGATTGCGCCACCACTTCTTCGTCAGAGAAGCTTGTCCCCAGCGGAGTCGCCATCTTTTGTTTGTTGGAAAATTTGCAGTAAAAGAAATAAAGGAAAATTGATTTGTATTCCTTGAATCTCAGTTACAATTGGATTTCCTGATTACAAAAGAGAAGAGAATTAATCTGAATTCTCTCCTTTGTTTAAATCTGGGTTCTTCTCGGTAGTGATGGAATGCCTCCTTCGATTGCTCGTGTCGAATTTGCTCTCCGTTGACGATCTGACCGTCTCTTATCTCGTGGGAACGATGAACTTCTGTGGGAAGTTTTTATACGTAACTCTTTAATGAGTTTAAGAACTCTGAACGAGTTAGAACTCTGTAGATAGAGTTGTTGGAACCGAAAATTCAGTTAATGATCAAGCTGTTGTTCTGTTGTTGAAGAATCCTCTCAGATTTGATCTTCTGAGATTGATTCAAAAATCCTATCTTCAAGGATTTCACTGCTGTTGTTGAATCACCGAACCTGAGTGGTTGAGATCTTGAATCGCCTCCAAACCTGTGCGGTTTAGATACTGAGAATCCAATCTGCCCTAATCCAACCAGTCAGCCCTTAACTCAGTTGAGTTTGTTGAGTTTATATAGGGAGATTAGGGGTGTAACTGCCCTCTAAATCTGCTCCTACGTGGGCGTGATTTCCTCAGATCGTGGGAAACAGTTCTGAAACCGTTCGACTTGTGTTTGAACAAGTCAAACGCCCAATCTGGCGTTCAGAACCCAACTTCGTGTCTTAGGATTGAGACGCGAGGTTGGGTGTTAGCTGAACATTGATAAACGCGAGGGTCGCTCACGTTTTGGCTTGTCGCCTACTTGGTGACGCGGGGGTCGGTGTGGGTTGAACTCCCACGAACGCGAGGGTCGCTCACGTTGATTTGTGACTTGGAAACGCGGGGGTCGCCTGCACTTCCATAATTGTAACGCGGGGATGACTTCCGCGTTTTAGAAGGAGCTAGTTGATTTGTAACTTCTTCTGTAAGGCGTTGCAAAGACCGTTGTTCTGTAATCCTTGCTTTAGCTGTTGTGGAGTGTGAAAGTCGTCAGATTGTAACTTTCACTGTAGATTGTGAAGACTGCTGAATAGAGTTTCCATCAGTTGTCGGAAGTGTCGTCGAATTGTAACCCTTCTCGATCTATGTGAAAAGTCCTCCATTTGCAGTTTCTTCGCTTATCGACCCGAAAACTATTTGATTATAGCTTCCGTTGTAGGAGCTTAGACGGGAATCAACATCCATAGTGTCTTTTAGACGAATATTTGCCCACAGCTCTCTACCGAGCAACTCACCAACTAAGTCCAACCTTTTATTTCTGAAATCATCCCACTGCTCATCAGCATCTCTAATAGTTGTTAATATAATATTGGTCATGTTGTTGTCGCAACCATCAAGATCAATCATCTCAGAAATGAGGTCGTGTTTGCGGTGATTTGAAAGTCATTTGATGGTGACTTCTATTGTTGGGGCTTGTTTTAATCAGCTATCCATTGTGGTTTTTAGACAGCCTACAAACAAATATGCAAATACACTATAAACAAACCATGAATAAATACTATACATACGCACAAACGCATATTAGAATTACCTCTTACATTAATTATAAAATAATAATAATTAATAATACGAGATAATGTAACAAAAACATATATAATTTGTAACTCAAATCCAAACCTAACAATGTGAATAAATGCCTGAATATCAAAATAGAAATACATGACTCTTAGAAATAACGAAACCAATGCGAACATACTAAAATAATCTAACAAGACAAAACTTACTGATAAAAACTATATACTGAAAATATAAAGGATAAGAATATACTGCATATGTAGAATATTTAAAATCATGAATCTATTAAAGTATATCACTAAAAATACGAACAATATACAATAATCTAAAACATAAGTAATTAATAGATGATATGACAGAAAAACACACTCATACACAATTTAGATATGCTAAAATATATTTAAACACAAAAATAATCTGAATATCAGATATGCTATGTAATGAATATATGAAATCAGAAGCAATACAAAACACTTAATGATATGATTTGAACAATTAAAAATATATAAGTAATGGTATATATTTTTAATGAAAAACACACAATATAACACTGTGTATGATACATAAAATAATATAATAAATAATATTAAAATCAATACAATTAAACGATATATAAGTCAAATCAAAGAAAACATAGTTGTAAAAATAATAACACATAAAATAATGACCGAAACGAGGATAGATCAGAGATACAAAGAGAGGGTAATCGCGAAGCGATGAGACAAGAACCGCGGAAACTCCGGAGTCAAAGAGTGATAAGATAAGGACGAAATGAAATCTATCAAGAAAATAAGATAAGGGCTCAAGAATAGTCTTACGGATGAAATATGATATGTATCTAAATTGTCCATCATATTCTTACTAGTGAGGATTCGGGACCGTGATCGGAACCATGACCTGCATGGGCCACCAAAAAAACCTGTCATGCCCCGCTTCCCAAAAATACTCGTGATACACTCTTTAGTTGATTTTTTAACTTTGGATGATCCTCTGCAACTTAGATGATGATGTATATTGCCTTCTCTCTGTCTTGAGCTGTATGTGATGGTCTATAGGCATTTTTTGACGCCTACAGTCTTCATCCGCCTCCGGCCAGCCCGAACAGGCAAAGACGTTGTTGCTACCATAGACACACACAAATCTCCTCCTCCTATCCTCATCCAACTCCAAAGAGTCGGAGACAAGCTGGAACTCACCATGATAGTGGTAGAAGTAATGCGGGTCCTTCTCAGCTGTCCCCACGCTGATCAGATATCCAAGCAATCTCAAGCTTAGTTGGACTCCAGCATGATGACAAACAATGATGAAAGTCACCAGAATCCCCACAGCATTCAGATAGAACTGGGAAGGGGAGACTCCTAGAGCAGCGTGCACCTTCTTAATAAAAGGGTGTAAGGGCAGCCGTAAGCCATGCTCTAAGTAGGACAAGTACAGTGACACTCGACCCTCGCCATGACAATACACTGGCTCGCTCATCTCTGGCACCACCAAGGTAAGATCCCGGGGGATATTGTATTGATCATATAACCCCACTAGATTATCCATATGGACCCTCGAGTGGATAAGTAGAAGAACAACGAGCCTCTCCTCACTATGGCCAGAGGTTGAAACTTGAGAGGCCATGGAATACTTTTTCTTAAAAAAGCTTGGAGGAATATTAGGAATTTGTCAGAGCGAAGGTTCGTAAAAGAATTCTCTTAACATCAAGAGGCCATTTATAAGTTTTTGTAGCAGTGTGTGGAAGAATTTCAAAGGACGCGATGATTTTTGAAGCAACCAAGTCAGATCCACTTTGGAATTTGAAGCGGTTCACTTGAAACATGAAGCGCCGCCCTCATTCAATGTCCCACGTTCCAATACTCGAAAAATGGAAGATCCTCTATTATATCCATGACGCTTCGTTTCGTAAAATGATGGTTCAGATCTTTGATAACGCCAGCCATGAAAAGCGGAGTCATGATGGGTAAAGAAGGATGCCCGATGATGTCTGTCACGTCTATAAGATGAAGACTTCTCAGTTTCTCGTCCTCAGCAAGCTTGTATTGATCAGAGCATATATTATTTCACTTGGACCCGACTAAAAGTTGACTCCAAGCGAAAAGAGCTAATTGTTATGATGTTTATTCACCAAAGATATGGGTATTTGCAAAATGATACAATAAGAGTCCTGCCAAAATGACCTCAACCCACTTAAGAGGCCTAAGCTCAACAGAGGCCTCGACCCTGCCGACTCATCAAGTCAACATTCTCTCATGTCGACGCGAAAGGCGGGATCAGTTGACCCTATCATCAAGGACAACCCCCCTAGGGCACTCGACCATTTACTCGGCAACTCACGGAGATAACTTGAAGGACATTCTCTGCTGTCGGCTAAGTTACGGACTTGACCCCTTCCTCAAGCCTCTCCCCCAGAGCATATGTCAGCATTTCAGTCCACCTCGGACAAGCCTTATCCAGATTTTGGCATGATGGTCTCCATGACTTGTCTGCTGCCCACGTGCCTCCTGCCACGCTCTCAATCGCTTTTTGGAAAATGCTGAGACACCCTCTCCCGTGCCGAAGTGACTTCCCCTCTAGTCGCCAATCGACACCTGTAAAGCGAGGGATGATTCAGCACGCCAGCATGCCTTTTGTCCCGGCCTGGACTCAGGGGGGACCGATCCAGTTCCGGATCAGAATCGATCCCAGCCCGGATCTGATTGACTATTTAGTCGTAGTTATCAACAGATGGTTCACAGCGTTCTAGACTTTGATACTAATGTGGATGATGGGATCCATTTGAGTAGAATTTTTGAAGTTTTTTCTGAATAAAAAGTGGGCGATTTCTTTTACTTCCAATTTTGTTCTATTTCCTTGTGATGTATTTTCATAAGTTTGATTATAATATGAATAGATGTATTTTCTTACATTCGAATATAAGTGAGGTTTATATAGCTTCATATGCTTCATGGTGTTGCGACTATACAGTAGAGAAACAATTTGACTACTTCTCAACTAATAAATTCTGTTCAACGGCCCATCATTTCAAGAATAGATTTGGTCAAATCAACATAAAAATGAAAGGGTTTAAAAAATGCTGAATAAACCTTCTTTTCTTAAAATATTAACTTAAAAGAATTTAACAAAGAACAGATTATAAAATAATGATCATCATCTCCTACAATCTGTAAATTAAATATGAGATTTGCTTTGGTGCTCTAAAAATAGGTTTATTTTCAAATTTTTAAATTGACAAAAATAACAAATCAGCTAAAATAAGAAAGGGTGTTTTAGTCTTTTAAAATTCTCTTATAATTGCTTTCTATCCTAAAAGAAATTATTATGTTGCTTCTTTCCTTTCTCATACGCATTCTCTCCCTCTCAAAAATCTTTTTTCCCCATCATTGACGTCTTGTGTTTGCTCTGCCTTACATAAAGAAATTAATTTCTTTCTCCGCTCCCTGAGAGAATTTTCTTCCTTAGCCACGACGAGTTCGAACAAGATATAAAAACGTTTATGTATGATGTGAAGACTGGTTCGCATAGTCTATTATAAAACCAATGTGAAGATATAAAGACGTTTTATGTATGATGTGAAGACTGATTCGCATAGATGTTAAGGAAGATATTTGTCTAATATAAATGTGCCATGCGAATCTTATCTATGCATAGCTCATGATATTTTTTTTTACTTAAAATATGCATAAATGTTTTTTTACTAAATAAATGCATCATAGTCTATTATTACTTCATACAACAAATATTTTATTCCATTATAATAACAAATAAATATTCTTCGTGAATGATTAAAACGGGGAGTGACCTATAAGTAGTTCTATGAATCCCCTAATTTAGCTTCAAGTTGAAAATTCACGGTGGACATAATCCCACTGTGCATAAACAATGTTAAGTGCAGAGCGTTACATGGTAACGCGGTAAAAATTATAGTGTGAAATATTAGTTAGTTGGAGAATTCTAACTAATCATAAATTATGTTTCTCTCCTAAATTGTATTTTCTAAAATAACCATTTTACCTAATCGAAATTATAGTTAATTATAATTTTGGGTGTGGAACATCTCCTAACCGTCAAATCTATCGATCTAGATATGTGAGAGCTATTTTTAAGGAATTTATTTACAGATATGTTACCGGTGCTCCAACAAATCTTCATGGAGCACCAAAGCTGCAGGTATCAAATATAGTCATGACATTTGGACCGTTCAAAAATAAGGTATAATTAAAGCTTATGAAGAAAATCATAAGTTATATGGTACAATCTTGCATAAATTATTATCAATCTGAAATTATTTTAGATTATTGAATCCGAAAATAAATTAGATTAATTTCCTTCAATGATATCAGACTCTGAAGTTTCTAAGGAGTGGAACCAACAAGTTATCCGATCACTTGACCAACCAAATATTTGAACACATTCATAGGCGTGGGTGGACCCTGAAATCAGCGAAAGAATTTTATAAAATCAATATAATCAACATAAATCAGCCTAAATGGTTAGAAGGTTACTAGTCAATATCTCGATGTTCAATGTATCAAAAAAATATAATTATCAAGTTAAAAAATGAGAGAGAGTTTTCATTTTTAATGACTAATGCCTCCCATCGCTGACGCTCTCCACGTGGGAGCACCCCATTCACATCTACATAGACTACATTAGCGTGTACAGCTCTCGAGTCTACGCCCTCGCCTGTCTCGTTTGCATCATACCTTACGCAATTTTCTGATTGCCCCCACCGTCACCGCCTCAATCACAAAGTAAAGCGGGGCCCAACTGTGGCCCCCACCCGGCTACCTTCTGGATGGCCACGCCACCAAACAGCATTTCAACCACACAGCTGATCTACGCTCATCATCTTGTTCACACTTATTCACACAAAACAAAAAATATCCTATAAATTACCAATAAGTCCACCCTTTGATCTCATCACCGAGACATTTTTTTTTCTACGTGCTCTGTTCTCGCACTATTCTCTCATTTAGAAATCCTATACTGTAGTTTTATTACTATTATTCTCCTACCCCACTTATTCACAAACTTTTCATTCCGGTCTAAAAAAAACCCCTTTTAAGCTCTTCAAAGATCTGTTCTTTCCCATCGAGGGGTTTTAAATAAAAAAGCTCCCACATTTAAATACCTCCCTCGTCCTCTTCGCCTAGGCTTGTGATCTCGATATCGGTCTCTGAAATGGCGTCTCCATCTGCGACCTCTGTCCACGATTTCACTGTCAAGGTCTGATTTTTCTCGTCCTTGTTTTTAAACTTCTTGTCATATTTTGGTGATTCCTCTAAAAGGTTTATTTTTTTTTATTTAGAAATCAAGTGGCTTCTCTAGAGCTTCTCGGTTACAGTCTTATTTTGTTGTTTTGGGAAATTTGGAAACTTTATTGTCTTGGAGAAGTAATTTAGGGTTTTATTTCGCTAAGAGGTTAATTAAGGTACCAGACAAAGTTATTTGACTGATAAAATTCTTGGGGTTTATTAAGCTCATCGGGAATTCCCTATTAAGTTTTTTTCTTTTTTTTTTTCTTTTTTAGAATGAATTGTATCAAAATTGTTGATTAGGGTATTGTTGTATTAAGCAATTTAACAATTTTATTGAGTAACTCCCTATTAAGGTAGGTTTTTCTTATTGAGAATTAAAATTGTATCAAAATTGTTGATTAGGGTTTTGTTGGTTTAAGCAATTTAAATTTTTCTTGAGTAATTCTCTATTAAGCTAGGCTTTTTTTATTGTAAAATGAAATTTTTATCAAAATTGTTGATTAGGGTTTTGTTGTTTTAAGCAATTTAAAAAATTTCTGGAGTAGGAGAAGTAACTCGGGGTTTGGTTTACCTGAAATCTATTTAATGTTATCTGAATTTCTGCTTTTGATTTGTGATTGCTTAGTGATTTATTAGCTTTGCATCTTTTCAACAAAGATTCTATAGTTCTAGGTTATGGATAGATATAAGGATTTGTCTTTAATTTATTCCTGCAGGATGCTAGGGGGAATGATGTGGATCTCAGCACTTACAAGGGGAAGGTCCTTTTGATTGTGAATGTTGCATCTCAATGGTAAGAGTATAATTTTTATTACTTCATTGTTTGGTTCTTTCTGGATTGTTTCAGATATTACTTTTATTAAGTATGCCTTCATTTTTTCATGTTTTGCACTTAGTTCAATTCTACTGTTATCTTAATTGCAGCGGGTTGACTAACTCTAACTATACAGAGCTGAGCCAACTGTATGAGAAATACAAGGATCAAGGTACTTTCATACTCATTCACTTTAGATAACCTATCATTTCTTAGCAGTGTCATCTGTAAAGCGTTGTTCTCCTAGATGTTGTCTACTCTTATTGCTTGAGCTCAAATGCTGCTACCAGTTAGTACTCATCTTGAATGTGAAAGGTTTTTTTTTTTTGTTGGAACTGCAAGGAAATTTGAAGATGTCCTTTGGGATGCTTGACATTGATGTTAACTCTAATGAGAAATGAGAATATATGCTAGGAAATCCCCTTTGAAATCAGAACTTCCAGCCTATTTGTGGAAAATGATATATTAGGTGTTACTCTTAATTTTTTTGGCTTATATTCGAACTTGGAAAACCTTTGCAGGAAAATCTTACGTTTTTTGGATCATGCCCCATAACTAATCCATCTTGATGGAAACGGGTTGTATGGTATGATGATGATAATCAATTTCCTAATTTCTATACAAGATAAAATATGTTTATTGAATGAATATATAAACTTTACCATAATTTCATTTTAATACTACATTATTTATCTTTACACAAATGATAAGAGGAAGCTGCTACTGAAACTCTTAGACTTTCAATTATTGATGTTAACCTTCTCCTGTGCCAATTTACCATTAATGCAGAAAAGCCAAAATGGCCTTATACTGTATTAATTAAAATGGTCCTCTCCCTTGCTTCAAAAAAATTGCTTAGCTCTTTGGTAATTACAGGACATTGGGAGGAAGAAGTGATGGGAATGAAAGGAATGGGAGAAAATAAATCCTGTTGTGAATACAAGTTTTAAGGAAGAGTAGAGACTTAAATTCCTATTCTGTTGATGGTGGAATGCACCGTGAAAGGAAGAATGTTTAAGCTACCATGTACAAAACTAAGTAGACTTGCCATTGTCCAATTGATTCTGATAATAACCAGCAAGCAATTAGGGATTATGTGCTCCTGATGGCAGGAGATCCTGGAAATATTTAATTTCTGCAAATAATTGCCCTTCAGAGTGAGTTGCAAACTGGGTTAGGGCTAAGGTGTGAGCAGTTCTTGTGATTCTAACAAGCTCCTGGCATCTAAGATAAAATATGAAGAGAATTTTCAGCAATTTTTTCTAAATTTAAGTATTAAAATTTAAGTTTGGGATGCGTTTCAGTATTAAAATTGAAGTTGACAACACGATGTATTTTCCATGTTCAAATGATTTAAATATATGAAATGATTATGTTTACTGTGCTTGGAGAATAATTTTTTTCTCTGCTTCTCTTCAAGCCTGCACGCCCCACCCCCCACCCCCCACCGACCCGCCCCACCACCCAACACACACACAAAACAAACAAACAAATGAAATATATAAAGTATAAAATACAACCCCAACCACAACAACCAAAAAGCAACACACACAAATTACAGATGCAGATACTCCCATGTTCGTGGCATGTACCGTTATAGATTTTCATATGCTTTATTGTTTTTTTTAATTCGTTGCTTATCCATGTCAGTGACATAACTACTGATTGGGTTGTGGTTGTCATTTTCTCACTCGCACTGTGCCTTCTGAAGAACTGTTTTGCTAATTGTTACTTTCGATATACTTATTCCTTATGATCAGTGTTGAAGTTCGTCCTTTCCCTTCATATCTTACATAACTCTTTTGTACATTCTAGGTTTCGAGATTTTGGCTTTCCCTTGCAACCAGTTTGGAGCACAGGAACCAGGTAGTAACGAGGAGATTGTGGAATTTGCTTGCACACGCTTCAAGGCTGAGTATCCCATCTTTGACAAGGTATATACCAAAAATATCATTTATTTGTAAATCATAAATATACACTTTTTTGTTCTCTAATTATCAGAACTAGTTATTTTTATATTTATTCCCTATTGTATGGCAAGTATAATGTTATTCAACACTTTTGCCTACATTTTTGTATGTTTCACTACTCTCTTTACATTCCCCTTAATTGAATTGGATGGTTTTCCTCCATTTTCACTCAAATACTAGGATCATAGAACCTGCTGGAAGTTTTTATGGGAGTACATGAAGCATTAAACTAATTATTTTATGAGCCACAGTCCTCACCGTCTACATTTGTTTGTGTGGTCCTTTCATGTTTTCTTTATATGAGAAATTTGAATTACGAAAGGGAAATAGTTGCTTGACCCTTACACATATGATCTCTGCAGTCACAATAATGACCCTATATTATATATTGTAGTTTGTCATAATCATTTGAAATGAACGCCAGGACTTTGATATATTTTTCCCAGTTTATTTAATGTATACTCCTATGTGATATAGGTTGATGTGAATGGGGACAAAGCTGCACCAATCTACAAGTTCTTGAAGTCCAGCAAGGGAGGCCTATTTGGGGATAGCATCAAGTGGAACTTCTCAAAGTTTTTGGTTGACAAGGATGGGAAAGTCGTGGATCGCTATGCACCCACTACTTCCCCTTTCAGTATTGAGGTAAGAGAGACGTTGAACCTCACAGAATTTTGATTTTGGTTATGACTCATGTAGAATCTATATTTAATGTGATTTCCTCTATTTGCAGAAGGACATAAAGAAGTTATTGGGAGTCGCCTAAATTCTGTGATGGTTGGATCCAGACCTTGATTAATAAATACCTTGCCGGGTCTCTCTGTATGCTGGAGTTCATGATACTATGCTTGTTTACTTACTTGTATTGAATCTACTTCAGTTCCAAAAGCCTCCTTTTGTGGGTGGCTAGTAGTAGAATGTTATGATGCATAATACACTGTATAAGCTTGTGATATATTACTCGAAAGTGCGGTTATTTTATCTGTTTGTGAAGTTTATGTAGCTTATTATTAAGCTGTGGTTTAAATTGCTACTCTCTTCTTCTTCTGGTGGATACTGTTTTTGAGTGCCTTCGTTTTATGAAATATTGCAATGTTATGCTATTATGATGTTGATGGTTAAATAGGCCAGTGCCCTTTCTTCGTCGCGAATCCGCTGCCCTTGCTTTTGGGTTCAGACTAGCTATGAATGCCTCCTTTGGGTTCCCATGGAATTCCATGATTTCAGCTGGATGAGCGGTGCAAATTCATGAGGTTTTTAGTTACATCCAGCCTTGGTCTCATATGGAGCAACATTGATTAGGCTAGTTATAAAGGTTTCCACCTATTTACTCTGCCTGGTCATTTCAGGTATTTGTTGGACATAGGATAGACATAAAGATTTAATTACCCCATGTATTATTTGGACAATTTTCTCTTCCATGTTACATATGGTGAACGCGGCTTTTATGATGTACTTCCAGCTGCAGTTAACAGCGATCCCTGTAACTAGTGGGAAGGACTGTAATTTTCTTCAGTATGCCTCTTCTGTAGGTGTTGGACCTAAGGTATTACTCATATGTGTATAAGTTTTACTGGCAAATCTCCATCTTTCCAAATTTACAGTTCTGAGAAGTACCTGCAATTCTCGCATACTACCTAACAATATGCTCGATTTATAAGCAAGTAGACGAGGAAAAAAAAAAAAGGCAAGCAAGCATGCAGTTATAAATAATTAACTGAGGATACCGGTTTGAACTGCTGTGAACAATAACTTTACATTTCTACAAGGAATTCACAATATGAATTCTTTTACTGTCAAACAACCAGTTCCCAATCTAGCAGATCACAAAGACACAGAACAATAAAGCCTGCAAGAAACTGGCATTTTATGCGAAAGAATGATGCCATCATTGAATTATACACTTCTCATGATGATTTTTTACTTATTTGAGACAGAGATACATGCTACATAGAAGTACAAACATGTTCTACTGATTAAAGCTCCACCAGCTCATGGAAATTTCATAACATCCTAGATATGACTTGAAAATTGCCAGATCGAACATTATGATACAGAATCCTAGTTATAAATTACACTTGATAGTGAAACTTCTCACCGATCTCTTATGCATGTATTATTGCCCTTCAAGGTAGAGGTTCACGAAACAAGAAATACTTCCCCCGCCTACTATTCTCATGTTCTTTTTTCTACTTCTTAACTTGTTTTTTTTCTCTTCTACTTCCTACAAGAATGTTTTGGCCTCATCATGTTACAGGAAAAACTGTCAGACTCTTCAGTACCTTGATCCAGAACAATTTGTTGGTCAGTAATCTATGCTTTCTTCTCTTCTGATGCTGCTCCTGCTCCTGGCTTTTTGGTTCTAGTTACTTTGCTAGCGGGGAAGTGTAACCTTGCAAAGAGAGGCCTTGGTGCTCTTGCTGTCCGATCAAATCCCCTCACACACACAAACCCTGAGGAATTTACAAAGAAAATTATAATTTTTATTTTACATTTCATTTCAGAGTCGAACCAATATGGAAATGAAAAAAATATTAAAATAATGATAAACTCAAGCTGATTTATAATATTTTCCCCAAGTGTAAGGGAATGTAAAATGTCATTAAAACCAGTTTCAAAAAGGTGTTGCTTAAAGTATGTGCTATGCTCCTATATTTCAAAGTTATCGTATTTCTTTCTTTTTTTATAGAAAAAATTTCTCGTACTTCCTACTGGATTAAGTTCTATATGTCCAGGAGTTGAAACATAGGAACAAAAAGAAAATATAAAAACACCAATTTAGAAACTCAGAAATATGTTTAATTTCCTGTCAACAGAGGAACAACTGCGCCAGAAAGCAGAAAAAGGATTGGAACAGAAAGACTGCACGGCGCGGGTGGCTTTAAGGGGGGGGGGGTTGATCCATGTTTGGTTGCAAATTTTGCAGGAAAATAAAGTAGACATTTTACCTCGTCTGAATTCAACTTAAATCATAATTGTTTTAGCCCGTATACTGCTGACAATGATAATGATAATTTGACTTATACAAGCAATGTTTTTTTGTGCCTTGTTGTTCACAAAGACTGGATCATATTGAATAACATGCCAACTAATAGATTCACCTCCTGGATGTATATTGACTGTACATAGATTTTTAAATATAAGCTTATCCTCAAAACAAGAAGGAAAAAAAGAGACCGGATACATTCAAGGTCAGATTCAAAGAAAATATTGTAGTCGCTGGTTTTATGCAGAAAAATGGTGTTGCCTAATTTTGATACCTATGACCCAACTGCTAAAAATTAGTGCCACAATGGTATTAGTAGTTTTAGCCTCTTTCTAAGAACTTGTATACCAAAGGACATAAAACTGCCTCTATAGTGACATAAAAAGATTTGCATTTTGCATGCAAAGCAACGTTCTGAAGAATTTGCATGAAAACTCAGGAAATAAAGCTACAGAACTACTCACCACATATACCCTCTTCCTATTTAAAAATTATAGAAAATAATCTATTATCAGCATTACATACCTCTCCAAAAGCAGTGTTGTATCCCTTCAGTTGTAAGTCCTACCAATATAGACGATTTACATGCTGTCAGTACATTGTTCATAATATTAATATTAACAGAGACAAAAATATCAGGTCTTCGTGTTAATACCTTTAAATATTGATGGTATAGATGTTCCGAAATAAACAGTTCTTCTCGGAAGATTCCATATCCAGTCCCTTGGAACATCAATGGGGTTACGGCTAGAATCATGATCCGCAAATACCTGCATCAAAATTATATTTGTTAAGTATTTGCACAATTGCTGTCATTTGCATTATTCAAATTTATCATAAGGACACCACATTTACCTCGTTAACTTGAAAATATGTGCCATTGAGAGGAAAGCTTCCTCTATTTGCTGTCCTACATGGAATCTGTTAAAGTTGATATAACAATTAACAATAATCATTAGTCTTCTCGTCTATATACAAACATATACCTCAGTGATTGTTCATCATTAGGGGTGGTAAACGATTGAATCGAATACTAAGGTGTTCATATTTGTATTTGTTTAAAATTATCGAATTCGAATGCGGACTCTAATATTCATATATCTAGTTTTTCGAATTCGAACTCGAATACTTGGTATTTGATAAATATTCATGAATATTCACGAATACTTATCGAATATCAAAGTATATTTATTCCGCTAAAGAGTTTGATTTTCAAATATTATTAAAATTCTTAAATAAAAATTATTCCTTTATAACATATGATGTATATATATTTAAATCAAAATTTTAATTAGAAAACATATTTAAGATTATTTAAGTCTTAAAATCAGTATATAAAACTTAAGTAGAAATAAGTGGATTAAAAATATGACATCGTATGTGCAATAATACAAATAATAAGCTTTGATCAAATTTTAAAAAAATATTTAATAGACAAACGAATTGAATATACATCTGGTTAAATTCTATTCATTAGTAAACTCGAATACTAAAAAATATTTGTTTAGTGGTAAATGAACTACTGAATCGAATATGACCGAATAGTTATTCAAACAATTATTGAATTATTTATTAATTATTTGGTTCATTTCCACCCCTATTCATCATTAAAGAGGGTTAATTTCACAAAATCTCCTGAACTTTGGGGAATTTTGCGCATGACCCCCCTAAAGAAGGGGTGTGCTGAGAAAAGTTTTTTTTTTTGCTCGCCGCGTGGGGGAGGGGGGGTTGAAATTAATTAATCCTTGAATATAAGATGTTAAAATTCATCATAGATAAGTAATTAGCATTACCAAAAGTGTCCCCCTGACCGTTTGCGCTTGTGCTTCTCTTATACTGTTGCAACTAAAGCAAGTATTCCGGTTGCACAATTTACCGGCATCCTGAGAGTTGCAGCATGCAGTCGGGGGCTCAATTGATTGAGCAGTCTCCCCTATTAACATGTCATTGACAGTACATAATTAATAAAATTATAATCGAGCATGTCTTAGATTTCCAACTACAACTAAATTTGCTTGCCTGGAGTCCATATAGCTAACAGGTAAGGGCAGGGATCATCCACCTCTCTTTTTTCCAGCTGCTACAGATTAAGGAGAAAATATATAGCATGGTCTAAAATCATGCAAATCGGAAAATATTTGCAGATAAGAAAATATCTTACTCCTTCTAAGAGAGGATGTGAATCTGGTAGTTCATAACTGCAAGGATTGAAAGATAAGGTCAGATTGTATAATAATAACTTTAGTGCATCATTTTAAAGGATAATAGTACAACAACATACACTAGATGTTCCGTTCGCAACCGGTTAACATTCTTGAGCTTAGGCATGGGGATTGATGCAGCTTCTGGAGTTATGGCAACCAACGCCTTTGACATATCACCATCCATGTAATTTTGCAAATTCTGAGTGAACTCTTCAAAATTGAGCTTTATTGTAGGAATTTCGTCCGGATCATTATAAAAAGCATCTTCTATATCGATTTCTGTAGTTTCTATAAATTCGGGCTCAGGTGATGAAGGTTCCTCAATGATAGGCTCACAGTTTCCCGAAGCTGTTTGTTCTCTTGAGTGTGTAATCCCTTCAAGTTGAGGCAGGGAGAGTGGTACGGGAACTGAGCCATCTCTTCTAGTAGAGGAAACGGGAATTGTTGAGCTCACCATACGTTTCTCCTCTGGTCCTGGAAGAGCGAGCCTCGCACTGAAAGACAATTGCGGTAATAAGAACCACTGACATATATAGTATTCCAAACCAAAACTTTTCCAGAATTTTAGCTAATCTATGCATCACTAACATCTAGGAAATACAATTTATATAATCTTCCAAATGAAATTACTAACTCCGCTAGTGTTATGTTTTGTTTTATTGCTGGTATTCTCTATCCCAGGCCACGATAATAGAGGAGGGTTGCATTAATAGCCAACAGTCAGCATAAAACATAGTCAGATCTACCTGACATGAATCTTATAGGAAGCATAGGATTCATGTAGCTGATCCCAGAAAGTCGGGATAAAGGCTTTGTTGTTGTTTTTCCAAATAAAATTACTATGGCTACAACGGCTTTTAATGTTTATTGGCAATCTTTCAGATTAGAAAGGAAACTATGCCACGCGACTTCAAATAAGGAAAATTCTTTTGGAGATATTTGCATCTAGAGTTGTGCAAACATTTTTACAACATTGTCTTTTTAGAAGAAAGAATGCAGGGTTAGACCAAACCTGACTCCAGCTTGACTTAACATTATATTAGCATGAGATGAATTTGGTGTATCCATGGCTAGCATTAAGGGTTCGCAATATTTTGAATGAGTGGCCTTATAGAAAATGTGCTGAAACTTCTGTATAAGTTGCCAGATGGACTCATCATCCATCTGTATTAATTGGAGCAGCAAAACAACTTACCGCACTTGAAAGTATTTCAATTTAAGTTATTTTTGAAGTACCCATTATACCTAGCAAATGCGCTTGCAAAGTGTTTGCATTCTCCTCTCATTGGGCAAGCATTACAATTTGGTTTGCTCTTTGTACAGAAAACCTGCATGAAATTTCATATAATTTGCTTTATCATGCATACTAATCAGCCCATTACTTGCATATAGTACTGAAATAAGCTGAAAGAATCACCTTGCCAAAAGTAATTAACTGGTAGTGTAGCTCATACCTGGAAAGTTAAGACATAAGACTAGAATTAGTTGATTTACATGTCAATGCAAAAAATTGTTAATATATATACGAAAATAAAAGGAACATTGGAATAGGGTTGTAGAGTGTACAGTGTACGCTGATCAAGTTTACATAGCCGAGGCCAAAGGTACTTTTGAATTGTCTCCAATATAGGGTACCTTCATTGAATATGAGGGGGGGAAGGTAATGGCTGATTCCATTTAGTATATATTTGCAGTTGAGAAGCTCTCTATAGAATTAACAATGTCTAGATGCTTACATTTCTAAAAGATGCAACTGAAGAGACTCTGGCAGAGGTTGAAGTGGTACCCATCCAAGCCTCACAGCTATGCGACCAACATTTGTGTCAACCTTGTAAATGATACAAACTGATGAAACATAAACGCAAGATTTAACAAATCTTTTAACTATGTATGGTAGTCCTTTAAGATGGAGTCCTTACAGGAAAAGCTAGATGGTGAAGTGTCAAAAGCCGAACACATTCAACACTCTTGAGCCCCAGTCCCCTTATGCTAAGAAGGTAGTCCCTGAAAGTACCAGAAGAAATTATACCCTGAAAACTTACAGTAAAAGTTAAGTCTGACATAATCTGGAGAAAAGACAACAATCATAGACATTTGAAGCCTGAATTTTCAAGATGCTTCACATGAAAATGGAGCAAACTGAAAAATTAGGACGAATATAGAAATATAAGGATGAAAGTGCAAACTTTTTTTTTACTGCTGGTTTAAGGAAACTCCTAGCTCAATCACTTTTTACAGTATCACTGGTATGAACAATAGAACCAATACATGATTTACATTATATCTTACTTTGCTTTGTCCGGCGGAATGTCTCTTAACCATTCGAGATCAATGCTTCCATGATCTTGAACTAGCCGATTGAGGAAGTCCTGGAAAAAGTTAAAACATAATTAAAGTAACCATTTTGGGGAAAGGCAAGTCAGCTGTAAATTGGTCTTGCATTAGATTTTATGCCTAGAGATGCTAATTAAAATATAGGGGAAGTACTTTTTGTCATTACATACTTAAAGAAAACCAGTCACCACAAGAACAAAGATAATGTTGTTTTACTGAATAAACTGCAAAGCAGTCTGTGTATATAAATAAACTCAAAGATAACTTCTGTCTAGAACATTTTTCTAGGCTTACCTTAATTCGTTCAGCCAGCATATTGTTCATCCCTCTCTCACGGATAGCATTTGATATTTCATTTACATCCGCATTCCTTAATGCTTCATAATCCAGCGAGTCCATTGCGTCACTGCTCCGTTCTTTTTTTGCACCATCCTTTTGTACCTTCTTCCTCAGACTATCCCAATCGTAGGTCTTCTTCTCACTCTCAATTTTCCCATTTTTAACCTTTGATTCCTTGTTCAGAGTTTCAGATGAAACCTTTTGGGATGTGTTTGCTTCGTTTCTTAATTTTGATTCAGCTACACCTCCGGCACCCAAATTGTTCCTCTGGTTGTCATTGTGTAAATTTGAATAAGGTTGAGGTGTTTGAACTGCTTGGTGAGTTGTTTCCAAATGAACTTCTGCATGAGGGGCAGCTTTATCGTTGGTTGAACTTTCTGTATATGCACCAAATTGCCCTTTGGTTGTCTCATTAATAATTCTTTGATTTAAACGAAAAGCAGATGGATGCAAATTAGACTGGTTATAATCATTTATGAAAACATCAGATCTCTCTGTTCTCAAAGATCCGGAGCTTGAGAAATTTTGATAACTGTAAGATGCAGTACCACACAAACTTGACCAGTCAATAAAACCACTATGATCTGCGGAAAGTATCCCTTCATTGCCAGTAGCTTTCAAGTTATTCAGCACTCTTCCATCTGCCATTTCCAGAAGCTCTCTGAATGAACTGACGCCATTGCCCCTTCGTCTAGTTAGCAACTCATCAGCTTCAGAGTTCAATGATGGACTTGGTTTAAACTGCTCAGTTGTTTGAGCTGGCAATTCTGACGAACTGTGAGATGAAGCTGCAGAATTCTGCGATGAAACAACATCATCGGATGACTTCTTGTCATCACCTTCTACTGCACTTGTACAGCTAGTGACAGTAATGGCAGTGCCCAAAACGCTGTCCGGTGATTCATGACCTAATCCTAGCCCTATTTCATGAAAATCCAGAATGCTACTGCCTACATTATCGCTTTCAAGTGACTCATTGCTGCGAGCCATTTCTTTATTATGCATTTGCTCAGGTTGCTTGGGGCTTGATGAGCTTTGGCCACATATCTCTGGCTCTGATACTTCTTCTATAGATCTGCTTATAGTTTCCACATTAGCACTCCTGTTGTTATCCTTTAACCGAGGAGGATACCTCGCAGCAAGGCACATGAATGCTGAGCTGTTAAAATCAAAGATGGAAAACCGTGACCAAATGAATGAAACAACTTCTAGTTTTCATTCTCCATCTTAATCTCAAATTTGCTTAAAAAATCAGGAGAAATTTTATGATCAGGGGTAACAAAATAAACATGATATTTCTCCAATTTAAGGGATGAGTTTTCACCTTGAAAGATGGTCGGAGACATTCTGCGTAAGAAAAACACCAATTACTGAATCCACAACTGATCCCTTCCACTTGGAGAAGCGTCTATCACCTGGAAAAGGGACGTAATAACTTAAGAGAAGTGCAAATTCACAATTAAATTTGTCACTACCAGTACCACATAACTATAATATGATGTCTTATGCTGGGTCTCTTAATTTGGAATAATACATACAACACCAGTCAACAAAGAGAAAAATGCATGCATTTAGATACCTATCACCAGATAAGTCTGAAGCTTTTCATATACTTCATTTTTCTTAATTTCTGTTCAAAAGTTATAAATATAACATTTAACAACAAGCAGAACAATGCATTAAATACCTATTATCAAAAAAATCTGAAGTTTATATAATCAAATTTTGTTAATTTAAGTTCAGTAACATTTTAGTTTAGCATATAAATTGCGACAAGGATCTCTTGGAATTACGAAACATGATAGATTAAGTAAGCCTCGTCTCTTTATGTTTTGATATAGAACTAGACAAAGTGAAGGGTAGGCAGGTACTACACGTCTGAATAAAATTTTGGGACATAGTTTAACATTTCCTATGTGACTTTGTTAAAAAATGTGTGCATAATGGAGCAAACAATTGGTTGACCAACTGCAAATAAATTAACTATGTTGTAAAGCAAGCCTAATGATATTATTACACTCGAATCTGAAACATTGGCAATGCTTCCTTGTTAATATCTCTTCTAATATTGTAAGAGAAGCGCATAGGCTGTTGAAGATCAACCCCAGCCCATTACAAAGCCCAAGGAAAAATAAAAGCCCAATTCCATTTCATCTAAGCCCAATACAATGGAAGCTTCTCAACAAATGTGGAAGGGAGATATTTTTAAGAGAAAGTTGTAGAAGGATGTAGAAAGAAGAAGTGTGTAGAATGTTGTAATAATGTATGGCTAGGATTGTTTCTTCTACACACTTCCTAGCCCTCTTAAGCAACTATAAATAGGGTCTTGGGCTCTCATTCAAGCAAGCAAGAAGTAAGCTTGAAAGCTTGAGTGTGTAGTGTAGGCTTGTGTGAGTGTTCACCAAAATAAAAGTTGTGTGAGAGTGAGGTGCTCTTGTAAGAGCAAGTATTGTACTCCCTAGTGTTCTATCAATAAAAGTTTCCTTTGTAGAGGGTTGTGTTCTTCAAATTCCATCAAACTGGTATCAGAGCAAGGTTCGATCTAGCCGGGCCAATCGAAGGTGCTCGTGTACGAGATGGCGAACATGATCCAGCCACAGATTCCGAAGCTGATGAAGACCAATTATGATAACTGGAGTATCCAGATGAAAGTCTTGCTCGGCTCGCAAGACTTGTGGGAGCTCGTGGAGAATGGCTACACTGAACCAGAGTCACCTGCAGCAGAAGCAACTCTCACCGCCACACAGAAGAGTGAGCTGAAGGAGGTCAGAAAAAGAGACAAAAAGGCATTGTTCCTAATATTCCAAGGCGTAGATGAATCAGCGTTTGAGAAGATTTCCAACGCTCTGTCCTCTAAAGAAGCGTGGGAGATTTTACAAAAATCCTATCAAGGTGCGGAAAAAGCCAAAAAGGTACGCCTCCAAGCATTAAGAGTTGAATTTGAAAATTTGAAGATGAAAGCTACAGAATCAATATCAGACTATTTTAGTAGAGTTCAGACAATAACTAATCAAATGAAGAGAAATGGAGAAGCAATTAATGATGTAAGAATTATGGAGAAGATACTTAGAACTTTAGACTCTAAATTCAAATATATTATTCCGGCAATACAAGAGTCTAAAGATCTTTCCGAAGTTTCTATTGATGAGCTGCAAGGTTCTCTGCAAGCTTATGAACAAGATATAAACATCAGTTCAAATCAAGCAGAGAATCTAGAGCAAGCCTTGCAGAGTAAGATGACTATCAAAGAAGATAGTAGAAGAGGACGTGGAGGCTATAGAGGCAGAGGCTCTTTTCGAGGTGGCTCAAACTTTCAACAAGGTCGTAGGAGACAGTACCAAGGAGGCCATGAAAATCAAGATCAAAATAGAGATCGTGAACGATCATTCGATCGAGGACGAGGTCGTGGCACACGAGGAAGAGGACAAGGAAGAAGTTACCAGGAGGATAGATCTCAGCCACAGTGTTACAAATGTAAGAGATACGGCCATCTCAGCTACGAATGTTGGGAGAAATCAAATCAAGTGGCAGAAAGAAGTAACTTTATAGAAAGGGAGCAGCCAGACACTTCAACAGTCTTGCTGACGTACCAGGAGAGTGAAGGCAAGAATAAAGATATCTGGTATCTAGATTCAGGTGCCAGTAACCACATGTGCGGCATCAAGGAGTTTTTTACCGAGCTGAATGAGACGGTACAAGGAGATGTCACCTTTGGAGATCAGTCAAAGATTCCAGTGAAAGGCAAGGGCAATATAATGATCCAGACAAAGACGGGCGAGAACAGGTACATCTCTGATGTCTACTATGTTCCAGCATTACGAAATAATATTTTGAGCCTAGGCCAGCTCCTTGAAAGAGGCTATGATATACATCTAAAAGACCTTGCCCTCACTATTAAAAACAAAAATGAAGTTATTGCAAAGGTGAACATGTCTAGAAATAGACTGTTTACCTTAAATATTCATGCTGACCCTGTCAAGTGCCTGAAGACAATCATAAAAGACGAGACTTGGCTCTGGCATCTACGATTCGGGCATCTCGCTTTCAGTGGCCTGAATCTTCTGTGGAAGGAGAAAATGGTGAAAGGTTTGCCGCAAATCAACCATCCAAACCAGCTATGTGAAGGCTGTATGAAGGGCAAGCAACATAGAAGAAGTTTCGAAGTTGGAAAGTCAAGAAGAGCAACAGAGCTGCTACAATTGGTCCACACAGATATTGCAGGACCATTTGAAGTCGTCTCTCTTGGAGGAAACAGGTACTTTCTCACATTTATTGATGATTATAGCAGAAAAACATGGGTTTATTTCTTGAAGGAGAAATCTGAAGCTCTAGAGAAATTCAAAGAATTCAAGGAGATGGTAGAAAAGCAAAGTGGGTACCACATCAAGGTGCTCCGATCAGATCGAGGTGGAGAATACACTTCGAAGGCATTCAACAATTTCAACAAGCAGTACGGGATAATTCATCAACTCACTGCCGCCTACACACCACAACAGAATGGCATAGCAGAACGGAAGAATCGTACCATTCTTGATATGGTCAGAAGCATGTTGAAGAGCAAGTACCTGCCAAAGACTTACTGGGCTGAAGCCGTGGACTGTGCAGTTTACCTCCTCAACCGATGTCCGACAAAGAGCGTAAAGTTCAAGACACCATTAGAGATGTGGAGCAACATCATACCAAGCGTCAACCACCTGAAGGTGTTTGGGTGTATTGCATATGCACACATCCCGGAGCAGAAAAGAAAGAAGTTGGACGATCGAGGAGAAAAGTGCATATTCGTTGGGTACGAGAGGAGGACAAAAGCATACAAGCTCTACAATCCAATTACAAAGAAAATGATCATTTCAAGAGACGTAGAGTTCGATGAAGAAGATTATTGGAAATGGACTGATGAAGACAAAAATATTAAAGGTATGTTCTTTGAAGATAATAATGATGACTTGCAGGAGGTTAGAAGACCAGAACAAAGTCCACCTAATAGTCCAGCTCCATCAACCCCAACATCAACGCCAACATCATCATCATCCAGCTCAAGTGAAGGAAGCTCTTCAGGGGGAGCAACAAGGAGGATGAGAAGCCTAAGAGATCTGTACGACGATACAGAGCCTGTCGAGATGATGGAGGACTACACACTATTCTGCTTGTTTGCAGAATGTGATCCGGTCAGCTATGAAGAAGCTGCTCAAGAAGACAAGTGGAGAAAAGCCATGGATGAAGAGATCGAGGCAATCAAGAGAAATGACACATGGGAGCTCACTACCTTACCTGAAGGCCATAAACCAATCGGAGTAAAGTGGGTGTACAAGACAAAGACAAATCAAGATGGCGGAATTGAGAAGTACAAGGCCAGGCTTGTTGCAAAGGGCTATAGTCAGCGAGAAGGAGTTGACTATGAAGAAGTGTTCGCACCAGTCGCGAGGATCGACACCATTCGACTCATTATCGCATTGGCAGCACAGAACCGGTGGAAGATCTATCAGATGGACGTAAAGTCAGCCTTTCTTAATGGCTATCTAGAAGAAGAAGTCTACATCGAGCAACCACCTGGGTACGTGATGAAGAATCAAGAAGACAAGGTCTACAAGCTGAAGAAGGCATTGTATGGACTGAAGCAAGCACCCAGAGCGTGGAATGCCAGAATCGATGCATACTTCCAGAAGAACGGATTCCAGCAGAGTCCGTATGAGCACTCTCTCTATACTAAGAAGAATGATGGAGACATTATGATCGTATGTCTCTACGTGGACGATATGATCTTCACCGGCAACAATCCAAAAATGTTCGAGGAGTTCAAGAAGAACATGATCAAGGAGTTCGAGATGACTGACATTGGAGAAATGTCATACTTTCTTGGAGTAGAAGTGTCGCAATCAGAGAAAGGAATCTTCATCTCTCAGAAGAAATATGCAAAGGAGATCCTCCAAAAGTTCAACATGAGCAACTGCAATCCAGTCGCAACTCCTGCAGAAGTCGGAGTGAAGCTGAGGCGAGAATCACCAGGAAGCTTTATTGATCCAACTCTATACAAGAGCTTAGTCGGGAGCTTGCGCTACCTAACCATCACTAGGCCCGACATAGTGTTCGCGGTAGGACTGGTGAGCAGATACATGGAGGAGCCAAGGCAAGAGCATTTCAAGGCAGCCAAGAGAATTCTCAGGTATGTCCGAGGAAGTATTGATCAAGGATTATTTTATACACAGTGTGCAGATTCAAGATTAGTCGGTTACACCGACAGCGATTATGGTGGAGATTTAGATGAAAGAAAGAGCACATCTGGCTACATGTTCAATATCGGATCAGCAACATTCTCATGGTCATCAAAGAAGCAGTCTGTCGTCGCTCTATCAAGTTGTGAAGCGGAATACATAGCAGCATCGACATGTGCGTGTCAAGCAATATGGCTCAGGAGTTTGATGAAGGAATTGCAACACCAACAAGAAGCACCGACAGAGATTCTCATCGACAACAAGTCAGCTATTGCACTTGCCAAAAATCCGGTAGCACATGGACGAAGCAAACACATAGAGACAAGATATCATTTCATCCGACATCAAGTTAAAAAGAAGACTGTGATCCTGACATATTGCAAGTCTGAAGACCAAATCGCTGACATCTTCACCAAGCCACTAAAGACAGAAACATTTTTAAAGCTTAAGAAGAAGCTTGGACTTGTGAGAAATGAAAGCTGGTGTTGAGGGGGAGTGTTGAAGATCAACCCCAGCCCATTACAAAGCCCAAGGAAAAATAAAAGCCCAATTCCATTTCATCTAAGCCCAATACAATGGAAGCTTCTCAACAAATGTGGAAGGGAGATATTTTTAAGAGAAAGTTGTAGAAGAATGTAGAAAGAAGAAGTGTGTAGAATGTTGTAATAATGTATGGCTAGGATTGTTTCTTCTACACACTTCCTAGCCCTCTTAAGCAACTATAAATAGGGGTCTTGGGCTCTCATTCAAGCAAGCAAGAAGTAAGCTTGAAAGCTTGAGTGTGTAGTGTAGGCTTGTGTGAGTGTTCACCAAAATAAAAGTTGTGTGAGAGTGAGGTGCTCTTGTAAGAGCAAGTATTGTACTCCCTAGTGTTCTATCAATAAAAGTTTCCTTTGTAGAGGGTTGTGTTCTTCAAATTCCATCATAGGCAATCCTATTGAGCATAAATTTCCACAATCATCCTGCATAAATGTGTTATTCCATAAAAGTAGACTCTTACCATAATCTTGAAATCAAACCACTGTAATTCAAAATTAATTGACCACCCAGGCCGGCAGATTTCATTTGTTAGTTTCAGTTAAGTCAAAATTTTGCTCAGTACAGTTTTTTTTTCCTCACATAAATACTTAAAAGAGTAAAATTAGCATATCGGTCAGATGTAAAGATTATTAATCACAAAGAAAGAACAATAATAATACCTTGGATCAGATGCATCCTAGCAATGAATGAGTCTGCGCGACCACGAAAAATTCGTCTTTCTTCCTCCCACCACTTCTCCTTATCTATGTTTGTTCCCTTGCCTTCACCACTTTCCTTTCCCATCAAAAGTCTCCATACCCGATCTGACTCGGGATCCAAATCAACCTTTGGCCTAGGTTTCCGCTTCTTGATAAGATTGTCGTCAAAGGGAACTATAGCACCACTTCCACCAGCATAAGGAACTAGCGCATTTTGTGGTTGAATTGCAACAACAACTCCATCACTGCCATTTATGTCCAAATGCTTCAATCTTTGAACAATTTCCTCCAAAGGATCCCCATATTGTACAAGTACCCTCGTCTGGACATTTGTGGCCATGGAATTAACAAGATGTTCATTTTCCTTTTTATTCTGCCTTCTAGCCTTTGGTTTTGTTTGCTTTTCAGTAAGAACCTCAACACGAGCTTTGGGTCCATAAACCTCATTTGCCTGACAATTATTACTGTATACTGATGTTTTTTCAGGAGTTGGAGGTTGGTTACTGTTCATTGTAGGACTTAAGATTGGTATCTGATCTTGAACTTGTTTGTAGCTTGCCTGCCTCTCGTAGTAATCAAATGTCAATGTATGCTTTGATGATTGCATTCTCCCAAGGGCCATCAACCTTTGTGCATCTGCAAAGGTGAAACTAGTAGTTTGCATCATATGGATAGGTTTGCAACAACTAGAAGGAGGACAAGACGACATAGACGAAGCATTATGTGTGGACTCATTCTGATCATTTTCTACTCTCCTTCTCTTGTGAGTATCAGTGTAGTTCACATTGCAGTTTCCATTTGTCCTGCTGATTCTGTTGTAGTCTCCATTTCCCACTTGAAGTAGCAGATCTGAGCTTCCATTTGAAGCAACCGGGACTTGGGCCACATGTGAATTTCTTACTTCATTGCCTTGAATGTTTCGACAATTCATCATCCTAGCAAGTTTCTTCAAATTCTCTCCCTCTCTTCTAGCAGGCTGCTGAGATGATGAGTTCATGTCATTTAGCATTTTTTCATAGTCAGCCTGCCATTTCATTTTCATCATTTCCAACCTCGAAGGCTGAGGAGGTTGATTTGGAGTTCGTGGAACTCTTAGATTCTCATTGCCCGATGGATTCATCGAACTGTTGAGACTAAATTCAATACCATGGTCAATTGAACTCTCTAAAACAACCGAGTCCTGCCCTTGGGAGCTAACAACAGTTTCTTTCCTTAATCCTGTTAATTGATCTTCTGCAGCTTGAGACTCTGCTAAATCAAAATTCAAACTTCGCCTAACTGGCTTCTTCCTACTGTTGCTATCTTGATCAGCAATATTTTCTGGTGCATTTGTGGGGGTCTCTTTCTCTAGTGGGCTTTCACCTTTATTTTTCCTCACATATTTCCTCTTTCCACTTGGATTTTCTACAGATTTTGGAGGCTTAGGAGTTGCAGGTTTTCTTGGTGCTCTAGCAGGTTTTCCTTCTCTAATCACTTTTGGTGTATACTTCCTCCTCTTTGGCTTATTTTGAGGAGTCTTATTCAAATCTATTCCTTGATTCTCTCCGTCGGCTTGCTGAACAATGGTTTCTTCAGATGAATTTGCAACCACATTTCTCTCCTCTAACTGATTTTGGGAAGTAACAAACTGAGAACAGTCCACCTGATTTGAAAAAGACTGTTCTGCTGGTTTCTCTGCAGCAAATGGTGAGAATCTTCCAGATCCATTCATCAGTAGATCCTGAAAGCTTGTTGTTTCATCATTCAAATCCAGATCGATAACCTCATGAGGCTTATCTACTGTAGTTTGTTGCAGTTTTCCAGACTCATTCCATAGCAGATCCTGGAAGCTTGCCGCATTACTAACCGAACCCAAATCTTTTATCCTTTCCATCTGGTTCTTCTCCATGGTTGCTGGAGGGGATGGGAAGTTCATCAGATCATTGACAACTCTGCTCGCCGTGTTATTATCAGGCAACAAGTTAAGATTTGGTAAGTAAGGAAAGGACATTCTATCTGCAAACCGAGAAAATAAACAAATTAACAGACTGAAATGCACAGCAACTTTAAAGAACAAGAAATTCTAACCAACTTATCATGCCCCCAAACCTGCATCATAGCTTAAGGTACATGAAAAAAGCAACTTGTTCAAGAGTGAATGCTAAACTTGTTATTCACTTCAATATCATAAAACAATGAGTAGTGATAACCAGGCTCTACAAACCCCCATACTACTTCTGCTACTAAAAATAAAAAGGTGGAGACCTTGACGACTCATCATTTATTATTGCACTTCAAGAGGAAGCATTGCACACTGCTGTTCCTAATAGTTCGAAAGTAGTATGAAAATAGAATGAAATTTGTAGCCTAGATAGTATTATCCTCAAACAATATTTCAAGAAAAAAAAAGACTTTGCTAGACTGTAGTAACTAGTTTATGGGTGATATAGTTTGTCTTGTTACAATCTTCAGCACTTTATGGAACTTTTAATATAAGTACAGTTATTTTTTGTGAAAGTGCACGACAGGCTTATCTATGCAACGAATTTGATTAGTGACACCAACTTATTCTATCAACTACTAGGAAAAAAAGAATACTCACACTGAGGTTTCGGTGCTAATGGCGGCAAAGACGAGGACCTACCATTCACCATTAACCGATTCTGGTTTAAGAACTCAGCATTCATCTCTTGATTACTACGACCAATTCGACCAATCATAATCGGAGCTACATTCATCTGCCTCATGATCGCCGGATCATTAGTCGCCAGCAGTCTAGTGTAGGGCATCTGAGTTATTCCCTCGCCATGAAATAGCAATGTCCGTAGCTCACCGGAGTCAGCGTTGGCGACGCCGGAATTGAACCAGTTAGGATTTAAGATCACCGGAGTTGGCGTCGGTGGCCCCTTTAGTGGGATGGGCTTTGCTGGGGTCACTGGAACCCATTGACCCCGATTCCCAAAGTCCTTTGGAACCTCCATTCCAAAAGATGGACAATGGAGGAAAAACTAAGGGACAAAGTTGGGATTTTTATTTCCAAATTGAGGTTTCTCTCATTTCTCAGCTCCTAAGTTTGAGACCCATTGTTGACATCAACAACCAAGAAAGAGATCTCCTCAAACAAAAGGAAATCTAAGAGAGTGAAAAACAAAGAGCAAATTTATTGAAGGATCTTAAAGGATTTCACAGCCAAATCACTCAAAACTCTGAGATCTCTCACAACACCCAGAATCCAGCGAGAGGAATTAAAAGCAGAAGAAACCAAAAGGAAAATGCATGGATTGTGAATCCTGATGCATTTGGTAACAACCATTAAAGAGCTCTAAATTCACTGAATCTTGATACCAAATCAAGAAAACAACAAAAAGGGGGGAAGCCCCAATCTGGGTTCGCTCAGAAATCGACCAAATTCTCTGATTTAAGCCAAAAAAGGGACCAAATTGCAAAGGAAAGATGGGTTTTTTCTCTACATACCAGAAACCATTAATGCTGTAATAAAAAACCCAGATACGCTTTCTTCTTCTTCTTCTTCTTCTTCTCACAGAGAAAGAAAGCCAAAAAAAAGAGGCTGGCTCAAGATGAAGACTTGTTCTTAATCTGGTCTTTGTTTCTAATTTTCAATTATTTATTTATTTTTTATTAATTTTTGGTGTTGGAGGTAAAGAGAGCATGCAATGCAAGTGCTACAATAAAAACAAGGACATCGGTAAACAAAAGTAACGTGGGCTTTTTTTGTATTTGTAAAATTATAACAATATAACTGCCAACGTATCTTTTGTTTAATTTATTTGTAAAACAGTACTTTCCTTTTTTCTAATTTTACAGTGGGATATCGCGCGAGATACTCGAGTTCTTTTGAGCGAGACGCGGCGGGCGAGTCGTTGGGGTCACGTGATATGTAACAGTGAGAAGGCGGGGCCCGTTAGGTTATCTAGCACTTGACACGTGGCAGCGGTAACGGCCGTTAGTTTGGTTAATTAGCGCTTTAGCTTCGAGGCGTCTACGGTGTTTGGCGCGTCTCCGGCGGAGTGCTCAAGGCCTGATCCCCACCCTTAAGTACAGACTAACACATGCCTTTTAATTGGTATATTTTTTTTTGCAGAAAATGCCCAAACGAACAGTAATTTGCAAATGGAAACTCTTTATTGCTTGTAGAGTAATGATAAGTGTACTATAAAATTTATACACTCACACAAATAAAAAAATAGGGTTCGTGATGACTCACAATTTTGCTCGACGGTTTCTAAAAAACGACCCACGCATTTGTTAGTGAAAGGAGATGAGTAGTATAGAATTTATAATATAATTATCATTTTCCTCGCATGCATGGTTAAATTGAGAAATTAATCGAATAAGGATTGTAGCTCAACCTTAAAATCTGAAATCTCTCACAATTCAGATGAATTTGTTTATTACGCAACTTGAATTAATAGGTATTTGATAATCTCCTAGGAGTGTGAAAAAGCTAATCGAATATCATGATGTATTTGTCATTTTTGACATGGAACCTCAAAAGCAGTTTTTCTAAGCAAAAAAGGAACTGAACTAAATTTTGTATAATTGAGGTAACAATTAAATGATACTTACAAGTGGGATTCTATACCTTCATTACATGATCTTCATCAGACTGATGGAGATTGAATGTCGTCCTTGACACAGAGGACCTCCGGCGCCCTACCTCAAATACCACTGATTATTTTAGAATGCTCAGGGACTCCTATTTATCATTTAAAACTTGTTTTTCATCTTAAAAAAACTCCAAAGAAAGTCTTAGATATTAATTAATTGAGCTTAAAACGCTCAACAGATTTTGGATTTA
The DNA here is from genome assembly GCA_022839385.1 of Asparagus kiusianus. NCBI lineage: Eukaryota > Viridiplantae > Streptophyta > Magnoliopsida > Asparagales > Asparagaceae > Asparagus > Asparagus kiusianus. Next base: position 43,077 of record BQKN01063006.1, read on the forward strand.
TCGAAGATAGACCTCGCAAAGTAGTATGAATCTTATCAGAAACCCGTATGGTGCGGGACATTCTGGGCCATGTACAGAAGCAGTGAAATACCAAAAATGCACCTAAAATGAAAATTGTATGGCTCAGAGCGTCCCGCACGGTACGGGGCATTTTGATAAGAATATAACACTCCTTAGAAAACATCGAGGCACAGATATCGATAATTGGCGTTTTCTGTAAGCACGGTTTTCGATTCAAACCTTACTTTTTATGCACGCAAAGCAGAAGATGATAAAAGTTGTTATCTAAATTAGAAAATTGCTATGACGTCACTTATTTTTATGTCATTTTCATTGTTAATTTCTGTTTTGGTTTGGTCAATTAAAGTAAATAGGAGTCTTCCTAGAGAAATCTCATTATTGACAAAATACAACGAAGAGAAACAAATCTTTAATAGAATGATAAAATTGGATTCGGATCCTCTCTACTATCTAAAAAGTAGTGGAGGGATCACTACATAATCACAGCTATTAAGTATCTAGTTGGTGGTTGTGATTTTTTTCTTTGAGTGCTAATTAGGAATGAGTGCAATTAATACACGGGGCTATGATGAGTGTTAGATTTAGATTGTATCATGACCGCCTACTAAGTAATCAACGATTGAGATTAAAAATAGTGGTCTCTCCACTATTTTTTTGTAGTGGAGAGGATCCAAATCCGATAAAATCGGACAAAAACTATGAATTGTGATCCTCTCCACTACTAAAACTTATCATACCTCCATGAAACACACTCATTCCTAACTTACACTCTAAGAAAAATCATAATCAACCATTAGATAATCAACGACTATTATAAAGTAGTGCTCTCTTCACTATTTTTTTAGTAGCGGAGAATACCCAAATTCCAAAAACTAGAGGTTCGATCTATGTACAAGGAATACTCAAGAATATCATTTTGTGGGATTATTTCAACTTCAATACCTTAACAATAGAAGATCTCTTAAAGGTTTGTCGGTCTCTAGGCTCTACAAGGCTCTCCTCGATGATAAATATTTAAGAGGATGCACTTTCTAAAATCTTTTCTACTTCGGAGTGGATGTTCTTTCATTTGACAGCTTAATTTGTATTTATTAATCCTAATTTATTAACTTAAAAGCCTTCAAAGTTGGACCGTCCATATGTGATTTAGATCTAATCTAATCTTTGTCGTTCGTGCATCTATCAATTGATTCGGGTTTAGTCCAATCAACTCAGTAGGTGAGCGATCGAAAAAATTGTCTATGATTTACGAATTTCGGTCCTGAACCCTCCAAGAGGGGCACGCTGCCCCTTGCACCCATGCGTGGTGAGGTCACATGTGTGCTCAACCCTCATATTATCTAGTCAAAAAGCAATATGTTATTTTGTGTGCTCCTGCACAACTCAAATAAAATGCTATTGAATATGCTATATATGTAGCCTGTTATTTATCAAACTAAAAAGGTCATCAACATATGGTCAACATCACCTACTTCACACTTTATATCTTTTGTTAGTTGGTCGCTAGAGATACCGTTAGAACTAGATCATGTGACTATAGCCTAATTGAATGTAATCCTTGACGTAGAGGACTTCTTGTGGTTTCGGGATTTCTCGCTCTTGACGTAGCGCTCCTATGTTGTGTTTCAAATATTATTGATTACTTTAGGACGTCCAAAACCCATATTTATCATCTGAATCATGCTCTACTTCTAATATCAATTTTCTTTTTGAATAAGTGGCTTTCAATTCATGAATCTGACTTTTTATGTACCTTAAACTGAAGAAAATAAAAGTTATTATCTAATTAGAAAATAACTATCACACCACTCGCTATATACTGAGTAACTATCACAGTTATTTTTATTTCTTTAAAAAGAAATTTTGAGGCCTAAACCCTCAGGATTTATTTAAAAATAAAATAATAAAACAAGATACAAACTAGAAAGATACGACATATAAAAATACCTGCATAGATACTAAATTTTACTTAAATTAAACATAAGACCAATTAAAGAAATCAAATATTGACATATTCCATCAAGTAGAGAAAATTTCCATTGCAACCATAAAATTGGATAAAATATATTGGTTGCAATTTATTGGGTCTGAGGAATCTCCAATAACCTTCTTTTTTGTGGTCATTTATAGTTTAATCTATTTCTGTATTTTAAACCATGAACGTTAAATTTTACCAAAATGATAAACTAAAGTTTCACCAGTTTTTCACACTTTAGTAACTTCTGCCCCCATGCGAATTAGATGTGACCATCACCTAATTGGATTTGGATTTCTTTTCCCCCTTTTTTAAAACCATCTTTCTCATTTATTAAAGATTAGAAATGACTTAGATGATACAAAGATTAGAAATGTCATTTCATAACTTCACCATTAAGTGAATATCTTTCTCTTAAAATACTGAGTATATTTTAGGCAAATCGCACTCTAGATATTAAAGTCGAATTTTGATGAAACTTTACGGTGTAAAAGTGAAAATAATATTTTAAAAAAAAATTATAAGGAATGTATATCGGTGCTTCTAGCTATGATCTCAAAGGTAAAGCGTAGGATCCACTTATGTAACTTATCCGGTGATATTGCATTTTTTTTCAATAAAATTCAACAGCTTCATGAGACATCTCTTGATTCTCTTAAGAAAGAGAACACGCGTATGCACAAATAAGAAAAAGTCGAGGGACCTACTTGCATTATTTTCAGTCTTAAATTAAGTTACTCAGGAGGTTAGAAAAGCAATAGGTCGTGATCAAGAAAAAAAATCTTAATAGCTAGGCCTTTGCCTTTTCGAAACGTTCTAGATTCGCTTCTTTCAGTGGTGGTCCCCACGCGTCAATCCAACATGTTTTTCTTCCTAGGAGCATCAAAGCTTATTAACGGATCATTCTGTTCGTTCGCTTTAACTTTTTTTTATTTTTCTTTTTTTGTCTTTGATTAATTCTAAGCATCTTATGAAAATTATAATACATGGCCAATTTGCAACTAGCATATTCTTCTTATCTTGAACATTTATAGCAGTTTTGTTTACACACACACATATGACCGAGATTCAAAATTTCTAAAATTGCACTCCCATGCTAAAGGAGGAGGTCCTTTGGGGCGACAATCCCCCTCTCGTGATGATCCAGTGGGCTCCGGAGGTACATCTCTAAGAAGAATATTTTAATTAACAATTGTACAATGATGATATGTTCATAATACAACTCCGTATTATACAAAACTTCAATGTTATAATTATGCATCCTCAGTCTTTTATTATTATTTTATATCCAGAATAGAAAAACCTATAGAATTGATAAGGATAGGAGATTAGGGTTTGAACACTAATTGACCATAATCTTTTGTTGATTATCAATCAAATGATGACCTGTAAAATGAGGAGTATAACATAGCTAACGCTCACCCAATGTTATTTATATACCTAATTGTTTATGTTGTAAAGTTGATTGTGTGTTTAAGTGGATACTTAGAGGAGTTTGTAGTCCTTTAATCTTCTTTGATAGTTAATCAATCAGAAGGATGTAGATTCCTACACAGATAACACTCGTTAGAGGGTCGGAGTTGCTTGCTCCTATGTACCCTTCAATGCTCAAGTCAATGATAGATTAAACAAATTTTGAAAGGTGCAAAATCTAGTTTTAGGGTCCTATACGTCAATTTCTGCGTACTTTCAAATAGTGGAGATTGCCTACTATTCGTAGAGGGTTGGCAGGGGCCTTTTGGTATTTGACCAGATCGATTCAGTTGGTTGATTAGATCGCACTTTACACGTGTTCGCAGTTAGTTGAATGAGTCACATTTGTGTTTAATGCAACTATGGCAGGATGGAAGAGGTGTTGGTATTGTCCGAGAAGCCATAACTTCTTCCCAAAGAGTCATAATGACTATGGTCGAACATTAAATGCAATGGTGATTGTGCGTCAGAGTATGACTATTGAAGCTGATTGGTCGTCTCGTCATTTAAGACATTCCTCAGCAAGGGCCTGAGTAGAAGATGTCTTTTCATCTCGAACTTGGGTTCATTAAGTGAATCCTGGCTTGAAGACGTCTTTCATCTCGGACTTAGCTTGCCAGAGAGGTCGTTGATGCTCATACTTTTGGTTCAGGCTTTGAGATTTATAAGACTCGCCCGGTTAGTAATGACACGTGAACGAATCTCAAGAGTTCATTGGACTTGGTAATTCTCATAGTGTAACAGTAATGGAAACATTATATGAGTTTTACGTTTTTTTTCCTTTCAAAATTATAATTTGTATGAGAATTTATACATGATTAATGCTCTTTATGTGTGTCGCTACCTCGATGGTAACCATGATCAAAATCTTACATCTAATCTTCTTTCTTGTGAAGAGCATTCCTCTTTCTTGTGAAGAGCATTCCTCATTATGACTAGAATTCACCTAAATCACAACCTGATAAAGTAGGCTTCAAAAATGCATCCTAAAATCTATTTGAAACTATTCATCTGACATAACTCTTCACAATGACAACAAAAAATCTACCCTAGCTAGCCCAACCCCCAATTACTCTGGCTTGAGTACGCTGTCAAACTCACAATTTAAAATACAACCAACCAAAATAATTAAAATACAAAAAGAACAATCTTAGAGCCCGTTATCAAACCGTTCTTCAAATTGACGAAGTTGAAGATCCATGAAGAAGTAGTGTAGCAATGTAAGCGTACTCCTTCTTGCTGAATCAAACTCTGATGAAAGCACACCGAGAAGAAGCTAAATGAAGCTCATGAGATTTGATCAACTCTCTCTCAAACCCTAGAATAAAGGTCTCTCCTTTTTGTGTATTTTCCTCCTTAAACGAATTATGATCTCCAACTCCCCTTAATAGACCTTGATAGCAAATAAGAGATAAAAATGATTGCCTAATGACTGAGATTAAATCCTAAAGGCTGCCAAATTTTGTCATAACCATCGATGGCGGATCACGATCATCGATGGTCTCTTGATGATCATAGATGGTTCAACTGTAGCCAACAACGATGTTGATTCCAATATCTAAATTTCTTCAATTGTCATATGTAACCACCAATGGTTCTTTATGGCCATTGAGGTGTCATTGTAGACCATTGATGGTGCCAATTCCTACATCTATTTTTCTCCGATTTGCTTATGTAACCATTAATGAGATGCTTGACAATCAACGGATGCCTATTGATCATCGATAGTTCGAATGTCGAAATCAACATTCGTATTAATTTTTACTGAAAACACCCTAATGCCATTAGGAAGGAACCCTAGAGGGGAGGGGTTTGAATAGGGTTTATGCTAATCTAATCCTATTTATGACAAATTAAAAACTATTAACAAAATATCCTAGCAAATTAGATATACTACAAGATATATATGCAATGATATGAAACTAAGGGTGATATAAACAAACAAGATAGTGAGAATATAAACAATGAGCAATTGCCAAAGGCGATATAAGATGAATACAAAAATAAGTGCGTTAATGCAAACTCAAATAAGCGATATGATCACGGAGTTCGGTCCCCACGACCTACGTCTCCGCTCCTCACCTCGAGGAGATCTCCACTATCAAAACCGGGTTTTCTACGCTCACCCGAATAATGTGTACACCGACACACTCGGTTTTCTAGCTCACCGAAAACTTTACAATCTCACACTCTTGCAATCACACTCTACACCCTCTAAGTGTTGGTCTCTAGTCTGTGTCTCACTCAAGTGTTAGGAATTACAACCTACCTCTAGGTATTACCACCTACCCCACTCCTCTTGGGACGACCCTGTCTCTCACCACACATTCTTCTTGGTGCACAAGTATATTACAAAGTGTAACTTCACAATTAGGCACAAATACAATTGTTTGTTCTCTAATACAATATGAGAACTAAGTGTAAGCTTAATCTCTAAGTCACAAAATTCTCACAACCCCAATTATACTATGTATGAAAATACAATAAGCTCAATTGGTTGTGCGTGAACAAAGAGTATCAACAAAACAATTATGCGTGAACAAAGAGTATCAACAAAACAATTAAACTCAATATTAAAATATAGCTTATGGAAATTAGAGTCAAAACAATAAATAGCTAGAATTGAGTTTAAGGAAATTTCTCTATGATGACGAGAGAGAGAGAGAGAGAGAGATGAGTTGAGTTGAAGCTCAAACACCAAAGGATGATCTCTTCTAACTCTTGTGAAAATTTCTTCACAAACTTGTAACAAACACTAAACAAACTTTAAATACCCTTTAAACTTGTTTAAAAACTTTCTTAATCTATTTTAGAAGTTAGAGGGTATGAGGATCATAAGCCAAATCCCAAAAACCCAAGAAATCCCAACAAAAAGACGAAATAACGAAAACATGAAAATCTAGAAAAACTAGCTGTTATGCCGTTGGTCGACTGATCAGTCGACTGATGAGCTGATCGTTACAGGGAACTGGCAGCTCATTGGTCGACTGAAGAACACGATCAGTCGACTGATGACCTCATCAGTCAACTGATCAGTCGACCAAAATAAAACAGAAACTTTTGCTTATTCCAAGCGTTTTCTTCAGTCGACTGATAGCACTGTATCAGCCTGTTTTGAATAGTAAACCTGATTTTTAAAGTACATTTAAAAATAGCAAACAAATTCTAAAAAATATAAAACTTTGAAAAATGATTGTAAATATGATAATACACATGTTACAAAAATTGGTTTTTAAAAAGCACCTCCCAAATAAGAAATCTCTTTATTTTTCAAAATGGTCCAAAACATAAAAATAAAAGACTTGTTTTTGACATTTTACTAAACTATGTTTTAAAACTTTATAAGATGATTATATAGACTTAATAAAAGATGTACATAATGATTGTTAAGTTCATAAACAAATAACTTAACATTTTCACAAAAATGCATGTTTTGCAAACTTTCAAAATAATAAACATGATTTCATTAAACTATATAAACATGATATTGATGCAATCATATATAAGTATATAAACATGAAACAAGTATGTATTTTCCAATTATATTTATTTGTTTCATATTTAAACTTGAAAA
>BQKN01063006.1:52167-76745 GCA_022839385.1 Asparagus kiusianus
GGCTAGAGACCAACACTTGAGGTGGTAGTTAGTGTAGTTACATTGTGTGTGTTGAAGAGTTTTCGGTTAGCTAGAAAACCGAGTGTGTAGAGAAGTTCCGGCTTCCAAACCGGGTGTGATAGTGGAGATCTCCTCGAGGTGAGGAGCGGGGACGTAGGTCAGGCGGACCGAACCTCGTGAACATATCTTTTGTTTGTGATTGCTTTGGCGTTCATTTATATTCGTGCTTATTGTTTATATCGCCTTCGTAAATTGCTTGTTTATATTGTCCACTATATTGTTTCACCCTTGTTTATATTTGTATATCCTTGCTCACATATTGTTCATAAGTTATTTGCTAGGATATATTTGTTAATTAGTTTTTAAATTGGCATAAATCGGATTGGATTAGCATAAACCCTATTCACCCCCCTCTAGGGTTCCTTCCTAGTGGCATTAGGGTACTTTCAACATCATTTCAAACCACATCTTGCTCGTACCTGTTTATACCCAAAATATATCATCTTATAAAATATATTAGTAGTAAATAAGAGTTTATTATTATTCAAACAAGAGATATTATATGAACAACGTTCTAACATGTACATGGTCTGTACATGACTTTTTTCACTAAAAAATTATCATGTCTCGGAGTCGTTGATTATATAATAGAGAAAGAAATCAGTAATAAAAAAAACTTACCTTGTGATTTCCAAAATCTTGGAAATCAAGTGTAGAGATATAGCAACAATTCTGACAACAACAATGACAAATTCTTTATCCCAACGTAGCAATAAACTTTTATATAGGGCTACATTACCAGATTGATATTTAAAATAAGACCTCATTTTTAACTTTGGCATTTAAATTAACTACAATGCCTTTTTGACATTTAAAGTTTGGCGAAGGGGCAATTGAGTACCGAATCTCATCGGTGATGAATTTTCCAGTGGGAAAGTTTCTTCCACCTCATTAATCTATTAAAGTTATTGTATACACCCTTATTCTTATTCAATCTCTCCAAAATTAACGTTCTCTACTCCTTTACCCAATAAGAATATCATTCATCCTTTCCTTCTTTGTTATTCTCCTTTAATCTCTCTCAATTCAAATCCAAACCCTAATCTAAGTGGTTAATTTTTATTTTTATTTTAGTTTAGGGAGGTTGAAGAAGAATAAATGTGTAAAATATAATAATTAGAAGGGGTTGTTGGTAAAAGAAACTTTCTCACTGAAAAATTCACCTGTGACAACATTTGGTGCTCAACTGCACATATACCAAACTTTAAATATAAAAAAAAAGCTAGAATTACTTTAAATATATCAAATATTGTCTATTTTAAATATCAACCTCATAATTTAGCTCTTACACAAAAGAATTTATACATAAATAAATAGCTTAAAATAGACTTGCTAATAAATATATACACACATGCACACATACACACCTTTTGATCAGGATGATTGTCGCTATCAAAAGATTCTACTATGAAGAGGCTAGCAATATATTATATAATAGTAAGTTATCCCTTTGAATTGGCTACTAATTGTGGCACAATTTGCAATGATGATGCGCTGTCAAATCAATCCTACTATAAAATGGAAGGGAATGCAGTAACTAGTAACTGTCCTAGAATGACTAAACCCATTTGGGGAAGGGTTTTCCCTTGTGAGTCGGTTACACCCTTTTCCCAGCCTTACCAAAAAAAAACCCAATAAAAGCAAAAAACCTCTAGGATGAATATGTTAAGGACATTTTTTTTGACTTTTCTCGCAATTAGTCCCTCAAATTCATATTACGAAATTAATTCTCTAGATTATAGTTTACTCATATTTAGTGCCTTAATTCTTGAGTTACTTTAAAATTAGTCCTTCAAAATATTAACGGTTTCTAATAGGTCTCTCAACTCTTAAGTTATTTTAAAATTAGTGCATCTAATCATTGGGAATTGCTACTAGATTCCTCAATTCTTGAGTTATCTTAAACTTAATTGCTCAAATCATTAAAATTACTATTAGGTTTCTTAATTCTTAAGTTATTTTAAAATTAATTCATTATTTTAAGAGAAAGAGATGACGCTAGAAAGTTTATTTCAAACAACTTATGGGAATTAGAAGATCTCATATCATTTTCAATGATTTGAGGGACTAATTCAAAGTATCATGGAGGACCTAATAGCAATTTTGATGATTTTCAAAATATGAAAGACTCGAGCGTATAATATCAAAAAACTTTTTTTAATTATTATTCGTACACAAACCTTAGAACTATACAGGCTTAAAATGAATTAATGAATTATCATAATATAATTTACCCAAAGAGGATGTTACAATGTACCCAAAAAGTTAATTTGCTAGCATAAGCTTAATCTGTACTAAGGGCCTGTTTGTTTGCACGAAAATAGCAAAGAAGTAACTAAAGTAGAGGAAATTTTTTCGTACTTCAAGCAAAAAAATTATGTTTGTTTCTCCGAAAAGAGTACTTCAGCTAATTTCATAAATGCAGATGTGGCGTTTTGGTGACACTCCTACTCCCTAGATTCTTCTCCGCCCTTGAAAACTCAGAAGTAGAGGGGAAGTGGATAAAAAGTAGGGTCCACTTAATTTAGAGATTTACCAAGAACAGATGATCTTAAATAATATATCTAATTTCTATTCAAACAAACAAATAAATAAAAGAAGACGACGAAGTATTATTTCCGCTACTTCTAAAAATATATGAAACAAACAAAATAAGTACTATTTTTGCTACTTTCTACTTCATAATTGAGAAAGTTATATCTTTGATCCACTTTTTACTTTCAATAGTTACGTCCATCTAAACAGACCATAAGATGGATTAGTCAAATCCCAACGGTCATCCCACCTTTCTGGACCTGGTAATAAAGTGTTTGCTTGTTCCCTTCAATTAAAAATTACTTTAATCAAATACATAAATTGATAAATATTATTACAGTTGGAAGGAACAGAATAAAAAACGGCCAGCAGAAAAGAGATGGTCAAAATCTCTTGAACAGAAAAGGGAAAAGAGATGAAGAGATGAGAAAATAGAATCAGTTTAATATCATCAACGGGAATTCATCGTCGACAGATCACGTGCGTGTGGGGTTTAGTTAGCTTTCATGGTTTCTTGGTTGTCGCGCTCTGGTCTTGTTAGCTTCTTGATGAGTAAGAAAAGGGCAAATCTATTGGTTGATTTAATTAATTCTAATTACACCCCAAATCCTTGTTTACTTTTACTCGTACACCAAAGTTAATAGGAGTAATTTTCTTGCTATTTTTTTAAAGTGATTTTATTGTCGTGACTGAAAATCTACAGTTGGAATGCTTACCATTAATTAGAAATTCTCACAATTTTAGGAGTAACTCTGTACTTGTTAAGCATCACATTAAGAAAGCTTCTTACTTTCTCTCTCTTATGTATTAAGATACTCTTTTTCCCCCCTTTTAAATACTCTTTAACGAATTGACTAGACATATGAAGAGAATATGTAAACATAAAAATTAGAGAAATAGGAAAACTAGAAATTAATGATGGGAACAAGCACTCAATTGTATTCACTTGTTCATTTCTTTGCTCTCTCTGACTCTCTCTCGAGCTTTCGACAAGTGTTTGATGAAGCCTACTTGAGCGGTGGAGTGGAGCGAGTTTGGTGTTTCTCCATCTTATTCCATAGGGACTAGGTGCTACTAACTTTCCTAAATGTAAAACTTCAGTGTGCATTACATTAAATTCATTTGGCTAATATAACTTTTGAAAGGGGCTTTTCGTAAATCTTCTTGTTAGTTTCGGCTGTTTCGAAGTGCTTTTGGACTACAGGGGAATGGTAACTATTTTCTCGTTAATGAAACATGATAACCTGGATATTGCCCATTTTCTCGGAGCTATCGTTGGCTAATGATTGGTGTTGTTGATGTGACACATGTTTAATGTTTAGTATTTTGCCACGTGCATCACATGTACCTATACTTTTCAAGTCAAGAAAGAGAATCCGCTATAACTAAAAAGAAAATCAGAAAAGTGATTTCTTCACTATTTTTTTTAAAGATGGTTATTTCACAACTTAAAAACATTTAATTATGTCATATTATAATGTATGTAACTAAATATGTTGGACATTTTTGTATAGTAATTCTAGAAAAAACCCCTCAACTATGCGGTCGTCTCAGTAATCCTCTTTCAACTATTTTAATTTTATAAAATCCCCCTCAATTATGGGGTTTGTTATAGTAACTGTTGATGGCTGATATTAAACAGTCAATGAAAGAAGTGATTAAGTTGATGGAGGTCCTCTAACCCTCCGAATGTTCAGTTCTAAGGTGTGTTGTTCTTTCTTGCACAAGTATAAAATTGTAAAAGGTGGGGTTGGGTTCCCTGATTGTTCCTCCGACGATTAAATCAGTAATTTTCTTGAGTGGAGAAGTAAGTGAACTGAAGTAGTTCTTAAGCACAGAGGGTAGAGGTCAAGAACTTACCTTATTGTTGAAAATAGTACTCATATTTATAGTGGTAATAGAGGGTAGAATGGTAACTTCCACCGAGTATAGGCAGACAACCAAGTCAGCATCTATTTTTACATGTAGAGACAAACATGGATGTGCAACCACCTCACAAAGAAAAGATAAGGATTAATCGTGGTTCGGCAAGATGCCTACGTCCACAACCGGTGAGATCGACAATCCACTATTTATCAAGAGGTTACAACGAAGACAGAGAAGATTTGAAACTCTAATCTCTCTCCCTTACAAAGTCAAACTAAATATCAAATTTTCTTGTGGAAGATACATAGAGAAACCCTAGACAATCTTTATTTATAACCTCCCTCAAATTCGAGTCCAACTAGCTAAACAATTCCTCAATCCGAATCCAAACAGGAGTCCAACTAGCCAAACAACTCCCCAATTCGAATCCAAACAGGAGTCCAACTAGCCAAATAACTCTCCAATCTGAATCTAAATAGGACTCGAAAACGCGTCCAAATCATGTGGGACTCATCAGTGTGTTCAGACTCTGTAGTCGACAAAGAGGTCTGGTAATTTGTGGCTCAATATGAGCCTCCGGTGGGTGGCTTTCAATACAACCAACTTCACATTACAGGTGTCAGTCGATGAGTGGAGAAGAGGTCACTTCGGCATTTAATGTGAAGTGATTGGGTGCGTGCGGTGCCGACGTGGTCCGATGTATCATACAGACTATTAGGGGCAGAGAAATGACGATGCCCATAGTACATTTAATAGCATTTATTACGAGGTGATTGGATGATAGTGTGTGGGAGGGGGCTCGAGCCTCGAGGTGGTCATTGCCTTTCTACTAGTCCGGTAGAAGGTCGAGAAGTACTATATTTTGAGTCGCCCTCGCGTGATGTCTGCCAATTGATTGTTTGCCCTTATGTTTTGATGATGTTTTACAACCACCATTATCGGTACTAATGGCTTATTGAGTGCAAATGTAGTAAATTCATTTATCGAGCTTGTTAGTGCCACAAATGGAGGATAGGATGGAATATGCACTACAGCAATGATATCCAAAGGAGGAGGAGGCATAGTGATGAAGCAATGTTATTTCAAGAACAACAAATTCATATAGAAGCTTCATCCAACTCAAGCTATATCAAGACTCAAGAATTATATTCTATGTGAGGATATTAGCTAGTTTTTATTTCCTCTCTAGTGCTAGAATGTAGGCAAAGAGTTATCGATTTCATTTGAAGCTATTGGGATATCACACACACGTTTTCATACTTATGTTTTTAAGCGTTTTTCATAAAATACTATTTCTTACAAGTATGAGGACCTATTTGTAAAATTCCTTTTCTAAACAATTTGTTTTTAGTATTAAAAATATTTTACAAAGTTTCACAATTTTCAGAAGTCAAATGAATATTTTACAAATTGTTAAAGTGTGTCAAAATCAGTATTTTTAGAATGTATCAGAATGCGGTCGACTGCACCGGTCGACCGCACCGGTCGACCGTACCTGTGTTCGTTTGTCAGTAGGTAGCAGAGAGTTTGTCGGTCGACCGTCGCGGTCGACCGAGAGCTCGATATTTCCATCGGTCGACCGCACCGGTCGACCGAAGAAGTCTCTGCTTGTTTTCTCAGTTTTCGATCTGGATCGCGATCGACTAAAAATTTCGTCGGTCGACCGCTGAATGTTTTAAACGGTAATTTTTGTACTTTCTTTAGCGCCGCTCAGTACAGATTTCAGCGACGTTTGTTTCCAGATTTTGGGGGATTAAGGATATGGGTTTAAACAGCTGGTTTCTCCTATTTAAACTCAACCTCTTCTTCTTCCTCAAGTGTCCCAGCTCTTTCAAAAATATTCTGAGAACTGTTTTCACAAAGCTTAAATTTCAAACCTGTTTTTCTGAGCCTTTGTGTTTCACATCCCAGCTTTAGTGTGCTCTTTCTCTTTGCCATAGGGACGTTGTAAAGAGAGAGTCTTGCACCATTTTCTACTATCTTGAGAGTGTGATCTTGTGTAGATCAATTGTGTGGGAGTGTGATCTAGTGAGATCAACTGTGTAGTGTGAGATCGTGAGGGAATCGCTGTGTAGACGAAGTTCCGGCTTCCAAACCGGGTTGTGTAGTGGATTTCTCCTCGAGAGTAGGGAGCAAGGACGTAGGTCAGCGGACCGAACCTCGTTAACATATCGCGTGTCACAGGATAACGATTCCTAACCCTATCTCCTCTATTTTGATTGCATTTGCATATGGTGTTTTGCTTGTCTTAATTTTTATTGCATAATCTTAGCCTTGTGACCCTAATCACCCCCCTCTAGGGTCCAACAATTGGTATCAGAGCTTGGTCTCTATATTAGTTTTTGGTTTAATCACCTTAGAGAAAAGATCTTATGAAGGCTTCAATGAATGTGAATATGCTAGAGAGACAATCCACCACTAGACCACCACTCTTCACTGGTAGTAACTTTGCTTATTGGAAGGCTAGGATGAGAATTTACCTTCGTTGCATTGACCTTGACATCCTAGAACTCATAGAGAAAAAATACGTAGAAAAGTCCAAAGTTGGAACTATGACCGATGGAGAAAGGCACCAAGCTAATCTCAATGCTAAGGCTATGAACGCCTTAATTTGTGGTCTTTCCCCAAATGAATACAATAGAGTCTCAACGTGTGCAACCGCATACGAAATATGGGTGAAATTGTGTATCACACACGAAGGAACCCCCCAAGTTAAGGAATCTAAGATTAGCGGACTTATGCATGAATATGAGTTGTTTCAAATGCTTCCAAATGAATCAATTGATGCTATGGTTTCTCGCTTCACTAACATTATCAATGAATTGCATGGTCTTGACAAGAAATTGACTATTCAAGAGACGAACTATAAGATTCTTTGTTCATTGACTCTGATGTGGGAACCTAAGGCGATGGCGATAGAAGAAGCTCATGACCTTACCACTCTACCTCTCGATGGCCTCATCAGCAAGCTCAAGGTTCATGAGAAGAAGCTCAAGGGAAAAGAAAAGGAGGAAGTGCCCTCACGGGATGTTGAGGAGCCATCACCAAAATTGAAGACCATAGCTCTCAAAGGAGCTAGTGATAACTCCTCTTCGTCATCGGATAGTGAAGTTGATTTTTCTAGAGAAGTGGCTCATCTCTCTAGAAGAATTTCTAGACTCATAAAAATAAACAAGAAATTTAACCCACGATCTAACAATAAATTTCCTTCTCGTGTAGGAAAATGTTTTGAATGCAATGAACCGGGCCATATCGCTAATGATTGCCCAAGGCTCAAAGAAAAGTACATGAAATACAAGAAGAAGAAGGCTATGTATGCCGGATGGGAGGAATCCGAACCAAGTGATTCAGATAGTAATGAAGAAGGAGCTAAACTTGCTCTTTATGATCCCAACGTTTGCTTCATGGCCCTTGAACATAAGGTAATATCCGACACCGAGAGTGAATCCTTTTACATGCAATGTGACCTAGCTACGGCTCTAGAAGAATTGAACATTGAATTTAAAAGAATGTCTAAGGAATTCTCTTCTTTTAAAAAGTTACATGCTTCTTGTGATGTGAAACTAGAACAACTAGAAACCTCTCTTGCTCTAAAAGATGAATTGCTAGGAGATCTCAATTTCGAGAATAAGCAATTAAGATCCAAGATTGAAAGACTAGAAATTGAGAGTGGTAGGATTAGACCCACTCATGCTTATGCATTATCATCACCATGGTAGAAATAGGTTTCATGGTTCTCACACTCATACATACAAAAGAAATTTTGTGTGCACTTATTGCATGAAACATGGTCATATTTCTACTCATTGTAGAATTAAAGATAATTATGAATTTTATGGATTAACATGGGTACCCAAAGGTACTAAGACTACTAACCACCAAGGACCCAAGTTTTGGGTACCTAAAGCTACTACATCTTCATCTTTATCTCTTGTAGGGAACATCACGATAACGATGTAGAGAGATGTGGTACCTTGATAGTGGTTGCTCTCCCCATATGACGGGCAACAAAGAGTTCTTTGCAACCCTATCAAGGATTGAAGGAGGTAACGTCTCCTTCGGTGGTGGTGAAAAAGGTAAAATCGTTGGTATTGGCTCTATTGGTAAGAAACCCTCACCCGTTATAGAAGATATCTATTTGGTAAATGGGTTGAATCATAATCTTCTTAGCATTAGCCAATTAAGTGACAAAGGTTTTGATATTTCCTTTAAACCGGATAAATGCATTATTAGTATGAATGGTAAAATTGTTTTTGTTGCTAATCACAAATCTAATGTGTACATTTTTGAGATGAATGAATTAGTGAATCAAGATGTGAAGTGCCTTGCAGCAATTGATGAAAATCCTTAGATTTGGCATAAGAGGCTTGGACATGCAAACATGGAATTAATATCAAAATTGTCCAAGAGAAATCTTGTAAAAGGGTTACCTAACTTGCACTTCATCAAAGATACCATATGTGAAGATTGTGCCAAAGGTAAACAAACAAAATCTTCCTTCAAATCCATCAATGAGGTATCGACTTCTAAACCTTTGCAATTACTTCATCTTGATTTACTTGGTCCTATGCGTGTTACCTCTCTTGGAGGCAAACACTATGTATTTGTGATTATTGATGACTTTTCTCGGTTTACATGGACAATATTTCTTGCAAACAAAAGTAATTGTTTTGAAGAATTTTCTAATCATGTCAAAAGAATTGAAAATGAAAAAGATTTGAAAGTTATTAAAATTAGAAGTGGTCATGGTGGTGAATTTCAAAATGATTCTTTTTATGATTTTTATGCTCATCATGGTATAACTCACATGTTTTCCGCTCCTAGAACACCACAACAAAATGGTGTTGTTGAACGAAAAAATCGCACCATACAAGAGATGACACGCACTATGCTAATTCTTTTGATTTGCCAAAATATTTTTGGGCGGAAGCCGTCAATACGGCTTGCCATGTTTTAAATCGTGTTTTAATTAGACCAAAGCTTAAGAAAACTCCTTATGAACTATTTTATGAAAAAAACTCCTTTCATTGGTTATTTTCATATCTTTGGTTGCAAATGTTTTATATTAAATACAAAAGATCATCAAGACAAATTTGATTCCAAAATTGATGTTGGTATTTTCTTAGGTTATGCACCTCAAAGTAAGGCTTATAGGGTCTTCAACAAACGAACTCTCGTTGTTAAAGAATCTATAAACGTTACTTTTGATGAGACTAATATTGGTTCTCAAGTTGTTTTACCTAGGAAAGATGATGATGATGATGTTGAGGGAGGATTGGACCTTTTACAAATCAATGATACACCCTCTATAGAAGCACAAAAGGATGTGGATAGCTCAAATGCTCATGAACAAGTTGAACTTCCTAAAGCTTGGAAATTCGCATCAAACCATCCAAAGGAACAAATAATTGGGAGTCCTTCAAAAGGAGTTGTTACTCGCTCAAAAGCTTTGAGTGAGTGTGGTAATGTTGCTTTCTTATCATAACTAGAGCCTAAAAAGATTAATGATGCTTTAAATGATGAATTTTGGGTTTTAGCTATGCATGAGGAACTAAACAATTTTAAAAGAAATGATGTTTGGAAACTAGTTCCTAGACCTAATAATGCTAGTGTTATTGGTACTAAATGGATTTTTAGAAACAAAATTGATGAACATGACATTGTTACTAGAAATAAAGCTCGTTTGGTTGCCCAAGGATACAATCAAGAGGAGGGCATAGACTATGATGAAACCTTTGCACCGGTTGCAAGGTTGGAATCTATTAGGATGTTTTTGGCTTTTGCTAGCTTTAAAAATTTCAAATTATTTCAAATGGATGTTAAAAGTATATTTTTAAATGATTTTATAGATGAGGAAGTATATGTTGAGCAACCCCCCAGCTTCATAGATCATAGTTTTCCTAATCATGTTTACCGGGTTCAAAAAGCTTTATATGGGTTGAAACAAGCTCCTAGAGCTTGGTATGCTCGCCTCTCTAGTTTTCTTGTTGAAAATGGTTTTTCAAAAGGAACAATTGATAACACTCTTTTTGTGAGAAAAAGGAAAAATGATTTTATTTTAGTTCAAATATATGTTGATGATATCATTTTCGATGCTACTAATGAATCTTTGTGCAATGAATTTTCTAAAGTCATGCAAGATCATTTTGAGATGAGTATGATGGGAGAACTTACATTCTTTCTCGGGCTCCAAGTCAAGCAAACTAAGGATGTGATATTCATTTCTCAAAGCAAGTATGCTAAGGAATTGGTGAAGAAATTCAATTTGGAGAATTCTAAGCATGCGCCTACTCCCATGAGTACAAGTGTAAAGCTTGATGCGGATGAAAGTGGTGAGGACGTGGACCAAAAACTATACCGAGGTATGATAGGTAGTCTTCTTTATCTTACTGCTAGTAGACCCGATATCATGTTTAGTGTGTGTGCATGTGCACATTTTCAAGTTTCTTCTAAAGCATCTCATTTAATTGTAGTTAAAAGGATCATTAAGTATGTAGTTAAAAGGATCATTAAGTATGTTAATGAAACTTTTAGTCTTGGTTTATTTTATCCAAAAAGCACCTCTTTTGATTTATATGGTTTTTGTGATGCCGACTTTGCCGGATGTAAGGTAGATCGTAAGAGTACGAGTGGAACATGCCAATTCTTAGGAAATTCACTTGTTTCTTGGGCTTCTAAGAAACAAAATTGCGTTGCATTGTCCACTATGGAAGCGGAATACATTACCGCCGGCTTATGTTGTGCTCAAATTTTGTGGATGAAACAAAGCTTGGTTGACTATGATTTGAATTTTCAAAATATAAAAATCTTTTGTGATAATACTAGTGCTATAAATATTTCCAAAAATTCTGTTTTGCATTCTAGAACCAAGCATATTGATGTGCGCCATCATTTCTTATGCGATCATGTAGAGAGACAAGATGTATCCCTAGTGTTTGTTGACACAAAATCTCAATTAGCGGATATATTTACTAAGCCTCTTGGTGAGGATGATTTTTGTCGCATAAGAAATGGTTTGGGCTTATGCAATATGTGAAAGTTCTATTTGCTTGCTTGTTTAGTTGCATTTTGTATTTCTCTTTACCCAATTTTTGATGGTGACAAAGGAGGAGAGAAATCTCCTCATTTGTTGCACATACTTAGGGGGGCTCATAGATAGGGGGAGCACCTATCTATAAGCTATATTTATTTTTGCTCTTATATAATGGTTGGTTGTCATCATCAAAAAGGGGGAGATTGTTTGCCCTTATATTTTGATGATGTTTTACAACCACCATTATCGGTACTAATGGCTTATTGAGTGCAAATGTAGTAAATTCATTTATCGAGCTTGTTAGTACCACAAATGGAGGATTGGATGGAATATGCACTACAACGATGATATCCAAAGGAGGAGGAGGCATAGTAATGAAGCAATGTTATTTTAAGAACAACAAATTCATATAGAAGTTTCATCCAACTCAAGCTATATCAAGACTCAAGAATTGTATTCTATGTGAGGATATTAGCTAGTTTTTATTTCCTCTCTAGTGCTAGAATGTAGGCAAAGAGTTATCGATTTCACTTGAAGCTATTGGGATATCACACACACGTTTTCATGCTTATGTTTTTAAGCGTTTTTTATAAAATACTATTTCTTACAAGTATGAGGACCTATTTGAAAAATTCCTTTTCTAAACAATTTATTTTTAGTATTAAAATCATTTTACAAAGTTTCATAATTTTCAGAAGTCAAATGAATATTTTACAAATTGTTAAAGTGTGTCAAAATCAGTATTTTTAGAATGTATCAGAATGTGGTCGACCACACCGGTCGACCGCACCTGTGTTCATTCGTCAGTAGGCAGCAGAGAGTTTGTCGGTCGACCGCCGCGATCGACCGAGAGCTCGATATTTCCATCGGTCGACCACACCGGTCGACCGAAGAAGTCTCTGCTTGTTTTCTCAGTTTTCGATCTGGATCGTGGTCGACCGAAAATTTCGTCGGTCGACCGCCGAATGTTTTAAACCGTAATTTTTGTACTTTCTTCAGCGCCGCTCAGTACAGATTTCAGCGACGTTTGTTTCCAGATTTTGGGGGATTAAGGGTATGGGTTTAAACAGCTGGTTTCTCCTATTTAAACTCAACCTCTTCTTCTTCCTCAAGTGTCCCAACTCTTTCAAAAATATTCTGAGAATTGTTTTCACAAAGCTTAAATTTCAAACCTGTTTTTCTGAGCCTTTGTGTTTCACATCCCAGCTTCAGTGTGCTCTTTCTCTTTGCCATAGGGACGTTGTAAAGAGAGAGTCTTGCACCATTTTCTACTATCTTGAGAGTGTGATCTTGTGTAGATCAATTGTGTGGGAGTGTGATCTAGTGAGATCAACTGTGTAGTGTGAGATCGTGAGGGAATCGCTGTGTAGACGAAGTTCCGACTTCCAAACCAGGTTGTGTAGTGGATTTCTCCTCGAGAGTGGGGAGCGGGGACGTAGGTCAGCGGACCGAACCCCGTTAACATATCGCGCATCACAGGATAACGATTCCTAACTCTATCTCCTCTATTTTGATTGCATTTGCATATGATGTTTTGCTTGTCTTAATTTTTATTGTATAATCTTAGCCTCGTGACCCTAATCACCCCCCTCTAGGGTCCAACATTGATCAGTCGAGTAGGTTGGTCAAGAAGCCGGCCTAGCTAGGGGTCGACATGTAATTGAGTTGTCCTTACAAGATATCAGCGTGTTGAGTATCTGAGCTGGGTCTTTGGTTATCATGAGGTGAAGAGTTGGCTCGATTACACATAATGAGGGATACTTGTCTGCTACTGATTGGAGATTACTTTTTAGCACTAAAATGACTATAACAGTTGGCCCCTTTTACTTGGAGTCGGCCTAGGCTGGGTCCGAGTGAAATGGTATAGATCTTGCTGAGTCATGAGGGGCACAAATGAAGGCGATCTGAAAAGTTCTTTGGATGCGACGTGGATGACGCCAGCGAATACTTTTTAACTGCCGTCGCTTCGCCTTTCATGCAGGCTTGTAGGCTATCCAAAGCGAGTGCATTTTGTCTTGATTTTGGAGAGGCTGCTTTGAATTTTGAAATTAGTCTAGGCTATCAGTTTGGATTCAACTCGTCCGTTATGATATTGACAGTTGGTGGCCCAGCTATATATAACTAGGATTGCGGTGGTGAGTGAGCGGTTACTGCTTTTTAAAATTCTAAATTTTAAATTTGTGGAGTACTCAGGTCATCTTCTCCGGCGATAATCCAAAGTCAGTGCTAATGGCAGCCCTTGCTATCAACGTTAGAAAAGAATTGCTGGCGAAGATTCATTCTAAAGTGACTCTCTCCCAACTAAGACCCCTTCATGGGAAATATGATATTCCCTGTGAGTACAAGTTAATTGCACCGACGAGGTCACAGGCGGTTTATGACCACGACGATAGCCACGCCCCCTTTTACTTGAAACACCTGGAGTTCGACCTACGTCTACCTTTGTACCCCTTCCTATGTTGTGTATTTACCACTCTGGGGGTGTCTCTAAAGCAGATGAAGCCAAATGCCATCGAGATGCTAGTGGGGTTCGTAGTGATCTGTAGCTGGTTAGGGATTGAACCGTCCTTGAACGTGTTGGGCCACCTGTTTATTATTAAAGTGCACCACAAAGAAGCCCATTTCCACTTCCAGGTAGTGGGTAAATTCAAGATCATCATTGACCTCCTCGACTTGAACAAAGACTGAAAAGAGAAGTTGGTCTAGGTCTTAGGGGACGACTCAAACTTGTGTTGCTCCAATTGGCTGTAGATAGTGAGGGAGGCCCTGACACCAAGGAACCTGTTGAGTGCCAAGAAGTAGGCTCTGGATAGATCAGGGTGTACACTAGCTCTCGTAATATGGAGTATTTACTCGACAACTCCATCTTGCGAGTAGTCTGTATATATGCCGAGCCTCCCACGGCCAAGGATCATGAGAGGGCAGCCAGACTAACTATCTCTCTAGAGGATGCTATTAGGGCACCGATAGCTCTACTTGCTGAGCCTCAAGAAAGGCCACCGGTAAGGCCAGCGAAGCGCCTTCACCAAGACTTACCCCCTGGGGAGGCTACGGTGGTTCGCGCACAGGTGGTCGACATATCATCTAGGTTGGCGAGACTAGCGCCTTAGACCACTCAAGCTGAGAGGGTGAAAAAGGCACCTCGAAAGATGAGTGGCCAAGGATCTGGAAGGGCGGTCGAGGCAGGCGAGGCCGAAGTTATCCATGTGGTGAGGGGTCTTCGGCAGAATCGAGGCCCATCATGAGGTCAGGGTCAGAATCGAGGCCTATATAGAGGAAGAGGGGGCCCCTATCGACCCAGCCGAGTTGACTCATCGCTGGGGGATAGAACCAGTCAGATAGAAGACCTTTCATATAGAGGGTTTAGACTATCCATATCCTCACTGTGTCAATGAGATCGAGATGGAAGATTGGGAGAGGATGAGGATGATGCTAATTGAGTCCTCAGGTGCCGACCCTTGATATACTAAGGAGCTATCTCTGAATCATTGCCACCAGCATGCCTACCATTTTGATAGGGGTTCGGTCCTTGAATCCCGAGTTTCTCATCTAGAGCGATGGAGAAATTATGGCTTTCTCGTGATGTAGAGCTTTTGGGGAAAGTTCCCAATCTCGGCCTCTATCAAAGCCTCCGGAGCTACTGGTTCGCGGGGCTCTCATGAAACAAGAGATCTTCGGCTGAATGGAGAGGATCGAGACTTCATATCTTAAGCTCTAAGGGGAGTTAGAAGCTCGGCAAGTTAACGTGGGGGGCAACCTTGAGAAAGACCTTAAGGAGCTATCGGCCAAGGAGGATGAGCTGGGTCACTGGCACTGAGAGATGGAGGTGTGGGAGCAAATGATCGAGGGTTGTAAGGCCTCTGATGCCCAGAAGTCCTCTGAGATCGATAGGCTTAAGCGTGATCTCCAAGAGAGAAACAAAAGGGCGAGACACTTGTCTGAGCAAGCCTTACAGGGGTTGCAGGACGAGGACCATACTTTGGTGCAGGTTAAGCCTGAGTGCCAAACTACTCAACACGCTAGGGACTAGCTTGAGGAGGAACAACTAGCTTAGACGAGACTCCAAGAGGAGAGTGCTCATCACGAGATGTCCTTGGTCGAGGCTCAGAGCCAGATCGCCTATCTGGAATTCGAGGCCTATCAATCTGAGGTTGTGGAGGAGTATCACCATAGCCTCTTTGGCAAAGTGGAGGCGTTGATCTCTTACAAAGCGGGGTTCGATTACCTCAAAGCTCAACTCTCCGCCGAGATGAGGAGCGTACCCATCCACTTCCGTTATCCTCTAGGAGTTGCCAACTGTTTGGATTCGCTCTTGGAGATAGAGAGGCAAGGTGTGAGACTTGACCTCGGTGAGGGAGGTGAGGAGGACGAAGGGTCGGATGAGGAGGCTAACGAGGGGCCTATCGAAATGGCTGATGGGGGGGTGGGTGGGTGGGTGAGGGCTCGACTAAGGAGACTAGTGATGACTCGGTCAAGAAGAAGAGTGATGGGGCCAAACTGGAGAGGCGTTTGACTCCATTCCTAGCTGCTATTAGCAGTTCCCTGCCTCTGACTCCTAGAGCAGACGTGGATCTCTCCTAGGTTTTTTTGCTTTTTAGCCTTGTCAGTGTCAAATAGGGATAAGGCAGTGTATCATCATAGTAAGGATATATCACCACTCTACTTGGCTCATTTAGAGAATGGGCTCCAATCGCAGGTCTATCCCTTCCTTTGAGATGTGTGCGGCGCTTTGGGCATACCCTCCTCGCATTTCACCCCTAATGCCATTGCCACTTTGGTGGGATTTCTGGTGATCTGCCATCGAGTTTGTGTGGAGCCGAGTATGCGCCTGCTAGGCAACCTCATCAGCGTTAAGACAACAAAGTGTGATGCCCGTTATTTTCTCCATAGTATAGGCAACAAAAAGTTGGTGTCGGATGCTCCGAAGTCCAACAAGGATAGGAAGAAGCGGTTCGTCTGGGTTTTCGACATTGACCCCATCCTGTCTTACCCCACATGACTAGAGATTTAGAAGGATGTGTTAAGCCCGTGTATACTCTTAGCCGATGAGGGGTGAAAACTTGAGAAGATTTGCTCCTATGCTGAATCACGAGAGATGAATAATCTCTTAGAATCATCCTCGTTCCGGGTAGCCAACAAAACCCCCCACCGAGACCAACAAGGCACAGGCGGTGCTCCTCGCTCTCCCTATGAATAAGAATCAGTTAAAGAGATTCGGGGAGGACTCACCTTTGCTAGCCCCGGCTTTGGTCATGAAGCCCTGAAAGCGGCTGAGGGTGAGCTGGTTCCTAAGAAGCTAAACAGTCTGTAGTCGAGAACAATTGAGATTGCAGCAAAGCTAGCCTGATCCAGCACCTCCTCCTAATCAGAGAAGCTGGATAAGAAGAGGAGGAGGTTGAGAAGGGGCTAAGGGTCTAGTGTGCTGGCTGAATAGGCTAAAGCTAACTCGAAAACGAAGCTAGGGGTTTCTATGGTGAGCCCTAAGGAGAGCTTGCAACTAGGCATCCTTCCTCTCCAGCCGATAGGGGTTATCATCCTCGATGTGGCTTCTCCTCCTAAACAAGAGAGGGATGACCAAGGGGCTGAGTCAGCCATAACCGAAGCCCACACTGGGGAGTCAGTAGTTCTAACTCCTTTACCAGAGTCTGGCCACAGGCCGAGTAAGGAGCCTATAGAGGGGTCGGGGGTGTTGGAAGAGGAGGCGGCTCCACTTCAGTCAGTCAGGGAGCTAGCGAAGGTTGGCACTGCCCCGGTGCCAGAGGGAGGCTTTAGCTTGCTATTCCACCATTGCATCTCTGAGATTAACACCTAAGTGTAGGACGAGCTCCGAGCCATGCTGATTGGTGAGCTGGGAGGGGCCTTTACTCATTGAGATGAGCTTTCAGAGGACGACAAGTTCATCCCTAATATACCTCTAGATAGGGAGAGCTCAGTCCTCACATCGAAGATAGCTCAGTTCTAGGCCTTGGAGTAGTTTTTGCTTCCAAGGGACATGGAGATCCTTCAAAAGACACCTAGCACTAGTTGTAGACGGTCAAAGTATATTTTCACTGAAGACCCAAGAAGTAAATGCCCATGGGCTAAACACTTCAAATGGGCCCAAAGTCAAGCTCACAACAAGCTGCAGCGAAGGCCACATGATGATTGAAGTGAACCTCACCAAGCAACTCATATCGATTCGACCAAGTCAGACATGAGTTGATCCCCCGCAATACGCTTCAGATCAAGTCAAAAGGTGTCATCAGTTGGCCAAGCCTAGAGTCAAATTTTGAGCTAAATTTATACTCATAGGCAAAGTTCACCAACTAACGAACTTCGTCCACATGGACTAAGTCACCCACGTCCAAAGCGACCTTTGCCCACGACCAAAGCGACCTTCGCCCATGTCTTCAGCGAACTTCGCCCAGCCCATGAAATTCACTCAAATAGCCGTTTAAGAGCTATTACCCAGGGGATAACCGCTCTTCACTAACTTTTACTTTAATGGACACTTAATCCATAATTAAGGGGATCATTAACTCTCTATTGTAGCCTATAAAAGAAGAGTAAATCATCTACAATGAGACACACGGGCACGAGACACACAAACACGAGATAGAAGGACACACGAGAGAGGGAGACGCATGCACAGACGTAGAGATACATACACACAGGCAAAGGTATATGTTTACTTCGAGAACAAATTTTATTGCAGAATCGATTATAAACGTTTATCGATTACAATGGAAACAAAAGACTGAGCTTTATGCTTTGTAAAACTTCTCTGTAAAATAAAACAAGATTAAGAGTTCTTCCTAAAAACACACGTAGGAACGCTTATCATTTGCTGCTTGCATGGGATCTTTGGCTGTGCCGAAGGTGCGTTAACCAGTGAACGACCGAATCACAGATCCAAGTTGAATCATGAAGAAGGCTTTGGCGTTCTTGTTTTGTTTTAGAAGTAATAACTAAAGTAAATATCTTATCAAAGTAAGATGAACACTCTTCTCAAGATCAAGTCAAAGCTTAGATCTCAAGGAAACGCCAAAGACTCTTGAGGATGCTTAAAAATAATGAAGACTCTCTCTTGCTCAAAATTCACCAAAAAGCTTAAGTCTCTACCTAGAATCTGCTTGGTCACTGCTTCTTCCTATGCATATGAGTGTTAGGGAAGTATTTATAGCCTCTAGAAGCTATAACTGAAGGTAGAGAGTCGAAACAAATGCTAACTGACTACCCATGTTTCCCAGACAGTGTCCACTGTCTCGGAAGAAGGGCTTGCTCCAGCCTATTTTGTAACCGACATAGCCCCTTTAAATGCCATGATTTCTATAGTTATAGGCGGCTTTTCCATTTGTAACGGCCCTCCCATGTTCATAGGTGATCCCCAGTAGTCAAGAAGCCACGTGATCTGTACAAAACTCAAGAAAACCGTCACAAAATGATGTTACATTATCCCTAGTTTCCGAGACAGTTTCCGTGTCTTGGAAATAGCATGTCACCCTATTGTTTTCCAGACAGATTCTGTGTCTCAAAGACTGTAAACTGTCTCATAGCTTTCTAGATAGATTCCGTGTCTTAAAAACTGTAAGTTGTCTCATAGCTTCCTAGACAGATTCCGTGCCTCGGTTGAAGAAAATAGTTTGTACTACCTTCGGTATTTTGACTTTAATTTTTTTGTCTGACCTCAAAATAAGGTGATTCAAGTTGTATTAGAAAGTTGACGAAGATACCTACAACTTTTGTCTTTTGAGAGTTTTTGGATTCGAATTGAATCATGGTCAAAGTTTCAGTTCTTCATACTCATGCATCTATTTTCTTCTTGAATCATGCATTCTAAATCTCTTTATTGCTTCGTTGCTTCATCGACTCGCTTCATGTGCTTCTTTATGGTATTGGATGATCCTCTTTGACTCGGATGATAATGTTCATCGGCTTCTCTTCATCTAGAGCTGCTTGTGGAAACCTATAGGTAATTTTTAACGCCTACAGTATACATTTGCGATTTCATTAAGAGATATTGCTAAGAGAAGACTGAGCTAGCTTTCAAGCAATTCAATCCTCATCAATAGCAAAAAGACCCATCGTCTTAGCCCGCGAGTCAATAGAGTACAAGATCGATACTCCACCGGCACACGGAAAAGAACCCTTGGAAAAAAAAAATAAAAATTTCCTTCGTTTCATTGTATTTCTTTTAATTGTAATCTATGTCAATTACAATTCAAAAGAACCTATTTCAAAAGAATCCAAAACAAATTTCAAAAGAACCCAAAATAGGATGGTGACTCTGCTGGGGACTTCTTTCTCCTCCGACTAGAAGATTGTGTCGCACGCCGACACTAAGACCCTTGGATCTTTTGCTGAAATGCTGGTTATTGAATTTGATCAAGCAAAATTCAAGGAATCAATTTCAGACCCAAACGCAGAGCCCAACTCTGCGTCTGAAGTCCAAGGCATAGAGTCCATTCCCAGAACACGAACTTCATGTTTGACTCGTTCAAACACGAGTTGAACTTCAAATACGAGTTGAACAGATCCAAAACCATTTTGCATGATGTAAAGGGATCACAACCCCACTAAGGAGCGATTTTAGGGGTTAGTTACACTCCTAAAACCCCTATAAATAGTTGGAAACTCAGCTGAGTTCGGTATCTTCGGCTAGAGCTTTTAGGGATCGGAATTTTATCTTCTCTTGGAGCATTTTTGGCTAGAGATTTTGAGAGATCTTTCGGCAACAGAGGGCTTGGAGACTTTGGATCTTTGAGTGCTTTGAGCATCTTTTGGATCAGATCTTTGGAGCTTTGATCGTGGCTTGAAAACCGATTTCGGTTAAATCAAAAAAAGGATTAATCTTCTTTTTCAAATTTACTCTTTTATAGAGTTTTAAACTCGCTAAGAATTATTAACTCGTTAAGAATTTTAAACTTTCCTCACAAGTTCTCCTCAACATCAATTCAAGAGAAATAGACCGTGTTTCACGAGTCGAAGCGATCGGATCATCAACGGGATACAACAATCAAACTCCCATCGAAACCAAGAAGAACCCAGGTTTAAACAAAGGGAAGGATCTCTGTCAATTCCTTTTTTTTTGTAAATCGGGAAACCGATATAGAAGAGTTGTAATTTCTTTTTCTAAATTAGTTAGAGAGAGATTGCAAAGAGAGATTGTATTTATTCTTTTTCTAAGTCAGCTAGAGAGATAAATATAGAATTTTATGCTCATTTCTTCTTTAATTTTCCTACGAACACCAGTATCAGCGTTGCGCAACCCTCAGAGAAATGATCTCGTGTAGCTATTCCTTTTGACTACTACTCCGTCTTAATGCGAACATCACAATCTTCATCCCAGTTGAATCAACCCGCTTCTAGTGGAGCCAACTCCGCTATGGCATCAAATCCAACTCCTAGTTCAAGCTAAGAATGACAATGTGTGATAAACATAGGAGATCGAGAAGATATTCTGATCCAAATGGAAATTCAGAAGAAAGATTCAAAAGAACGAATTGCATGACTAGAAGAGATGGTTAAGCAACTTCTATTAGCCTCTCACCCTCAGGCAAGTTCTTCGAAAGGAAAAAGGCCACTTGATGGGAATACTCTTGAAAACGATCAAGAACAGCAAGATGATGCGGATTCTGAACATGCAAGATCAGAGGCTACGCTACCTTCAAAACCAAACAAGGAGGCCAAAGCCCTGGAAGACATTCGGAAGTAGTTCAACATTCTTTCTTAACGAATAGAGCTCAAAAAGGTTGGAATCACCTGACCTTATCCCGTTGAATGGGATATGGTCCCCTATCCGATGAAGTTCAAGCGACTAATGCTTCATGCGTTTGATGACAAAGGGTCCCCGAACCAACATATTTGCTATTTTCATCAGCAAATTGGAAATGTAGTAGGTAACAATAGCATTAAGCTACGTCTTTTTGTTGGCACCTTTAGAGGGTAGCTTTTGATTAGTTCCAAAATTTGCCCGAGGGCTCAACTAGGTCTTGAGCGGATTTGGGAACAAAGTTTCTCTCTCAATTCCATGAGGAACAGTCCGATGTCACCATGATCAAACTCTTTTTGAGAAACAAAATGGGAATGAGACTGTTAGGGAATACATCGAAAGATACCGCAACTTGACATTGCGATGTCGATACATGCCATTACCAATGCTACTTCAAACTTATCGGCACAACTTTCTGCTACGAATTAAAGCCCACATGGGCGCTGTTACTGCTCACACCTGGAAAGATTTGATGAAGCAAGCTGAGATAGTTGAGAAGTCGTTAGAGCGTTTCAACAAATTTAAACCTTGTTCTAATTTCAAGGGCAGCAAAGGAAAACAAGGGCATACATCACAGCCAAAGGCCAAAGAAACTTTTGCTGTTGGAGTCCAAAGTGCCAATAACAACCAACAAAAGTAACTAAGGAAGGATTTTCAGCATAATTATTCATTCAAGGATGAACATACAATTACCATCTTCCACGTCCTCAACAAGGGAAATCGTCTGAAGCTTCCAGAAGCTCGATGCCCTAAGGAAGTCGGAAAGACCAATGACCCTAACTACTATCTCTATCATAGAATGTTGGGACACTTGATGAAGAACTACTACATATTTTATGATAAGATCCAGATGTTCATCAATTTAGGAATTCTCAAGCTTAAACCCGAGCAAAAGAAAGTCACCGCTAACATGGTGACCCTCCAATTCAGTTTTATGCCAGAGATTCAAGCTCAAAATGGCGCCATCCCCATTTCTACCGCAAGAATGGAGGTGGTTAACTATGACCACCAAAACTAACAAAGCCGAGGCTTAGTTCCTCTTACCACGGTAAGAGGAGAAATAATGTGGGTACATCCTGACCTTCTTTATGGTGAAGATTGGACTCTTCAAAAGCCTAAGAGCAAGCAAAAGATGAAGGCCTGTAATGTCATCTCTGCGATCACTGAAGAAGAGTCCGTGCATATCACTTCACTCACTGACTCGGATGGATAAAAAGTAGTCATGACATAGACAAGATCTGACAAAACTTACCTGAGAGATTACAATTAACCAGGAATGTCCAAACAACCTGAACCAATCAAGCAAAAGGAGACCCGGTTCGACAAAGCCTTACAGCGTCGTCCAAGTGACCTTAAGGGCCCATTCAAATATGACATCATGGCACAATTGGCCAATATTCTAGCCTCTATCACCTTATTCGAATTTCTACATTTGTCTAAGGATACGAGAGAGGCTTTGAAAGAAGCCCTGAATAACAGTGAGGCATTTCTCGCCCACATGATCGAACTTCCTCAAGATGAAAGATCTGAGCAATGTTATCAATGCCGAAAGCAAATGCCGCACATTACCTTCACCCTGAAAGATATGCTGGTCAAGGACCATCATCATAACTGACCCCTTTACTATACTGGATATATAGGACCGTCAAGGATCGAGAGGATTCACATCGATCTACGCCCTGCACTGAGCATAATCCCGTGAAGACTCTTGAGCTTCTTGGGAATTCCCCTTCATAAGCTCTCAAAGACGTCTACAACCATACTCGAACTCAACTCTAGCAGCATTCGATCTCTTGGAAAGATCTGGCTTAAGTGTCAGATTGGAAACTTGAAGACGGAAGTGACTTGTTATGTCATCGACGTTGAAACACCTTACAATCTCTTGCTTGGACGACCTTGGATCCACTCCAACCAAATCGTTCCTTCAACACTTCATCAGTGTTCAAATATATTGATGAACAGGGAGTTCAACAGAGAGTTGATGTTGAAAAGCATCCTTTCATGGGGGTGGAAAACTACTTCACTGACTCTCTTTTGTATGATGAAAGTCAAACAATTGAGATTGTCCTCCTCAAAGATGAGGATAGCGGTAATGAATCAGATGTTGAGCTAGATCCTATTGATAATTCGGTCTTGGAGATAGATCCACTTGTAGTTACCCTAGAGGAACTCTGTATCTACCAATCCGTAGAAGGTCAAGGAGATTGGATCTTCAATGAAGAAGAGTTTGCTTATGACTGCTCTTTAGACTCTGAGTTTGAAAACTCAAGAGTTAAAAATTTGATGACAATGTTAGCCTTAGAACCAACATTGCGTATGCCGATAAACGAGTTGTACCACGCTCATAAGGAGCTGGACAGCTCGGAGGACGTCACCTTCATGGTTCTGCCCGGAGGGAGCACTTCAAACCTAATCATCTTCGGAAAAGCCATTCTTCCTGAAGTGGTAGGGCTCCTGAGTGCCTACTTGAGAGGCAAATTGGTCCACACAATTATTGAATGTGCTTGAAAGTAGGAGCATAGTGTCCTAGCAGTGGTGATGAGGATGAAGGATGCCTTTTCTATGAGAGGGTAGTTGAGTTCACCCACTTTCAATATTCGGCTGGCATGGCAGACAAGCTTCTGGGTGTTCTCCTCTTCTCGAACTAGAACAAAGCTTACAGTTTTGAGAGAAACGACCAAGTATAAATATAGGTCTCCCCTTTTCTAGGTTGACTTAGCAGCAGCTTAGTGCTCAAGTATATCTTGAGATCCCTGATAGCTGCGCTGCACTCGGCCATTCAACTCTTGCTTTCCTTCAACACCTTGCTCCCTCTCAGAGTCTTGAAAATGGGAGGCTCCTCTTGGCTGATTTGGAGAGGAAACGACCCAGTGCGGCTATCTTCTCGTTCATCTATTAGACGTCCTTCAATGTGTGGGGCTCGAGTAGCTGCTCTATGGTGGCTATCTTCTCAGGGTTGATATCAATGCCTCTCTGGGTGATCATGAATTGAAGGAACTTTTCTGACTGCACCCCGAAAGTGCACTTGGCTAGGTTAAGCTTCATGTAAT
Organism: Asparagus kiusianus; assembly: GCA_022839385.1. Taxonomy (NCBI): domain Eukaryota; kingdom Viridiplantae; phylum Streptophyta; class Magnoliopsida; order Asparagales; family Asparagaceae; genus Asparagus; species Asparagus kiusianus. The sequence goes on from BQKN01063006.1 coordinate 76,463, forward strand.
AGCGTTGAAGAATGGAAAAGGTTTCGTTAAGGCTATCTATGTGATTGATGCCCACTTTGACTTCACTAGGATGTCGTCCACATAGGCTTCCATGTTCTGGAAAATCTGGGGCTTGAAGATCTTGTTGACGAGCCACTAGTAGGTGGTGCTTGCATTCTTGAGACCGAAGGGCATCATCTTATAGTAATAAATCCCTTGGTCTGAATAAATAAGGTCTTCTCTTGGTCATGCTCTGTCATACGAATCTGATTGTAGCTAGAGAAATCATCCATGAAGATGAGTA
>BQKN01063006.1:88497-128868 GCA_022839385.1 Asparagus kiusianus
TGCTTGGATACGTCGCCCGATGGTTCATTTGTTGAATCGGCGTCGTCAAGCTGTATTGTGGGACCTATAGGCAATTTTATACGCCTACACGACCGAGTATGGGTTGGCGGCCAAGTCAGCATTTGCTTTACATGTGTCGATCGACGAGCAAAGGAGAGGCCACTTCGGCATTTAATGTGAAGTGATTGGGGATATGCGGTGCCGACGTGATCTGATGTGTCATAAAGACTATTAGGGACAGAGAAATAACATCGCCCATAATGGATTTAATGACATTTATTGTGAGGTGATTGTCTGGCAGTGCACATGATGGAGCTCGAGCCTCTAGGTGGTCATCACGTTTCCACTCGTCCGGTAGAAGGTCAAGAAGTACCGCCGTTTGAGTCACCCTCGTGAGATGTCGGTCAATTGGTCAGTCGAGTAGGTTGGTCAAGAAGTCGGCCTGCTAAGGGTTGACATGTAAGGCCTTTTGAGTTTTCCTCACGAGATGTCGTCGTGTTGAGTCGTCTGAGCTCGGTCTTTGGTTATCTTGAGGTGAATAGTTGGCTCGATTACGCATAATGCGAGACACTTGTCTGCTATTGATTAGAGATTGTTTTTAGCACTAAAATGACTATAACAGTAACCCCCTCAAATTATAAAATATGATTTATCCCCCGAAACTTTTCTCACTCAACCCCCCTAGATTAATATAATAAAAATCTATAGGTATAAATAGTTTAAAATGACCATACTATCCCTAAAACATTAAAAATTGTAGCATAGTGTTCTTTTTTTTGGTTAAAATTACCTTTTGTTTTATTTTCTCTCTCTTCTTCATCCTTCATTTCCTTTGCTTGGTTCACGTATGAATCTAATTTTTTCTCTTTTTCGAAACTCTAAACTTCTCTTATTTTCTACTTACGCATGCTTGTAATAATTCAAACAATTGAAACTTTTGATTTTTTAAAGTTTAGTTTTCTTATCAAAATCCATTGAATTGAAGTCTAATATTTTGATTAGGTTGGATTTTTAAGCTTATGCAATTTTTTCCAACTAGGGATATTTTAGTCATTACATATTTTAAATTAATAATATTAGGGAGTTATTTAAAAAAACTATAAAGATAAAAGGGGTTTTGTGAGATACCCCATAGTTAATGGGGGTTAAGTTATATTTTGAAAGTTGAGCGTGATTACTACAACACCCTCAAAATTAAGGAGAGTTTCTAAAGTTAAAATAGTTGAGAGGAGTTTTTTTAAGATAAGCCCCATAGTTACGGAGAGTTTCTAAAATTAACCCCACATGTAATGCATTAATGTTTTTTTCCTAAGAAAATGAGAAATTATTATTTTTGTATATAAAATTATGACGCGCTTGCGTTGTGAAAATCTTCCAAATTTCTTTGCGCGTACTCTCATTAATTGCCCATTATATAGTAGCATCGATATCATTCACCATCTTTCTTTTCTCTTTCTTTACTATTTTTAATTTATGAAAATTTCTCTATGACCTATCACCTATTTTCCCAAGTAACAATAAAATTGAGCGGAGTTGAGTTTTTGTGGTGTTCGTCAGTATTTCTAAATAAAACTGGATCAAATTTGGTTTTCTTAACCAGACTATGTTGGATCAAAGATGCCACAATTTTTTTGTGAAAAACACGGAATATATAACAGAAAAGATAAAATAAAAGTGAAGAACAATCAACTAAGAACACATAATATTTTATAGTGATTCAGATAACAATCATATGTCCACTTTTCCTTCTCAAGAAGGGACTTCCTCTCTATGCGAAGAGTTCTCATGCATCAAAACCTAATTCAGTAGGTTTATAAAAACCGTACCCTAAAATTAACTCGAAACCAGTTTTCTAACCTAACTCTCCTCAATAAGTAACACCTAGCACTAGCTACTACTAACCCTTAGTTATCACCGGTTTGGGTACACTGTAAAAACAAGTTTGAAATAAATAACCAAATACGGTTTAAGCACATGATATAATAAAGATCTTACTTGCTTTTTTAATTAACAAATAGTCCTTCAAAGTGAAGCTTGATGAAGAATAGTATGGATGATGAAAACAAGGGAAACTCTCCTCGGTGAGATGATCCGAAGATGATGAATGAGACGAGAAAGAGTTTGTTGAGGCTCATTAGATTCAAAACACCAATTCAATCTTCTTCAAACAAACCCTAGAATATCTCTCTTCAATCTCTCTTTTAAAACCCTAGAATCCCCTCTTTCAAATTTATCTATTTTAATCTTATGTAGCCTCTAATTAATCAGGAAAGTGATATTATAATCATAGCAAAAATTGGAGATGAAAGGAATCAACGACGGATGTGGTTAAGTCAACAATTTTGGAATCTGATGTCTTAACCATCAATGGGCCTTCACGACTACTATCAATGGGTTCCTGTAAATTATTGATGGGTTGAATTTCTATTTTTAGAAATCTACAATTTGTCCTTGTAGACCATCGATGACCTCAACCCCATCGACGGGTTCCTGACCACATCAATGGGTCTAAGGCCAAAGTCAGCGTTCATGCTAATTTTTGCATAGTTCTACCATGTACACGTATACAAGCTTTCCCCTTGTGCTATATCATCTCAAATAATAGTTACCAAATGAGAGTCTGTTATTACTCAAACAAAACCTATTGTAGGACTACGCCCTAGCAGACTAGAGTTTGTCCATGTTGTTGTTTGTCTAGAAGAAAACTAGCTAAAAGGTTAGAATTTGAACTAGGTGTGAGTGTGGGCCAGGTAGAGTCAGGCCTGTGACCTGGCCCGCCTAGTTTAAGGTTAGGCTAGGCCTTACCCGGGCCATGCTAGATCAGAGTGGGCGGGGCATTTTTCTTAGATCTCGGGTCTGAGACTGGACTCAACTCGGCTCACGACTCGCCTAGGTGTGGGCTGGGTTTGACGTGGTCCACAGCCCGTGGGTCGTGGACCAACCCATGGATTTTTCGTCTAACTTTTTTTAATTTTTTACCGTTTTAATTACATTAAACCTGTATTTATAATTATAAAATTATTTTTAATTTATTTTTTAGTAATTTAAACTTATATTAAATTATTTTAAAACTAGTATTAAATTTCTTAGTCCTTCCAAGTAGACAACATTGAGCTTAAAGATCGCTGCTTCGATTTTGAATGAGCCAAAAGACCCATGAGCTAAAGATCTATGACCTTTTGGTTTTGATAGCAGCTAACTGCTGACTCAAAAGGCTAAAGGAACAACTAGCTATAGACTAAAAGGGCTAAATGAACAACTAGATAACTAGAAAAATATATCATGGGCTGGGTGGGTCGGGGTCGAATTAGGTTGGGCGTGGGCTGGACCAGCATGTGTCGGTCCTACTTCTCTGATCCTGGGTTAAAGGTTGGACCTAATCCGACCCGTGACCCAGACATATCATGGATCAGGTCGGGCCTGGCCTACTATATAAGCTGAGTCAGGTCGTGACCCATGCGGGCTGTGCCAGCTCCGCCTGTAGGTCGACCCGACCTACATCCAACCATAATTTGAACAAAAAAAGACTCTATTTTGACTTGCCAACCCGAAAACTTACTTTTGGACTAAACTTGTATCAAACAGAAAATTAATTTGTGGACTTGCCAGACACAACGTGTACGTACAAGTTTTTGACTATTTTTTGTCTGATAAAAGGGGTTACTTTGGTAATTTTGAAGAGGGATTTACTTTTGATAGAGCTCTCTTGAGGGTTTTTACATTGAAACTATTTTTATATTTACCTAAATTGATACTTACTATCTTTAAATTTTTTTGATGTAAACTACATTTGCTTACTAACATGTTTGTAATGTCACGGCTAATCTAGTTTTTAGCCAAAAATACACGAAATAACCATTTTAGCCTCACTATTTTCTTATTTTTTTCATTTCTTTCCTCACAAACCCTAACTTTAACCCTAGCATCATCTAATGTAGAACACACGACATATATATTTATGTCAAAGTGGGATAGTCGTAAGCTCAAACGCGAGCCCAGTCGAGGAAAATAACTTACTACGAAGAAACGACCATAACTTTCAAACCGTACGTCAGAATTGGACGAATTATATATGAAAATCGACTATCTCAACGAGCAGAGCCATCTAAACCTACCCTTAAGGGTTTGGTTTGCTTCATCTATTTCGCCAAATTCCTTACGGTTTGAGAGATTTATGCATTTTTGTCGGTTTTTTCTATTTTTAGTAATGTTTTAGGAGTCTGTATTGATTAGGAAACAAATCCGACTTGATCTCTGATTTGACCGGTGGACTTTCCTAGTCATAAGGAGTCTTTTTAGGAGTTTTAATATTTTAGGAATTCTTTTACTATTTTTGGTAAAGTTTGAATCATTGTAGGAGTTTGAGTCCTTGTAGAAGTCTTGTTTCTTTTTCTATTTAAGTAGAGTCTTGCAAGCCATAGAGACATAATTTTTAATTAATAAAATTTTATTTTTTCTTCAATATTTATTTCGTGGATTCGAAGCTCTTCGTGGATTCGAAGATTGTCCTTGGTGGATTCTGAGGCTACTACCCCCGTTGCGTCATCATCATCCTCCTCTTCTCCCCGTCTTCCCTCTCCCTCCTCCCCCAATTCCCCTCCCCTCTCTCGTCCTCCCTCTCCCCCCTGACCTCCCATTCTCCCATTCCTTCCTAAGTGAGAACTAGGATTAGGGTTAGGGTTTGGGGAAGGTGGCGACCATGGTTAGGGTTAGGATTTTGTGGGAGATGGCGGCCATGGGTTAGGATTAAGGTTTTGAGGGAGGTGGTGATCATGTGTTAGGATTAGGGTTAGGGTTTGTAGAAGAGGAGGATGTAGGAGGCTAGGGTTAGGGTTATGGTTTGTAGAAAAGGAGGATGGAGGAGGCTTGGGTTAGGGTTAGGGGTTGGAAGGAAGAAGATGTGGGCTAAATAGGAATATCTGATTTTTCATGGGTGAACAATAAAAAAAGTGTGACATTACAAATATGTTAGCAAGTAAATGTGGTTTATATCAAAAAAACTTTAAAGGTGATAAGTATCAATTTAGGTAAAAGTAAAGGAGGTTTTGATGTAAAAATTATTCTCTTGACTATAAAAAAAACTATTGTACGGATATTTATTTAGTTGGTTTAGGTCTTTATCTTAGTTTAAACCAAAGATATCTCTTTTGTTTTTAACATTATTAACTAATTAGGCGTAATTGGTCGCTCACATATGTGTACACAACACAATTAAACAAGAACCGCACAATGAATAGGTTATCGTGACATGAACTGTTCATATAGAAGAGAGACATGAATTATATTCATGATATTATAAGTTCATTGCTAGAAAAATTAAGAAGATATTATGGATAACAGAGTTTTAATTAGAAATCAGTGGTAGAGACAAGGGAGGCAAAGTTCAATAAGTAAAGGGACAATCGACACATCCACTTGTCCGATGCCCGAGATTTACTCCGATTCTTTTTGCTCTTTATTTCCTCTCTTCAAGGTTCTCTAGGGTGAACAAATTAAGATATAAATAAATAAATACGAGAGAATTTCAGCTAGTGCCAAATGATAACTAAAACATGAAGGTGTAATTATTAATGTTGAGCGGTGGTGGATTTAGAAATGATGGTGGTTGCCCTGTCTCCTGTCTTGCGCTGTAGGCTCTCTTAACTTTTTCTAATGGAGGAAAATGATTAGTGAAAGTCAAATCATGCTTATGTGTAACAGCTTCACTATCAAAACCAATTTATGAAATTTTGCTCTCATTTATTGTTTACCTCTTCAAACGGAACAAAGTGATATCCATGTCAATTTCTTATAGGAAATTTATTTTTATTTAATCTCATGGGAATCGAGTACGGAACAAGTGATGTGACTCTTAATAATTCTTGATTTCGGTTAGAAACGTGAAGGATTAAATAATAATGACACTTTTATTTTTCGAGGAATTGATTTATCTCGTAGTTGATTAAATGATATTAAAAAATGACAAGTAGTTTAATTATTCTTCGAGCTCTCTTGCATAACAGAAAGCTTCGTGCACTGGACTGCCTTTATATGTCACTTTCAATCTATGTTTACAAATGATTGGTGATATTGCACGTGCTTCTAATTGCACTTTGTTTTACCTGTGCACATGTACCAAAGGTGATTTGATACAAGTATGATACTTTTCAAGCAAAAACACTAGAGGAAATGGATGGTTTGTAGGGCCATCTTGAGAAGTATATAAAGATTTGAGAGAAACTGATTATATTATTTATTCTACTAAGGTGTTTAAATATAAGAGAAAGTACAAAGTTTTTAATAACGTAAGCTATATGGACTGAAATAAAGCAAATACAAACAAACTATACTATTTAACGCCTCCCTTTCGAAGTGTATTTGGGTTCCAAAGGTAGTTTGTCGAGGAGGAGTATGTATGATGACTTGCTTTCATATAGGGAAGGTTACGGTGTCCGGTGAGAGCTTGGACAGAGAAAGCTTGGCCAGGAATGCTGGCCGGCGAAAGTTCGGCCAGAGGGAGCTTGCATGACCTGGGGTGTTGGCTGGGAGAAAGCATGAATGAGAATGCTGACCAGGGGAAAGCATGACCTGGGGTGCTGGCCGAAGAAAAGTGTGGCCATGATGCTGAACAAAAAAAAAAAAAGCTTGGCCGAATGGATGCTGGCTGGAGAAGGGGATGCTTGGTCAGGGACCGGGGAGCTTGCCAGGGAGTGCTTGGCCAAGGAGCTGGATTTAGGTGTGTGCTTGGCCAGGGTTGCTAGGTGTTGAAATAAATGAATCTTAGAGGGGTTTTATCGAAAGATATCATTTAATGATTGGATTCCATATATGAAAATTAAAATGTGTTTAATTAGTAGTATATGAGTTTTAGTCCCACATTGGCTAATTAAATGCATTTTAGTTAGTTTAAATTAACACGTGTTATTTATGGCACAACAAAGGTGTTAGTATTATACACTTGTGTTGGTATATGCGCGAGCGTGCGAGCAAGTGAGCGGGTACGTGCGAGCGGGACCATGCGAGCGGGCTCGTGGGTCCGGGTGCGTGGTCCGGCGCGTAGCGTGTTCTCTTTTTACACGTGTTGTGCTTTAAAACAACTTAAACGTTTTGCATGTGCTCACTGTAGACTGTCTAAAAAATTACTCCAGATAGCTGATCTCCATCAAATACCAATGATGGAAGTTACAATTTAACGGCTTCTAGAAGGCTACAATTTAAAAATTTTTACGTAGATCGATGAAGGTTATAATCTAGAAACCTTCACAACAACCGATGAAAGCTCTAATTCAACAGCCTTCACAATCAACATCGGGAGTTACAATTTGATGACTCTCATATTTTCAAAGAACCAAGACGAATGTTACAAGATGACGATCTTTGCAACGCTCTAGCAAAAGAGACTATAAATTAACGGTCTCTTCAAATCAAAATGCAAGTGACCTCGTTCTAGAGTCAAAGCAATGCAAACGTAACTCAAATCTGGCTGCAAATACAGCTCACATTCAGCTCCAAATGCTACAGACGTAGCTCAGATTTAGCTACCAACGCAGCTTCTAAGCGCTACCAAACGCAGCTTCCAACCGCTACCAAATGTAACTTCCAAACTACTGCCAATGCAGTTTCTAACTGCTGCCAACACAGCTTCCAAGTGATGCCAAACGCAGCTTCCAAACTGCTACCAATGCAGTTTTCAAAAGCCGCCAATGCAGCTTCCAAACACTGCAAATGTAGCTTCCAGACGCTGTGTCCGATCTTCCAGACGCTGCGTTTGAGCTTCCAGACGCTGTGTTTGAACGCAAAATTCATGCCAGAACACAATTCTTGCGTTTGACTCATTCAAACACGAGTTGAACGATTTCAAAACCATTTCTCACGATCTGAGGTGATCACAACTCTACTCAGGAGTGATTTAAGGGGCGGTTACATCCTATAAGCCCCACAAAGGAGGGATTTTATGGGCAGTTACACCCCCTAATCGCCTATAAATAGCTGAAAGATCAGCTTAGTTCGGATCTTTTTGATCTTTGAGAATTTCTGGAGATCTAGAGATCGTTATCTTCTCTTTGGCGGCTACGAAGAGATCTTTGGAGCTTTAATACTTGGCTTCTAACCAATTTCTCGGTTTAAAATCAACTCTTTTATAGAGTTTAAGCTCGCCCTGTGTTCATAAACTCTTAAGAGTTTTTTCATACTTGTCACGCATGTTTACATTAACCGTTCCAGTAAAGTGAGGCATCGGATCGTCAACGAGAAGCAAACTCGATATAAATGTCGAGGGAGGCATCTTATCGCTACCGTGAAGAACCTAATTTTAAACAAAGGGAAGGATCTCCATCGATCTTCTTTTCTTTTATAAATCGGGAATCCAATATAAGAAGATTGTAATTTCTTTTTCTAAGTTAGTTAGAGAAAAATTACATTGAGAGAATTGTATTCATTCTTTATCTAAGCCAGTTAGAGAGATAATATAATACATCATATTCTCAATTGTCTTCTTCAAATTTTCCCACCAAACACTCACTTAAAACCAGCTGAATGTTTAGTATGTTTAACTGTGCTTTAAAATAGCGTAAACGCTTTGCATGTGCTCACTTAAAATCAGCTGAACGTTTCATACGTTACAAATGTTATAAAGATTGAATATGTTTTATTTCAGACGTTACAAACGATGCAATAAGTGGAATTCAAACCTTTGTCTCCCGTGAACCTTATAAAAGGGCCTCTTCTGATCATTTGAAAGATACAGAACATAAAATAAAATCTCCGGTCTTCTTCTTCTTATTTCAATTCTATAAGTTGTTTAATATTTGAGATTTTGATGATCTGAAGAAGCAGTAGAGGTGTTCACAAGAAGAGAATGCTACTTTAGACTGCAGCATTCTCATCCTCGGAAGTACTGTACAGACCCAACACTACCGTAAGTAAAGCATAGTTTCTTCAAGACCAGTCCTCTATTAAGAGGGCGATTCGGCACTTCTGTAAAGTATTTCGAACTAGAAGTATTTTTAATAAGATGTTTCTAACTTTCTACTCTATTCTTTCATTCATGTATAGTTTGTTCTGTACTATTTTAGATCTGTTTTTATGCTTAATTTTTCCAACAATCTTGAAGAAACTATTATTAATTAAAATTATTTCATATGTTTATGGAGTTGGTTCATATGCCTCAAAGATGGACATGTTTGGAATGCCTGAAAAGTTCGCTGGTCAGTTCTTCAAATGTTGGCAACAAGGTATGAACACGTATGAAGATCTGGCTGATGACTAAGGGGTTGTTAGCAATGATATTAACAGAATACCTACAACTAGATGAAAAGGATCCTACTAGTGCAGATAAATTGCACAGTGGACAGAGAAGGATCAAATAGCCAGATGATGCATTTTGTTGGCTCTGTCCAACGTGCTCTTCGATGTCTATTCTTCTTCTTCGGCCATTGCAAAGGCATTAGGGGATGAACTGGACAGAAAATATAATATTGAAGACCTCGGTCTTGAAAAATATTCTATGTCCAAGTTCTTAAAGTTTTAAATGGTCAAGGGTAAATCTGCAACAGAACAAGCACATGAACTTCTATTCATTCTTCATGCTCTGCGAGAAGCTGAAATGGAGCTTCCTAAAAAATTTCAAGTTTTGACAATCATCGAGGAATTTTCTAATTCTTGGGAGACTTTTGGAATGTCTCTCAATTATCGTAAGGAAAAAATAAATCTTGATGATTTAATGATTGTCATAGCTATTAAGGAAGAACATAAGAATCAGAAACATGTTGTGCTTGTTGAGCACCAACCTAAAGCAAATGTGATAGCTTCTGGGAAAAAGCTTAAAAACAAACCTAATGGCAAACCTGAAGACAAAATCAAAGCCAAATCTAAGATCTATAAAAACCAAAAGCAAATAAACCATGTTGGAATTGTGGACAGGTTGGACATTGGGCAAAAACGTATTCTACAAAGAAAGCTAAAGCTAATCTAGGGTCCACTAGTGTGACTCAAGTTAACATGATTATGACTGAGCCAACTGAACCCATAGAAGGGTGTGTTTCTATTAACCTTGAATTACTAAATATTTATGAAAAAAAATAAATGGTTGGTAGACACTGGTGTAAATGCACACATTTGTGTTGACAACTTGCTATTTGTGTCTTACTAGCTAGCAAATGGAAATATTATGAAGATGGGGAACAAACTGCATCTAAAGTGTTAGGATATGGATGAGTGGACCTAAAGTTTTCTTCAGGGCAAGTTCTATCATTACACAGGATGCATCATGTTCCTACTGTTCGACGTAATATTATCAGTGGGTCATGTTTAGTTAGTGAGGCTAATGAGCTTTCTTTTAAATGTAATAAAGTGGTTATGTCACATGGTGGATCTTTTATTTTTAAAGGCTATAATTCTGATAGAATGTATAAGGTTAGAGCAGAACCTATTCTTAATTCTAAAATAAATAAAATTTATATTTCTTATTATCCTGTTAGCAATTATATAGAATCATCTAATATTTGGCACAAACGTCTTGGTCATATTAATTTTAATTCTGTAAAAATAAAAATGAATCTTAATATGATTCCAAAACAGTCTATAGATCATAGTAAGAAATGTCAAGTATGTGCAACAACTAAGCAAACAAGGAAGCCTTTTCAATCGGTTGATAGAAATTCTGAGTTGCTTGATTTCGTTAATACTGACATTTGTGAATTTAATAGTGTTTTGACGAAAGACATGAAGAAATACTTTATCACCTTTATAGATGACTATAGAAAATATTGTTATGTTTACTTGCATAAAACTAAAGATGAGGCTCAAGAAAAATTTATTATTTTAAAGAATGAAGCTGAAATCCAAATTGGCAAAAACTTAAAAGGTTAAGATCTGATAGAGGTGGAGAATATACATCAAATGAGTTTACTCGTCTATGTTAATCCTTTTGCATAATGCATGAGGAAACTGCTCCATATTCTCCTCATTCTAACGGTGTAGCTGAACGAAAAATAGAACCTTAAAAAAAATATGATTAATAGTCTACTTGAAAGTTCAAGACTTCCTAAATATATGTGGGGAGAGGCTTTGAATATGGCATGCCATATTCTGAATAGAGTCCCTCAGAAATATAAAAAGTAGTCCATTTGAACTTTGGAGAGGTTGAAAGACAAGCTTAAAATACCTTAAAGTGCGGGGGTGTCTAGAAAAAGTGTTAATCCTAGAACACAAGAGGAAGAAGCTAGGTCCTAAGATAGTAGACTCTATCTTTTTGGGTTATGTAGAAAACACCTATGCTTTGAGATTCTTAGTGATCAAATCTGAAATTCAAAGCATAGATATTAATACAATTGTTGAATTTCGTGATGCAACATTTTTTGAGGATGTTTTCCCTATGAAAACTAGAATGACTCAAAATATTTCTAATGGAAATCCGGTATCTGTCTCAACTTCCATTCTTGATCAAGTGGAAAGGATGACAAATGCGGGGACAAATAGTTCTAAATTTGAATATGAAAGATCAGATGATTTAGATGAACCTAGAAGAAGTAAGAGAGCTAGGTTGTCAAGTATTTTGGAGGTGACTTTGTCACTTACAATATCGAGGAGGATCCTATTTCTTACAAATCTGCTATGGCCTCGAAAGAGGCTAAACAGTGAAAGGAAGCTGTCAAAAGTGAAATAGATTCTATTGTCTCTAATAAGACATGAGAATTAGTTGATTTTCCTCCTGGATACAAGACAATTTGGTCTAAATAGTTTTTTAAAAGAAAAATGAAACCAGATAGAACCATAGAAAGATTTAAGGCTAGGCTTGTTGCCAAGGGGTTCAAACAAGTTGAATGAATTGATTTCTTCGACACATACTCTCTAGTTGCCCGGATGACTAAAATCAGAATGATTATAGCATTGGCTTTTATATATGATTTTACAATCCACCATATGGATGTAAAAACTGCTTTCCTTCATGGTTTTCTTGAAGAAGAGATTTATATGGATCAGTCTGAGGGATTTGTAGTACCTGAAAATGAAAGGAAAATATGTACACTTGTGAAGTCTCTATACGGATTTAAACAAGTCCCTAAACAATGGCATAAAAGGTTTGATACAACTATCATTGATTTTGGTTTCAAAATGATTTAGTCTGATAAGTGTGTTTATAACAAAGTAAAAGGTGATTATTGTATTCTTCTGTGCATTAATGTTGATGATATTCTATTATTTGGATCTAACATTGCGATAATCAATGAGACTAAGTCATTCTTGAGTAGTAAGTTTGAAATGATGGACATGGGAGTTGCTAACGTGATTCTTGGCCTAAAACTGATAAGATCAGTTGAGGGTAATGTAGGCGTTAAAAATTACCTATAAGTTTCCACACGTAGTTCGAGATGGAGAAAAGATGATGAACGTCATTATCTAAATCAAGGAGGATTATCTGATGCCGACAAGCGCATGAAGCGAATCAGCGAACCATTGATGAAGTAACAACAAGCCACCGGAATGGAAAACCAAGTGGCCCGTACGCTTACTGACCACCTTTATGTGGCCCGCGCACTCATCAGCCACCTCCAAGTGGCCCGCGTGCTCACCGGCCACCTCTATGTGGCATGTGCACTCATCAACCACCTCCAAGTGGCCCGCGTGCTCACCGGCCACCTCCAAGTAGCCTGCGCGCTCATTAGCCAGCTCTAAGTTGCCCGCATGCTCACCGACCACCTCCAAGTGGCTCACGCGCTCATCAGCCACCCTCAAGTGTCCCGCAAACTCTCCGACCATCTCCAAGTGGCTCGCGCGCTCGTCAGTCAGCTCCAAGTGGTCCGTGTACTCACCGACCACCTCCAAGTGGCTCGTATAGTTCCGAGCCACTATTTGGTATCTCGTACAAAGAACTAAGATTTTAGGCATGATGGGATTTAATTATGGATAAGCTCAAAAGACAAAAGTTGTAGGTCTTTTCATCAGCTTTCCAACGCATTGAATCACCTAATTCTGAGATTAGACGAGAGAGTTAAAGCTAAAATATCCGAGACGGTACAAACTAGCTCGCCTAGGACCGAGCCACCATTTGGTGGCTCGCACAGTTCTAAGCCACCAGATGGTGGCTCACGCCTAGAAATGCTGAAAACACATTTTTTGATGGTTTTCATATGATTCTTCTATTCTAGAGCCTCCCAACTATTTTGAAGCTATCCCTAAACATGATTGAGCGGTTATTAACTACAGATAAGGTCAAATCATTAATTTCTATCCTAAAACGCTACAACCAAAGCCTATAAATATAAGTCTAGGGCCTTTATTTACAGAGATCAGAGATCATAGGGTGAGGTGCTGTCAAATTAAAGAGTGGGGCACGAATTTTAGAGGAGGGCTAGTAGATCTTGGCGAACTTTAGTATAAAGAGGAAGCTATTCAAAGGATCTAAGGCTCGTTCCCCCTTTCCTCCGGATCAAACTTGGTTTTGATCTCGAGAAGAGTCGTAATCTCGCTAGGTTAAGATTATTACTTCTGTGATTGTTTTCTTTGTGAAGTAAGAGTATTAATTAACTTTTCTGTCAACCGGATCTGATCTGTGGCAGTCCACGGACTAACACATCCCCGACACAAGCAAAGACCCCACGTAAACAGCGGGTGATAAACATCCTCTGTGTGTGTTTGAAGAGAGTTGTAATTTTTATTTTATTTTCGTTGTAACGAGAGATCTTATAAAAAGATACACTCTCTTGAACCTGTAATTGATAAACAATTGTAATAGATTCAGCGATGAATAAATCAATTTTCGACGCAAATAGGTATAACTATTTCTCAATCTCACTATGTTGAGAAGGTTATTGAGAAATTTGGCTATAAGGATTGCAACCTCGTCAAAACTCCATATGATTCTTCAGTAACTCTCTACAAGAATGAAAGTGGAGTCTCTGTATCTCAATTGAGAAATTCTCAGATCATTGGAAGCTTGATGTATCTTGCAAATTGTTTGAGACGGGATATATCTTACTCGGTTTTTAAATTAAGTAAATATACTAGCTGTCCAAATAGGACTCATTGGGAGGCCTTGGATAAGATACATTGGTATCTGAAGGAAATAGTTTCCCTTGCGCTACATTACAATAGATTCCCTCCCGTTATGGAGGGATACAATGATGCTAGCTGGATTGCTATGGGTTCAGGTAGCAATGGTTGTATAGGGTATGTATTTACCTTGGGCGGCGGCGTTGTCCCCTGGAGATCTATCAAACAGACCATTTTGTCTCGGTCTACATTTGAGGCAGAACTTTGCACTTTGGACACTACTGGTTTAGAAGCTGAATGGCTTAAGGGACTTATGTCCGAGTTGTCCATGATCAGCAAGCCTATTCCTGCAATCTCTGTGCATTGTGACAATATGACCACAATTGCAAGAAGTAAAAGTTCAAAGTATAACCACAAAACTCGAGGTCATATCCAAATACAGATAAAGACTGTGAAGAAATTTATTAATGAAAGGATAATTGTTGTGGACTTTGTTAGGTTCAAGGACAACATAGTAGAGCCCTTTACAAAAAGGACTAAAGTTGTCACTAGTTCTTAAATCCAGGTTGATGATGGGACTGAAACCCTTACCTAACTCATCGACAATAGTAACCCAACCTATCTGAGTGGAGATCCCACAAAGTAGGTTCAATGTGATAATAACAAACTGTTGAGTGACTTGAACACTTAATCATAGATCGATACTTTGTATCCGAGTCTATCATCATGTATACCTGGAAGGTGTTGATAACTGCTAGTATATGAACACAAATGTGTGGCCATAACTAGAGGAAGTAGGTTATTCCTTAAAATTGTTCATGAAAAGGATAAGGACGTGTGCCATAATGCGTCAAATCTAAAGATTGCTTCTATAGCATATATCGTTTTGTTACCTATGAATATCACTATCTAAGGTTCAAGTTCAAGACATAGTTTCACTTCGTGCCTGTGGTGATAAAATTGGATAACTATAAGGAATGTTCAAATCGGAAGATACCTTCTGTGAAAGCATGATATGAAAAATCTTTATTACTTTTAGCTATGGACTTGTAGGGGATTGTTGAATTAAATGAATCTTAGAGAGGTTTTATGCAAAGATATCATTTAATGATTGGATTCCATAGATAAAAATTAAAATGTGTTTAACTAGTAGTATTTGAGTTTTAGTCCCATATTGGCTAATTAAATATATTTTAGTTGGTTTAAATTAACACATGTGTTATTTATGGCATAACAAAGGTGTTAGTATTAACACTTGTGTTAGTATATAAGCGAGTGAGTGGGCAAGCAAGCGAGCACATGCGAGCGGGCACATGCGTTGATAAAGGGCCTCTTCTGAACCTTTGTCTCCCGTGAACCTTATAAAAGGGCCTCTTTTGATCATTTGAAAGATACATAATAGAAAACAAAATCTCATGTCTTCTTCTTCTTCTTTCAATTCTATAAGTTGTTTAGTATTTGAGATTCTGGTCATTTGGCAGTTGAGGTGTTCACAAGAAGAGAGCGCTACTTTGGATTGTAGCCGTCTCATCCTTAGAAGTACTGTGCAGACCCAATGCTACCGTAGGTGAGGCACAGTTTCTTCAAGGCCAGTCCTCCGTTAAGAGGGTGATTCGGCACTTTTGTAAAATATTTTGAACTTGAAGTATTTTTAATAAGATGTTTCTAACTTTCTACTCTTTTCTTTCATTCCTATATGGTTTATTCTGTACTACTTTGGATCTGTTTTTATGCTTAATTTTCCCAACACTAGCTAGGGAGATGGATGACAACGACAATATTAGTCATTCAATCAAACACCTTGTGAGTCCTGTTATTCATAGATTGTTAGAGCTGACAATGGTGAGGGAAGGAGTCATTGTGTCTTGTGATGGGCAACTACAGAGGCTAAGTGAGCAATAATTATCGCTGAAGGTGTTGGCGGCGAGGACGGAGTTGGAACCAAGGCTGGAGAGGATCAATATTATAGTGGCTTTGGAAGTTCGCATCTAGGGTTTTAGTGACTATGACATTTAGTCAAAACACTTAGTGTGCTTTGATGAATTATTTGTGATTGGCAGATGTATGGTGCTGGTCGGTAATTTGGCATTGACTTGTGGGACTGGGGAGGTATTTCCATTAGGGGGAGAAGAGCTGGAGCATGTAGGTGCAGTACAGAAGGCTTGCAGTAGAGGGAGTGTAAGGTCAAGTTTGTATCTGGGTTTGGGAAGTCGCGGATGATTTTGGACTGTGTTTGTTACTATAGGATATGTGTGGCTACGAGGAATTGTTTGCTAGGTGTTATGGCTGCGATATAGGGAGCAAGGGAAGAGGCATGATGGGTTGTGACTGTTTCAGGTCTTTGAAATTGTAATTGACACATATTACAATTGGAAGACTTATAATAAAACTAAAGAAAAATTTATATTTTCCTGACAGTTCTTTTCTATGTGCCGATGGAACATCGATCTTGTATTCCATTGACACACCGACTAAGACCATGAGTCTTTTACTGTTGATAAAAACTTAATTGCTTAGAAAATATCTCAGTCTTCTCTTAGCACTTATGCTCAATAGAATCGCAAGTGGCAGATTAGTAATCTCTTTACACATGTGTGTTGATCTCTCTATGATTAGATCTCTTTAAAGTGAGCAATCTCGTCTCCTTTTATATGTTAAAAAAGGGATTTAATAGCTTTTAATTGTGGATTAAGTGGCCATCAAAATAGGAGATGATGGAGAGCCGTTATTCCCTTTAAACTAGCCCTCAAACGGTTGTTTGGCGAGGTTCGCTAACTTGACGAAGTTCACTGAAGACGTATGGGCAAGGCTCGCTTGGACTTGGGTGAGCCTTCTTCAAAACTGTGGATGATGTGGCCTACTTGGGTTGTTATGAACGAAGTTTATTGATTGGCAGACTTCATTTGTGAGTTTGAATTTAGCATAGAATTCGACTCATAATTCGACAGAATAATGACGCCTTTTGAGTTGGCATGGGGCATGAATTAGGACTTGACCTGCTCTTAACTTGGTTAAGTCGAGTCGAGATGAACCGCATGCTGAGGTCCGCTATAGCTATTTGAGGGTTGACCTGTTCTTGACTTGGTCTGGTCGGGTCGAATTGAGATGGATTGTATGACAATGTTCACATGTTTTGTTAGGCAACCTTCACTACAACTTATTGTGGGTTTTATTTTGGGTTCATTTGTAGTGTTTAACCTATGAGCGGTCACTTCTTAGATCCAATTTAAACATTGGTCAGGGTAAAAATATATTTTAACCGACTACAGTGACAAAAGTTGATTATTGGTGAGATCTAAGCTACTGAGGGAAAGTAGGGTGAGATGAAACCTTCTTGGCAGCCCCGAGATTGGAAAGAAGGAAGAGGTCTCTCTAGAATAAAGAAGATGACTCTGATACGATGATAAATATAGAGAGATCTATATGAAAATGATTATATTATTCGTCTTACTGCACTTAAATACAAGAGAAAGTAGAGAAGTTCTAATAAGATAATGTGGACTGAAATAAAGCAAAGATAAATTAACTGCATTATTTAACACATCCATTAATTTTCAAGGTTTATCTAGTTTGGGATAAGGAAAATATATGATATATCACTAGTTAATAATGGATAACTCCAAAACCAATACCCTCCAAAGTGGAGAGATATCAGTGGAAAATTATTGTACCTTCTAATATAGGTGGATGTACCTTTTTCAATTTGTGTTATAAATACCTAACTTTACAAAAAAACATCTAAGTAACGGTTAGGACTGTATATTGGTTCGGTCCAGATAAAAAAAAACCAACCTAACCAACCAAAAATTAGCAAATTGGGTCGGTTTTGTTTGAAGATCGGTTTGGATCGGGTTGAAAACTTTTCAACCTGAACCGCTCGAACCGACTACATCAATAATAACACTATAATTTTTAACCCATACCCATTAGAAACTGTTAGAAAAGATAAATCAGAAGTGCTCAATTTTATTCATCTACATAAGGCTATATATATAGGAGCACATAACTCATACGGGTAATAGGTTAATAGGCCTAAACCCAATACCAAATACTAATACCAAAACACCCCTCAAGCTGGAGCATATATATCAATCATGCCCAGCTTGTGCATGTTAGGTCCTTTGTTTTGATGATGATTTACAAACACCATTATTGGTGCTAATCGTTTATTGAGATATATTGTAGATCACATATCATTAACACCTTTCATGGAGGATTGGATGGAAAATGAGCTATACCGACAATATCTAAGGAGGTGGAGGCAAAGTGATGAAGCAAAGCTTTCAAGAGCACATTATGCATGAGAAGCTTCAACAACTCAAGAGCAAATATCAAGGCTCAAGCCATGTACTCATATGTGAGGGATATTTGCTATTTTTTCTCTAGTACTTAATGTAGGCAAGTAGTTAGTTGATTACATTTGAAGCTCATGGGATAACACACTTGCACACTTTCAAAACTCGTATTTTGGTACTTTTGCCAAAATGGTGATTTTCACAAATACGAGGACCTTTTTTGCAAAATTCCTTTTCAAACAAGTTTGTTAAAATGTTTATAAACTGTTTACAAAGTTTCACAATTTTTGGAATTTATTTATCATTTTTAACAGAGCTTTGAAACTCAATTTCAAAACCATTTCAGGCTGATAACCTGTTATCAGTCGACTGATAAAATCAGTCGACTGATGTGTCGATTGATGAAAGTGCCTGGAACCATCAAAAAATTTCTATTCTGTTTTGATCGACTAAAAGTGATCGCCAGTCGACCGATGAGCTGATTTTTGAATACAACGCTCAGCTCATCAGTCGACTGATGCTTCCCGCCAGTCGACTGATGCTTCCCGCCAGTCGACTGATAAGCACAGTAATGGCTAGTTTTTTACAGAATCTGCTTCTCGATTTTCATCGGATTTTTGCTGATTTTTTAGGGTTTTTGCTGTTGTATTCTCTCCCTATAAATAACCAACAACCCCAACTACTTCAGTACAAGATTTTTAATTGCAAATCCCTTGTGTTTAAGTTTGTGTTTGAATGAGCTCCAACTTTCAACTTTGTTCTTCACTGTTTCAAAGTTCACATCCCAAGCTTCAGTGCAATCTCTCTTCTTGCCATAGGGTTACTGTAAAGAGAGGATTTTTCTTTCAATTGCTTCTATTGTGAGCTTGATCTCATGGAGATCGACTGTGTGGTTGTGAGATCTCGGTGGAGATTATTGTGTAGAAGAAGTTTCGGCTTTCAAACCGGATGTGTGGAGGTTTTCTCCTCGAGAGTGGGGAGTGAGGACGTAGGTCAGCGGACCGAACCTCGTGAACATACTACGTGTCATCAATTGGCTAACTATCTCTATCCCTACTCTCTTTTATTGTCATTACATTTTATATTTTTGTGTGGTTTGTTGGAATATCTTTTAATTACATATTATTTGTCCATAAAAACTATTCACCCCCCCCACCCCTCTAGGGACTTTTAATTGGTATCAGAGCAAGGTCTCTACTACTGTTAGGCTTAAAACCCTTAGAGAAAAGATCATTATGGAGGCTTCATGAATATGCATATGCTAGAAGGTCAATCCACCACTAGGCCACCCCTCTTCACTAGTAGAAACTTTGCCTATTGGAAGGCTAGGATGAGAATTTATTTGCAATGCATTGATCTTGACATTTTAGAAATCATAGAAAAGAAATATGTAAAAAAGGATAGTGGTAAAATGACCGAAGATGAAAGAAACCTAGAAAACCTTAACATTAAGGCCATGAATGCACTAATTTATGGTCTTACCCCCAATGAGTACAATAGAGTTTCTACATGTGCAACCGCACATGAAATTTGGGAGAAGTTATGCATTACCCATTGTTGGTCTCTTTGTTTCGATGATGTTTAATAAACAATTTATCCCTAATATTGTTTGTTTAGTATTTGTGTTTATTTATTTATTATAGACAAACAACAAGTTGGAGGATGGATGGAATTGCGCATTCACGATCATATCCAATGGAGGTTGGCGAAATTGTAGAGTGAAGCCTACACAATTCAAAATTAAAGATTCAAGTTCAAGCTTCATTCACAAGTGTACCAAGTTGAGCTACATCAAAGATCAATCAAGCTTCGGTATATTTAGTTTATGTTTTATATTATGTGTGTTAGTACTTTAAGCTCAATCATATATATATACACACACATATTTGATTTTTATATATATAATTATATATACACACAAGTTTTGGTTATGGACTTAACAATCATTATATACATATTTCATTAAGTCTGTAAAATCATTTTATAGGGTTTCAAAACATTGTTTATGTCAAGACATCAAATTTCATGTATATCACATTTTTATGTTTTGGACACACTTGCAAAATACATGAGTTTTCACAAATGGGAAACTCAATTTGAGAAATTCTTTTTCTAACATGTTCAATTTCATATTTATAAATGTTTCTCAAACTTTTATCAATTTTAGAATTAATTTGTTATGTTTATTTGAATTTACAAAATCAAGTTTTTAATAAGCTCATGTTCGTGCACATGTTCGTGCATGTTTTTGCAAAACTGATGCGTTTTCACAATTGGAAAACGCGATTTGAAAAATTTCTTTGTTTACATGTTTATACTCATATATATAAACATTTCGCCCAGGTTTACTAATTTTGGAGTTGTTTTGTTATTTTTAATTGAATTTACAAAATCGAGTTTTTAGCAGTTTTTTTAGAAACTGTATATCTGTGTTCAAACATTTATTTCTCTCAACTGGGAAGTTATATTTCAGAAATTCTTTCTCTAACATGTTTATCTACATGTCTAAAACCTTTTCTCAAAATTTAATGATTTTTAGAATTGATTTACTATTTTTAATTAATTTTACAAAGTTAGATATATAAATTTCTAGAATCTGTTAAAAGCAGAAACTGTCTGTTAACAGTGCGGTCGACCACGATACAGTACGGTCGACCGCTGTTACTGTAGCAGTCAACCGTTGCATAGTAATAGTAACATATGTTTTTTGTTTTTTAATGGGTTTTTGAGGTTTTTTGAGTTGTTTTCTTCAAGCCTATATATATCCCTTTATCATAACTATTTTAACTAACAATGAGAGTGTTTTAAACAAGTTTAAGAATATTTTAAACAATGGTTTATGTTTGGTTTAAGTTTGTTTTAAAAGTTTTTAAGCAATTGAGAGTTTAATTTTGTAAAATCAATTTCACAAGAGCTAGAAGAGATCATCACTTGGTGCTTGAGCTTCAAATCATCTCTCCCACTCTTGTCATTTATTGGAGAAGTTTTCTAAACTCAATCTGCTTTATTTTTATTTTGTTTGATTATCATTCTATTAAACTAGTATTTATATTTGAGTTTAGTTGATTTAATTTCACTCATTGTTTATACACACCCACTTGAGCTTATTATATTTTCATATATAGTATATTGGGTTAGTGAGAGTTATAACAATTGAGTGTGAGCTTTCATTGAGTTCTCATTTATTGTAGAGAACAAATCTTTTGTTATATTGTGAGATTGTAAAGTTTTCGATTAGCTAGAAAACCGAGTGTGGGGTGGAGATCTCCTCGAGGCGAGGAGCGGAGACATAGGTCGTGTGGACCGAATTCCGTGAATAAAATTATGAGGTGTAAACGTTATTCGGGTGAGCATAGAAAACCCGGTTGTGATAGTGGATTTCTCCCTGAGAGTGGGGAGTGGAGACGGAGGATAGAAGGTCCGAACTCCATGATCATTTCGTTTGTTTGAGTTTGCTTTGGCGCACTTACTCTTATGTTTATATTTCTTATCGTCATTATCCATTGCTCATTATTTATATCATCCACTATCTAGTTTATTTTGTTTACTCTTGTGTATATCACTTATCCTAGCTCACATATCTTGTTGTATTTTATACTTGCTAGGATAACTTATTAATTAGTTTTAATTAGCATAAAATCGGATTAGATTAGCATAAGACCCTAATCACCCTCCCTCTAGGGTCTAACACCCATGAGGGAACCCCCTAAGTGAAGGAGTCTAAGATCAGTAGTCTCATGCATGATTATCAACTATTCAAAATGCTTCCAAGTGAATCTATTAACTCTATGTTTTCTCGGTTCACTAATATTATAAATGAATTGCATGGTCTTGATAAGGTCTTGGAGAATCAAGAGATGTGCTATAAAATCATTCGCTCTTTGACGCCGGCTTGGGAACCTAAAGCTACGGCCATCGAATAAGGACATGATCTATCTACTCTCACTCTTGATGGACTCATTGGTAAGCTCAAAGTCCATGAGAAGAAGGTTAAGGAGAAGGAAGAAGCACGCCCAAAGGCAACCAAAGAGTCACCCCAAAAATTAAAGTCCATAGCTCTCAAGGAAGCAATTGAAGATCCATCCTCCTTAGATAGTGAAGATGATGTCTCTAGAGAAGTGGCACACCTCTCTAGAAGGATATCAAGACTAATTAAAATAAACAAAAATTTTAAAAATCGATCTAACAACAAATTTTCTCTCGTATAGGAAAATGCTTTGAATGCAACGAACCGAGACACCTAGTCAAGGATTGTCCCAAGCTCAAGGAGAAGTATTTGAAATACAAGAAGAAGAAGGCTATGTATGCTGGATGGGATGAATCCGAACCAAGCGATTCAGATAGTGATGATAAGGGCGCCAAGATTGCTCTTCATGACCAGAACATTTGTTTCATGGCTCGTGAGGATGATGTACAATCCGAAACCGAAAGTGAATCTCTTTATATGCAATGTGAATTAGAAGCAGCTTTAGAAGAATTAAATTTTGAATTTAAGAGATTAGCAAAAGAATATTCTTCATTCAAAAAATTGCATGTTTCTTGTGACTCTAAGTTTGAGCAACTACAATCATCTCTTGCTCTAAAAGATGAGATGATAGGAGATCTAGAGTTCGAAATAAACAACTAAGATCTAAAGGTTGGAGATTAGAAATTGAAAACATTAGAATTAAATCTAATCATGCTCATTCTAGTCATTATCATGTTGGTAGGAAATGGTATCATCAATCTCATGCTCCTACATACAAGAAAAAGTTTTTGTGCACATATTGCATGAAATATGGTCATATTTCTACTCATTGTAGGATTAAAAAGAACATTGATTATTATGAATTAATATGGGTACCCAAGGGTACCAAAAATACTAACACTCAAGGATCCAAAACTTGGGTACCTAAAGGTTCTACCACTTGTTTATATGTAGGGAACATCTCGCATAAGACGTAAGGAGTTATGGTATCTTGATAGTGGTTGCTCTCATTATATGACGGGCAATAAAGAATTATTCATAACCCTATCAAGGATTGAAGGAGGCAATGTCTCTGTTGGTGGCGGTGAGAAAGATAAAATCGTAGGAATCAGTTCTATTGGTAAGATATCTTCTCCCGTAATGGAAGATATATATTTTGTAAAAGGTTTAAACCATAATCTTATTAGCATTAGTCAATTAAGTGATAAAGGCTTTGACATCATTTTTAAACCGGATAAATATACTGTTAGTAGAAATGGTAAAATCATTTTTGTTACTTTTAGAAGATCTAATGTCTACATTTTTGAGATGAATGAGCTTTTAGATCAAGATGTAAAGTGTTTTGCCGCAGTAGATGGGGATCCTTAGATTTGGTACAAGAGACTTGGACATTCTAACATGAAGCTAATATCTAAGCTATCCAAGAAAAACTTAGTAAGAGGACTCCCAAATCTAACATATGTTAAGGATTCTACTTGTGAGGAATGTGCTAAAGGTAAACAAACTAAGACTTCCTTCAAATCCATAAATAAGGTATCCATTTCTAAACCTTTACAATTATTATATCTCGATCTCTTTGGACCCATGCGTGTTGCCTCTCTAGGAGGTAAACACTATGTCTTTGTTATTGTTGATGATTTCTCTCGTTTTACATAGGTAATTTTTCTTGCTAATAAAGATGAATGCTTTGAGGGATTTTTTGTGTGAAAAGAATTGAGAATAAAAAAGATTTAAAAGTTGTTAAAATTAGAAGTGATCATGGTGGAGAATTTCAAAACAAATTCTTTAATGATTTTTGTGCTCATCATGGTATAACTCATGTGTTTTTCGCTCCTAGAACACCCCAACAAAATGGTGTTGTTGAACAAAAAAATAGAACCATACAAGAGATGGCACGCACTATGATAAACTCTTATGATTTGCCAAAATATTTTTGGGTGGAAGCCGTCAATACGGCTTGCCACGTTTTAAATCGTGTTTTAATTAGACCTGCTTTTAAGAAAACTCCTTATGAATTATTTTTTGGTAAAACTCCACATATTGGATATTTTCGTATCTTTGGTTGTAAATACTTTATCTTAAATACTAAAGACCACCATGATAAAGTTGATTCAAAAATTAATGTTGGGATATTTTGAGATATGCTCCTAGAAGTAAGGCTTATAGAGTTTTTAACAAATGAACACTCGTTGTTGAAGAGTCTATAAATGTTACGTTTAATGAATCTAATATTGGTTTGCAAGATAATTTGCCTAGGGATGATGATGAGATTGAGGAAGGAATGGAGCTCTTGTAATTAAATGACAAACCCTCAACGAATGCATAAATTGATGGGGAGAATATAAATGAACAAACTCAAGAAGAACTTCCCATGGCTTGGAAGTTTGCACCGGATCATCCTAAAGACCAAATTATAGGGAATCTATCCAAAGGCGTTTTGACTCGCTCAAAATCTGTGTGCGAATGTGGTAATGTAGCATTCTTATCCTAAATAGAACCCAAATGTATTGATGATGCTTTAAAAGATAAATTTTGGGTTTTAGCTATGCATGAAGAATTGAATAATTTTCAAAGAAATATTGTTTGAAAATTTGTTCCTAGACCTAATGATACTTCTATTATTAGAACTAAGTGGGTTTTTAGAAATAAACTTGATGAGTTTGGTATAGTTACTAGGAATAAACCTCGTTTAGTTGCCCAAGAATACAATCAAGAGGAGGACATAGTGTTGGCCTTCTTGTTTTAATGATGATTTATAAATAATTTACATCTAATATTGTTTGTCTAGTATTTGTGTTTTGTATTTATTCTAGGCAAACAACAAGTTGGAGGGTGGATGGAATCAAGCTTTCACGATCATATCCAATGGAGGTTGGCGGGATTGTGGAATGAAGCCTTGCAATTAAAGTCAATATCCAAGTTTAAGCTTCATCCGCATAGTGTACCAAGTTGAGCTACATCGAAGATCAAGATTGCTTGGGTAACATTTAGTTTAGGTTTATATTATGTGTGTTAGTACTTTAAGCTCAATTATATACACGCATACACGTTTTGGTTTTTGTATATATATAGTTATATATATACATAAATGTTTTGGTTTAATATTATTCGAGTTTTAATATGAAACAATTGAATACAATTGAAAATGCATTTCTTGTTTCATAATTATATGCATATATATGATTTCATCAATATCAATTTTATTTAGTTCAATAAAATCATATTTATTATTTTTGAAAAGCTTGCAAAATATGCAATTTTGTGAAAATATTATATTCTCAACTTTTAGACTTAACAATAATCATATATATCTTTTATTAAGTCTACAAAATCATTTTGTAATATTTCAAAACATGATTAAGCTAAAATGTCAAAACTCATATGTTTACATTTTCATGTTTTGGACTATTTTGTAAAATAATGATATTTTTTATTTGGGAGGTCCTTTTTGAAAACCAGTTTCTGTAGCATGTTTATTATCATGTCTACAATCATTTCCCAAAGTTTTATATTTTTCTGAATTTATTTGATATTTTTAAACTCTGTTTTATGTTGACATGTACTATTTAAAACAGGATGTGTGCATGTCATGAGTCGACTTATGAACAGTGTTGAGTCGACTCATAAACTATTGTGTAGTTTATATTTTGGTTCTGACGAGTCGACTCATAATATCATGAGTCGACCCGTCACGTTGAGTCAACTCATGCCTGTCATAAGTCGACTCATGAAGTGTGCTGGAAAACTAGTTTTGTTTCTGCTGAGTCAACCCATGAATTCATGAGTCGACCCATGCATGATGAGTCGACTCATGAATTTTATGAGTTGACCCATAAGTTGGTTTTTAGCCTGTAACGGCTACTTATGAGTCGACTCATGAAAAGTACGAGTCGACTCATAACACTGTAACAGCTATATTTCCAGACTGTATTATTTTTGGGTTTTTGGTCTTTTTGCCTTGTTTTCTCTTGGCTTTGGGGTTCCTATAAATACCCCCACATATCCTCAGTTCAAACTATCTAAGAGAATTTTTTAAGAAAGTTTAACAAGGGTTTAAAGTTTGTTTTGAGTTTATTTAAAGGTGTTTAAGCCTTGTTTAAGAGTTTCGTTTGTGAAGACAATTTCACAAGGGCTTGAGGAGATAATCTTTGGTGTTTAAGCTTCAAATCATCTCTCCCTCACTCTTGTCATTTATTGGAGAAGTTTTCTAAACTCAATCTAGCTTTACATTTTATTGTTTGATTATTATTTTATTAAGCTAGTGTTTATATTGAGTTTAGTTAATTTTATTTATCTCTTTGTACACACACAACCATTGAGCTTATTGTATTTTTATACTTAGTATAATTTGGGTTGTGGGATTGTGTGACTTAGAGTGTGAGTGTAGATGGTAAAAATTACCTCCGCAAACTTATATGAAATTCGCCTGCGAGTCGGAGTCGCCCACACAATTTGAGGGTCGGGCTCACCCTTAGACTTGACTCGCTAGCACGAGCCCAAACCGCGCGGTTGCCAAATTCGCTCGCATTTGTTGATCATAGATTTGCCTGTATGATCGACTCGCCCGTACGAGTCAAAATCATCCAGATTCGCCTATATGATCGACTCGCCCGCACGAGTCAAGATCATCCAGATTCGCCTGTTTACTCGACTCGCCCGCACGAGTCAAGATCATCTAGATGACTAAAATTCGCATGTCTACTCGACTCGCCAGCACGAGTCGAGAGTCAAATTCACCTACAAACAGTGTACCCGATAGCCGCTACGCTGCGTACAGGGATGAGCCTTCCCACTTCCCACGACGTGAAGGAAGGGAGCACAGTACTCCAAGCCCATCAAGTAGCCGCTCACAGTACGAGCGACCAGTCAAATCCATGCAGTCGCCAAGTCCGCCTGCATGCTCACGGTTGCAGCTCACCTCGCCTGCATGAGTCAAGAGCTGGATCTGCCCGCGATCGACGAGCTCGCCGAGCTAGTGCCTAGTAGCTGCAATAACACGTACAAGGATAGGCTTTCCCACTCCTCGCGACGTGAAGGGAAGGAGAACAGTGCTCCGAGCCCATCAAGCAGCCGCTCATAGTACAAGCCAAAAGCATGGCATTTCTCAACAGTACATGGTCATATCCCATGATTCAAGGAGCGGTCACGCCATCTCTCCTCTATTTAAGAGCCTCTCCTGGCTTCAGAAAAGAGGTTCGCTCATAGGTAGTTGATTAATTCAATCAGTTAACTGAATCACTAGCTCTCGACTCTCAACGGAGTTGACGACAAGCTCTTTGCATGATCTTTGCACTGTAGCATCTCCTCCTAGTTTCGGGCCCTAATCGCCATCAAACTCTAGAGATTCTACTGCGTACTGAAGCTCACCAGCAACCTCGGTCGGATCGTCCAAGGGAAGCAGACTTGGTGCGAGAACCGAGCGAGGCGTCCTATAGCTACCGAAAGTCCCCACATTAATCAAGGAGGGCATTCCCTCCGTTTCTGTTATAATTTTTGATTCATTAGTTTGTAATAAGTTGTTCTTATCAATACAAACGAAATCCCTATTTCGGGAGATCAGAAATTCACACCTACAGAGTGAGCTTACATTGTGTTCTCATCCATTATAGAACAAATTTATTTGTATTTGTGAACCTTAATTGTGAGGAACACTTTGTAATACACTAGTACACCAAGAGGAGTGTGTGGTGAGGATGGAGTCGATACCGAGAGGAGTGGTGTCGGTGGCCTAGTGAGAGATGATAATTCCGAGCACTTGAGGGAGTCGATACGTGAGGACCAACACTTGAGGTGGTAGTTAGTATAGTTATATTGTGATTATGAATGTTGATCGGTGAGTGTTGAAAACCGATATTGTGTGGTGTAAATGTTTTCGGGTGATCGTTGAAAACCCGGTGTGATAGTGGAATTTTCCCCCGAAGTGGGGAGCATAGACGTAGGATGGGAGGTCCGAACTCCGTGATCATATTACTTGTCTGAGTTTGGCTTGGTGCACTTATATTTGTGAACATCTTTATTGCCACTCTCTCATTGTTTATTTCATCCACTATATTGTTTATATCTTGTTTCACCTTTGTGTTAGTTTCATATCCTTGCATAGTTATCTTGTTACATATCATATTTACTAGGATATTTGTTAGTAAGTTTTAATTGGCATTTAAATCAGATTAGATTAGCATAAACCCTATTCACCCCCCCTCTAGGGTTCTTTCATAGCGACCTTAGGGTCTAACAAGACTATAATGAAACTTTTGCACTGGTTGCAAGATTGGAGTCTATTAGAATGTTTTTGGCCTTTATAAGTTTCAAACATTTTAAATTATTTCAAATGGATGTCAAAAGTGCTTTCCTAAATGGTTTTATTGAATAAGAGGTTTATGTTGAGCAACCCCCCGGCTTTATTAATTCATCTTTTCCAAATCATGTATACCGGGTTCAAAAAGCATTATATGGGTTAAAACAAGCTCCTAGAGTTTGGTATGCTCGTCTCCCAAGTTTTCTCATTAAAAATGGTTTTTTAAAAGGAATAATTGATAATACTCTTTTTGTTAGAAAACGAAAAAATAATTTTATTTTAGTTCAAATTTATGTAGATGATATTATTTTTGGTGTCACTAATGAATCTTTGTGCAAGGACTTTTCTAAAGTAATACAAGATCAATTTGAGATGAGTATGATGGGAGAACTCACTTTCTTTCTCGGCCTCCGAGTTAAGCAATCCAATGATGGCATCTTCGTATCACAAAGCGAATATGCTAGGGAGTTGGTGAAAAAATTCATGATGGAAAGTTCAAAACATGCCCCAACTCCAATGATCACCACCATCAAGTTGGATGCGGATGAAAGCAATGAAAAGGTAGACCAAAAGCTATATCGAGATATGATAGGTAGTCTTCTTTATTTCACCGCTAGTAGGCTGGACATCATGTTTAGTATTTTTGCTTGTGCACATTTTCAAGCTTCTCCTAAAAAGTCATATTTAGTTACGGTTAAAAGGATTATTAAATACATTAATGTACCTTAGAACTTGGTTTGTTTTATCCTAAAAATACATCTTTTGATCTTTGCGATTATTGTGATGCCGATTTTGCCGGTTGTAGGGTGGACCACAAAAGTACGAGTGATACTTGTTAATTTTTGGGTAACTCACTTGTATCTTGGGCATCTAAAAAACAAAATTGTGTTATTTTGTCCACTACGCAAGCAGAATACATTACCGCTGGCTTATGTTGTGCATAACTTTTATGGATGAAACAAAATTTGGTTATTTTGATTTACACTTTCATAATACAAATTTTTTTGTGATAATACTAGTGCTATCAATATCTTAAAAAATTCTGTTTTGTATTCTAGAACCAAACATATAGATGTACGTCATTACTTCTTGCATGATCATGTTGAACGGAAAGATATTTCCCTTGTTTATATTGACACAAAATCTCAATTAGCGGATATCTTTACCAAACCCCTTTGTGAAGTTGATTTTTACCGTATTAGAAATGAATTAGGCATGTGCATCCTTTAAAATTATTTTTTTTGCCTATTTTGGTTTTTAATTCTTTGCTCTACCATTGTCATATCTATTTTTTCTTGATCCTAAAATGTTAAGCCATGCTTAAACACACATGGGTACCAAGAGGAGTGTAGAGGTGAGAGATCGGGGTCGTCCCAAGAGGAACGAGGGTAGGTGGTAATGCCTAGAGGTAGGTCGTAATTCCTAACACTTGAGGGAGACACGGGTAGGCCAACACTTGAGGTGCATTTGTGTGGGTTTTTAGCATGCATATTGTCTTTATTTTACCCTATTTTTTATGGAGACAAAGGGGGAGATAAATCTCCTCATTTATGTACATAGTAAGGGGGAGCCCTATAGATTTGGGGAGCAACTATCTATAAGCCAAATAGTTAATTTTACTTGCTCTTGCATAATGGTTGTTTGTCATCATCAAAAATAGGAAGATTGTTAGGTCCTTTGTTTTGATGATGATTTACAAACACCATTATTAGTGCTAATCGTTTATTAAGCTATATTGTAGATCACATATCATTAGAACTTTTCATGGAGGATTGGATGGAAAATGAGCTATAATATCTAAGGAGGTGGAGGCAAAGTGATGAAGCAATGCTTTCAAGAGCACATTATGCATGAGAAGCTTCATCAACTCAAGAGCAAATATCAAGACTCAAGCCATGTACTCATATGTGAGGATATTTGCTATTTGTTTTCTCTCTAGTATTTAATATAGGCAAGTAGTTAGTTGATTATATTTGAAGCTCATGGGATAACACACTTGCACACTTTCAAAACTTGTATTTTGGCACTTTTGTCAAAACAGTGATTTTCACAAATACAATGACTTTTTTTACAAAATTCCTTTTCAAACAAGTTTGTTAAAAAGTTTATAAACTGTTTATAAAGTTTCACAATTTTTGGAATTTATTTACTATTTTTAACAGAGCTTTGAAACTCAATTTCAAAATCATTTCAGGCCGATAACCTATTATCAGTCGACTGATCAGTCGACTGATGAAATCAGTCGACTGATGTGTCGACTGATGAAAGTACCTGGAATCATCAAAATGTTTTTGTTCTATTTTGATCGACTGAAAGTGATCGTCAGTCGACCGATGAGCTGATTTTTGAATATAACGCTCAGCTCATCATTTGACTAATGCTTCTTGTCAGTCGACTGATAAGCACAATAATGACTAGTTTTTTACAGAATCTAATTCTTGATTTCTATGGGATTTTTGCTAATTTTTTTAGGGTTTTAGCTGTTGTATTCTCTCCCTATAAATACCCAACAACCATAACTACTTCGGTACAAGATTTTTAATTGCAAATCCCTTGTGTTTAAGTTTGTGTTTTAAAAGAGCTTCAACTTTCAACTTTGTTCTTCACTGTTTCAAAGTTCACATCCCAAGCTTCAGTGCAATCTCTCTTCTTAGCATAGGGTTACTATAAAGAGAGAGTTTTTTTTCAATTGCTTCTGTTGTGAGCTTGATCTCATGGAGATCAACTGTGTGGTTGTGAGATCTCGGTGGAGATTGTTGTATAGAAGAAGTTCTGGCTTCCAAACCGGGTGTGTAGTGGATTTCTCCTCGAGAGTGGGGAGCGGGGACGTAGGTCAGTGGACCTAACCTCGTGAACATACCGTATGTCATCAATTAGCTAACTATCTCTATCCCTACTCTCTTTTATTGTCATTGCATTTCATATTTATGTGTGGTTTGTTAGAATATCTTTTAATTGCATTCTCTATCCCTACTCTCTTTATTGTCATTGCATTTCATATTTATGTGTGGTTTGTTGGAATATCTTTTAATTGCATATTATTTGTTCATAAACCCTATTCAACCCCCCCTCTAGGGCCTTTCAGTGTAGGCATTAAAAATTACTTATAAGTTATCGCACACAGTTCGAGATAAAGAGAAGGCGATAAAAGTCGTCATCTGAGTCAAAGAGTATCATCCAATGCTAAAGACCAACTAAGGAATGTACAAAACTACAAAACAAAGAAAACAAGAGGACATCATACAATTCAGAGACAAAGAAGTTGTCTAGGAAACTATGAGATAGCACATAGTTTCGGAGACAAGGAATTTGTCTCAGAAGCTATGAAGCAACACATAGTTTCCGAGACACCGAAACTGTCTTAAAAACTATATGATAGGGTCATGTTGTTTTGTGATGGTTTTCTCAAGATTTGTGCGATCCACATGGCTTCACAACTGATGGGTATCATCCATAAACATGGGGAGGCAGTTACAAACTAAAAATCTACCCATAACTTTAGAAATCATGGCATTTAATAGAGTGGGCAACAGTTACAAAACTGCCTGGGACAATACACTGTTTTCGAGACATAAAATCTGTCTCAGAAATAGGGGTTGTCACTTCAGGTTTGTTTCGACTTTCTATCTTCAGTAACGGCTCCTAAAGGCTATAAATACTTTCCTAGCACCCATATGCACGCGGCAGCCATATGCACGTGGTCTAAGCAAATTCTAGGCAGAGACTTGAGCTTTTGGCAAATTTTGAGCAAGAGAGAGAGTCTTCATTGTTTTTTAAGCATCCTCAAGAGACTTCGGTGTTTCCTCGAGATCTAAGCTCTGACTTGATCTTGAGAAGAGTGTTTTATCTCACTTGGTTGAGATATTGATACGGGTGTATCTTCTCTTCGAGAGCTTAGCGATCCTCATGGGAGTTTGAGGATAGATGATTCTCATAATAGCATGAGAATAGAGGTGTAAAACAGTACAGTGAAATGCAGGTGGAAGCGTGGAACGAGACGACGAGCAGCAGATTCGAAGAATCCAGTTTTCAGCTCGTGAGTCGACTCATACATGTACATGAGTCGACTCATCAGGTTGAGTCGACTCATGCCTGTCATGAGTCGACTCACGAAACCTAGCCGTTTTGTCAAAAGTTTCTGCTCGGTCGACTCATCAGTTTTATGAGTCGACCCATATATCATGAGTCGACTCATCTCAGTCATGAGTCGACTCATCGACGGTTTCCTGGTTTGGTTGGGTTTCTGTTCACACGAATTCCTATTGGTTTTGGGCTTAGTTATTTACCAGATTACCATCCATGTTTGTACACCTATATAAAGGGTTGTTTAGGGTTTCTAAACATCATCTTAGAGATCTTAGATCAGAGAGAAATTCTAATTATTGTATTAGGATTTAGAGAGGATTGAGAGATTGTTCTCGATTCTAGTGAGATTGTGAGTGAGAGATTTATAATAATTAATTCTTCATAATCTAGAGAATATATTTTTCTTCGCCATACTGAATTGTTCTTGTGTTTTAGTTGTCTTCTTCTCAACCCACCTTTTGGTAATTCTACGACCAAAGGGTGCTCGCACGGCGACTCGTATCAAGTTGGTATCAGAGCAATTAGATCTTGTGAAGGGGGCATCCTGTGTATGGTCCTCGATCATAGTATAAGAAGCTTGGCGAGATCCTTATTTCCTTGGAAGAAATTCAAAAGATAAGGAAGGAGAAGATGGCTGAAGGAGATAATTTAGCGAGGATTGATACATTGGAGAAGCAGATCAAGACGATAGGTTCAACTCTCACAACTCGTCAGTCTTATCTATGGAGGTGGCAAATAAGGTGAATCTTCTTCGAAGAAAATTATTGAGTCCGATATGGAGAGAGTAGATTCAGATTCCGACGAGGAGGAGGAGACCGTTAATGCTGCATTACATCAAGGGGGTAAGAATTCTTATCAGAACCTGAAGATTGACTTCAAGGTGGAGATTCATATTTATGATGGGAGTGTTGACGTTAAGAGGCTTGATGACTGGATCGAGCGGATGGAGATGTATTTTACTCTTTATGGCTGTTCGTCAAAAGAGAAGATTGTGTTTGCGATTTTGAAGCTTTCAGGGCACGTGTTGACGTGGTGGAAATCCTACTGTAAGTAGGAGAAGAAGGCGGTGTCGTGGAACAAGTTCAAGGAGTTACTGAGGAAGCAGTTCTACCCGGTGGGATTCCTTGAAGAGCGTTGATACAAATGGTACGGCTTACGTCAAAGGGTCAATCAAACCGTTTAAGAATACACCACGGAGTTCCAGCAGTAGGCGATGGTCCTCAACATTATGACAGAGGAATATTCTATGTTTATGAAGTATATGGTGGGATTGAGCGATTACATCCGAAAGGAGATGAAGCTATTCACGGTGGAATCAATTGCAGAGGTGAGCGTGAAGGCTATTGCCCTCGAGGGAAAGCAAAAGAAGAGCAACGAGGCTAAGGGAGACTCCAAACAGACGGGAGGTGAGTCTAGTGGTTCTCAATCTAATGAGGAGAAGAAGAAGGGTGATCCCGGGAAAGCAGGGCTGATTTGTAGTCACTGCGAGAAGACAGGGCACACAGCTGATCGGTGCTGAGAGAAGTATCCTCATCTCAAGCTAAGAGGGTTGAAGAAGAAGGAGGAGAAAATGGCATACATGATAGCTCAAGGTCCGAAAGAAGTCCCGGGGAT
This sequence comes from Asparagus kiusianus, assembly GCA_022839385.1. Classification (NCBI taxonomy): domain Eukaryota; kingdom Viridiplantae; phylum Streptophyta; class Magnoliopsida; order Asparagales; family Asparagaceae; genus Asparagus; species Asparagus kiusianus. The sequence continues at coordinate 122,726 of BQKN01063006.1, forward strand.
GACAGAGCCCAACAGCAGTCTCAACCTTATGGCGGGGAAGCAGACCACGAAAGAGGACGACGACCCGAGAGAGCAACTCTTTGTTCTTAATTTGCAAGTGAAGATCAGTTTGGTTGATGCCATTGTTGATTCGGGTTGCGAGAAGAATTTGATATCCGAGGCATTGGTTCAGAAGCTGGGTCTGAAGACGGTCAAGCATCCGAAGCCCTATGCATTGGGGTGGATTCAGAAGGAGGAGAAACTGAGTGTAGTTGATCAATACACTATCAGATTTGCGTTCCACGAGTCGTATATTGACGAGGTCACGTGCGATGTCGTTCCATTGTATGTTTGTCAGATTATACTGGGCAATTCGTACTTATGGGTATTGGCCTCTTTGTTTTGATGATGTTTAACAAACAGTTTACTACTAATGTTGTTTGTCTAGTATTTATGTTCTCTTAATTATTGTAGATAAATAACGAGTTGGAGGATGGATGGAATCGAGCCTTAACGATCATATCAAATGGAGGTTGACGGAATTGTGGAGTGAAGCAACGTCAATTCAAGTTAAAGATCCAATTATAAGCTTCTTCCGCAAAGTTTACCAAGTCATGCTCATTGAAGACCTTCATCAAGCTTGGGTATATTTAATATAGGTTTATATTATGTGTGTTTAATACTCTAAGCTCAATATCATATACACACACAATATTGGATTTTCTCTCAAAATGAGCTATTTTGAGAAAACTTTATGATATTGTTTTATTGACCATGTTTACTTTATATTCATGTGTTATAATGTTTATGAAGACATTTCATAAAGTTTCAATATGCGTTTAAACTCTTTTTGTCAAAAACATGTTCTTAACAAATTCATATTCATGCATGTTTTTACAAAATAATGAGTTTTCACAATTAAGAAATGAAAATTGAAAATTTATTTTTGTAACATGTTTTTTTTTCATATTTATAAACATTTTGCAAAGTTTCATCAAGTTTGGAATTGATTTGTTATGATTAATGGAATTTACAAATCATGTTTTTGTTCGTGCACATGTTCGTGCATGTTTTACAAAACAGATGAGTTTTCATAAATAGGAAGTGATATTCAATAAATTCTTTCTTTGACATGTTTATCTACATGTTTAGAAACTTCTCTCAAAATTTCATAATTTTTGGAGTTGATTTATTGTGTCCAATTAATTTTACAAAATCGTGTATGTCAGCAGATTTTCAGAAACTATATTTCTGTGTTCAAACATTTATTTCTCTCAACTGGGAAATGCTTTTTCAGAAATTCTTTCTCTAACATGTACTTATATATGTCTAGAACCTTCTCTCAAAATTTTACAAATTTTGGAGTTGATTTACTATTTTTAATTGATTTTACAAATCTGGATATACCTGCTACAGTACCCACGGTCTACCGCGCTACAGTGCGGTCGACCGACGAACTGTCTGGAAGTTTTTGTTGTGTTTTTTATTGATCGCGGTCGATCGCAGCGGTCGACCGCCGCTCTGTCAACTCAGTTCCAACGGTTATTTTTTAAGCCGTTGCAGAGTGGTTTTTTGGTCTTTTTCTTGGCTTTATCTTGGCTTTGGGGTTTCATATAAATACCCCCTTACCTCAGTTTTTACAAAAAATAAAAGAATGTTTTAAAGAGTTTTAAAAAGAGTTTAAGCTTGTTTAAGGATTTGGTTTATGAAGAAAGTTTTACAAGAGCTTGAGGAGATTATCAATTGTATTTTGGGCATTCAATCCATCTCTCTCTCTCTCTTGTCATCTAGAGAAGTTTTTCTAAACTCAACTCTACCTTTTATTTATAATTATTTGTTGATTATCATTTCTATTAAAGCTAGTTTTATATTGAGTTTAGAATTGATTTTACTCATTGTTACACACACCCACTTGAGCTTATTGTATTTGCATACATAGTATAATAGGATTGTGAGAGATTGTAACATTGAGTTGTGCTTAATTGAGTTCTCATCTATTGTAGAGAACAAATTTATATTTGTTACATTGTGAGTATTGTAAGGTTTTCGGTGAGCTAGAAAACCGAGTGTGTTGTGAAGTTTTCGGTGAACTAGAAAACCGATTGTGAGGAGTGACGTTGATCGGTGAGCGTTGAAAACCGACACTGTGAGGTGTAAACATTATTCGGGTGAGTGTAGAAAACCCGGTTGTGATAGTGGATTTCTCCCCGGGAGTAGGGAGCGGAGACGTAGGACGGAAGGTCCGAACTCCATGATCATTTGATTGTGTTTGAGTGTGCTTTGGCATTCATTCATATTTATGTTCATATCTTATATCGCCATTGTGCATTGCTGATTATTTATATGATCCACTATCTAGTTCATATTGTTTACCCCTTGTGTTAGTTTACATATCCTTGCATATATCATATTGTATATCTCTTTGGTAGGATATATCATCTTGTGCTAGTTTATATATCCTTGCATATATTTTCATCATATAGGATATATCTCTTTATTCATATTGCTTATTCTTGCTCATAAGTAATTATATATCATCTTGCAAGAATATATTTGTTAATTATATTTTAATTGGTATTTAAATCGGATTAGATTAGCATAAGACCCTAATCACCCCCCTTCTAGGGTCTAACAATGGGATAGATATGCGATCTACGAGAGGCGGGCTCAGAAATACACCTTCACTAATGATGGTGAAAAGTTAATATTTCGTTCAGCATCTCTTCTGAGGGAGACAAGCTTGGAGACGGTGACGTGAGTGAAGAGACTAGTGAATGCAAGCAAGAAGTTTGTCTCGCTGTGCATTAGACTTCTAGAAAAGCCATCGACAAAGGATTGCAACTTAGAGCGAACGGTGATTACGACTAGACGCGGGATGAATGAGTTGTTTCCGATCGGACGTCGAGACCAGGTTCCTAGCAGGGCCAAATGGTATAGAAAAGATGGAGGAGCTCGAGAGTTTCCTCAGAAAAAGTTCTAACTTGAATGGGACTTCAAGTTCCTAAAGAGGGGACCCATGATACGGGTGTATCTTCTCTTCGGGAGCTTAGCGATCCTCATGGGAGCTTGAGGATAGATGATTCTCATGATAGCATGAGAATAGAGGTGTAAAACAGTACAGTGGAACGCATGTGGAAGCGTGGAACGAGACGACGAGCAGCAGATTCGAAGAATCTAGTTTTCAGCTCGTGAGTCGACTCATACATGTACATGAGTCGACTCATCAGGTTGAGTCGACTCATGCCTGTCATGAGTCGACTCACGAAACCTAGCCGTTTTGTCAAAAGTTTCTGCTCGGTCGACTCATCAGTTTTATGAGTCGACCCATATGTCATGAGTCGACTCATCTCAGTCATGAGTCGACTCATCGACGGTTTCCTGGTTTGGTTGGGTTTCTGTTCACACGAATTCCTATTGGTTTTGGGCTTAGTTATTTACCAGATTACCATCCACGTTTGTACACCTATATAAAGGGTTGTTTAGGGTTTCTAAACATCATCTTAGAGATCTTAGATCAGAGAGAAATTCTAATTATTATATTAGGATTTATAGAGGATTGAGAGGTTGTTCTCGATTCTAGTGAGATTGTGAGTGAGAGATTTGTAATAATTGATTCTTCATAATCTAGAGAATGTATTTTCCTTCACCATACTGAATTGTTCTTGTGTTTTAGTTGTCTTCTTCTCAACCCACCTTTGGTAATTCCGCGACCAAAGGGTGCTCGCACGGTGACTCGTATCAGATATCCACTTTTGTCCTTGTTTCTAAAACAAAACATCGACTCTAAGCCTTCTTCATGATTCAACTTGGATCTGTGATTCGATCGTCCACAGGCTAATGCATCCCCAGCATAGGTAAAGATCCCACGCAAGCAGAGATCGATAAACGATCCTGCGTGTGTTCTTAGGAGATCCCCTTGTTTGTTTTCATTGTGTAAGAAAGTCTTATAAAAAGACTAACTTTCCTTTTTGAATATGTAAGATGATAAACGTTGTAATGGGTTCAACAATGAAAATAATTTCTGATGCAAACAGCTTGTTACACAAAATGGAAAACACCTTGGGTGAGGTAGCTTTGGTGAGAATGTCAGTTAACTGTTTTGAAGACGGAGTGAACTGAAGGGGGATCACTTTCTTTTCCTAAGCATCTATGACAAAATTATAATAAACCTCAATGTGTTTTGTTCTCTCATGAAATACTAGATTCTTTGCAATATAGATGGCTGACTGGTTGTCACAATACATAGGCATAGATCCAGGTTGAGTAAAACCAAGCTCTATCAATAATTTCTACAATCAAATCATCTCACAGATAGTGTGAGCCATAGCTCTGTATTCTTCCTCTGCACTAGATTGAGATACCATATCTTGTTTCTTGCTCCTCCAAGTTACCAAATTCCCTCCGATAAAGGTACAAAATCCAGAAGTAGACTTTCTATCTCCTATGTCTCCCACATACCCAGCATCAAAAAAGGCAGAGATGTGTAAATGTCCATGTTTCATATGCAGTAATCCTTTTCCATGGCAGCTTTTAACATACGCTAAAATCCTCAGAGCCGCTATCCAGTGAACCTCTCTTGGTTTATGCATAAACCTGCTTAGTACTCCCACTGCAAAGGTAATATCAGGCTTGGTCATAATAAGGTAGATCAACTTTCTAATTAATCTCCTATAATATCAGGCCTGATAACAATAAGGTAGATCAACTTTCCAATCAATCTCCTATATCGATCTGCATCATCTAGGAGAGGACTATTATCATGCCACAAATCCACATTCACCTCCATTAGAGTGCTTGCTGGCTTACACCCCAAAAGACTCATTTCTCCTAATAGATCCAATACATATTTCCTTTGAGATAGAAGTAAGTGGTTTTTTGATACGCAGTCTCAATTCCAATAAAGTATTTGGGTTTTCCCATATCTTTGGTCACGAAGTAACGTGAAAGATACTCGTTAGTTTATGTTAAAGCAGCAAGGTCACTCCCAATCAGTAGGATGTCATCAACATATACGGCCCAAATCACAAACAAAATATAGTGCGTCGAATAAAGACTGAGTGATCTGACTGACACCATTTAAAACCGACACCAGATATAGCAGTACTGAATTTTTCAAACCATGCTCGTGGACTTTGTTTGAGATCATAAATCGCCTTTTTAAGCCTACCGATAGTATTCTCCCCCTGAGCAACATACCCCGGAGGTTGTTCCATATAGACTTCCTCCTGCAAGTTACCATACAGAAAGACATTTTTAACATCCAACTGAAACATGGTTCAGTCCAGATTAATAGGCATAGAGAAAACGAGGCGAATAGAATTGAGACGGGCAACAGGGGAGAACATCTCAAGATAGTCGACCTCAGAAGTTTGAGTATAACCCTTAGCAACAAGACGAGCTTTATAACGATCAACAGAACCATCTATGTAATACTTCAAGGTATATACCCACCGATAGCCAACTACAGTAGCACCCGTAGGAAAGGGAACAAGATCCCAAGTCCCTCTAGAAACAAGTGCACTCATCTCCTCATCCATGTCTTGTTTCCAAGTAGGAACAAACACGACCTCCTCATATGACCTGGGTATAGATATAGAGGACAAGTACAAAGCAAACTGGCAAGAAGATGGAGTAAGACAGTCATAGGAAAAAAATCAGATATAGGATGATTAATTTTCCTTTCTAATGAGCAATAGGAATATCCGGATCAGAAGCAATAAAAGTATTAGTAGGAGGCAGACCGGCAACTAGGGATGACCTATCGGCTGGAGTAGAGAGAGGGACATGAACTTATGTACGGGGAGAATATGTCAGTAGTGGCGGTGGTGCATGTTGGCCTTCTTGTTTTATATTGATTTAAAAAATAATTTATATCTAATATTATTTGTCTAGTATTTGTATTTTGTTATTTATTGTAGATAAACAATAAGTTGGAGGATGGATGGAATCGAGCATTCACGATCATATCAAATGGAGGTTGGCAGAATAGTGGAGTAAAGCAATGCACATTCAAGTTAAAGATACAAGTTCAAGCTTCTTCCGCAAGTGTACCAAGTCAAGCTTATTGAAGATCAAGATCAAGCTTGGGTAATTTAGTTTAGATTTTATATTATGTGTGTTGGTACTCTAAGCTCAATCATATACACACATACACGTATTTGGTT
>BQKN01063007.1:515-19496 GCA_022839385.1 Asparagus kiusianus
AACCCTAGCGCGATTTCAGAGGTTATAACCCATTGTTTGAATTTCACGAGCTCATGAGCTATAGACAACGATTTTCACCCAACTTTGATGGTTCAGTACGATTGCAAATGACTCAACAAAGTCAAATTTCATGATTTTGTGCGATATTTACACACGAAATTTGTCCATTTTCACCCCTTTTCGGCTCAATGTAGAAAATTGGGTGGAGTGCATATTTCCTGATTTCTTGAGCTATAACCCATGATTTCTGACACATTTTGTCAGTTTCGATCTGTTTTGACCCGGCACCAGAAATCTTTGCTGAATTAAAAACCAACGATTTCATGAGCAGTAACCCATGAATTTTGACCTTTTTCTCCTATTTCAGCCGTATGTTAGAGTAGGCAAATAAAATTACCTTTATCCTTAGCATAGATATACGAAAGTTAGCCTGCAAGATCAACTTTGCCTGAATACTTAGTTCTACAAACAAAACCAAGTTTGCCTTCCTAGAAAGACTCCTTATGAATAAGGAAGTTCATCGGTCAAATCTGAGATCAAACCAGATTCATTTCCTAAAAGATTACTAAAAATAGTTAAAAAACGAACAATATAGCAGATAACTCTCAAATTGTAAGGAATTTGGTGAAACGGAAGGCGGCATTCCAAACTTAGGTCAGTTTGGTCGGCTTTGTGTCGTCGAGATGGGCTCTTTTCATATATAATTCGTCCTATTTACGATTTCATAGGATATAACCCGTTGTTTTCTGACTGTTCCAGTCCATTTCAACCCTAGAGCGATTTCAGGGGGTATAACCCATTGTTCTAATTTCACAAGGTTGTGGAAACAATTTTCACCCAACTTCGATGGTTCCGTACAATAACAAATAACTCGACAGAGTCAAATTTTATGATTTCGTGAGTTATAACCAAAGGAATTTGTCTATTTTCACCCCATTTTGGCCCCATGTAGATAATTGGGCGAATTGTATATTTCACGATTTCTTGAGCTATAACCCAAGATTTCTGACACATTTTGTCAGTTTCGATCCGTTTCGACACGACTCCAGAAATCATTACACAATTCAAAACCAACGATTTCATGAGCTGTAACCCATGAATTTTAACCAATTTTTCCTATTTCGGCCATGTATCGGTGTAGGCAAATAAAATTGCCTTTATCCCTTGCATAGAAATTCAGAAGTTCGCCTGCAAGATCAGCTTTGCCTGAATACTTGGTTCTGTAAACAAAACTATGTTCGCCTTCCTAAAAAGACTCCTTATGATTAGGGAAGTTCGTCGGTCAAATCCGAGATCAAACCGGATTCCTTTCCTAATCAAAACAGACTCCTAAAAGATTACTAAAACTAGTAAAAAACAGACAATATTGTAAATATCTCTCAAACCGTAAGGAATTTGGCGAAACGGACGACATCATACCAAACTTAGGTCGGTTTGGTCGGCTCTGTGTCGTCGAGATGGGTGATTTTCATATATAATTCATCCAATTCGTGATTTCGTTGGTTATAACCCATTGTTTTCTTATCGTTTTGGTCCATTTCAACTGTAGCGCGATTTCAAGGGTTACAATCCATTGTTCGAATTTCACGAGCTCGTGAGCTATAGACAACAATTTTCACCCAACTTTGATGGTTCCGTACGACAACAAATGACTCGACAAAATCAAATTTCATGATTTTGTGAGCTATAAACCCACAAAATTTGTCTATTTTCACGCCTTTTCGGCCCGATGTAGACAATTGGACGGAGTACATATTTCACGATTTCTTGTGCTATAACCCATGATTTCTAACACATTTTGTCAGTTTCGATCTGTTTTGACCCGGCTCCATAAATCTTTACCGAATTTAAGACCAATGATTTCATGAGCTATAACCCAAGAATTTTGACCATTTTCTCCTGTTTTGACCGTGTGTCAGAGTTGGCAAATAAAAATACTATTATCCCTAGCATAGAAATTTGGAAGTTTGCCTATAAGATTAACTTTGCCTGAATACTTGGTTTTGCAAACAAAACCAAGTTCGCCTTCCTAAAAAGACTCCATATGATTAGGAAAGTTCGTCCGTCAAATCTGAGATCAAGCCGGATTTGTTTCGTAATCAAAACAGGCTTCTAAAACATTACGAAAAATAGTTAAAAAATAGACAAAATAGAAGTTATATCCATTTCGACCCTGGCGCGATTTTAGGGGTTATGACCCATCGTTTGAATTTTACACGTTCATGAGCTACATGCAATGATTTTCACTCAACTTCTATGGTTCCCTTTGACAGAAAATGACTCGGTAGAGAAAAATTTCACGACTTCGCGAGCTATAACTTATGAATTTTGTCCATTTTCACCCCTTTTCGGCCCGATGTAGACAATTGGGCGGAGTTCATATTTCATGATTTCTTAAGCTATAACCCATGATTTCTGACACATTTTATCAGTTTCGATCCGTTTTGACCCGGCGCCAGAAATCTTTGCCGAATTCAAAACCAATGATTTCATGAGCTATAATACATGATATTTGACCATTTTCTCCTCTTTTGGCCGTGTGTCAGAGTAGGCGAATAAAATTACCTTTATCCCAAGCATAGAAATTCGAAAGTTCACCTGCAAGATCAACTTTGCCTGAATACTTGGTTCTATAAACAAAACCAAGTTCGCATTCCAAAAAAGATTACTTATGATTAGGGATGTTCGTCGGTCAACTCTGAGATCAAACTAGATTCGTTTACTAATGGAAACAAACTCCTAAAAGATTACTAAAAATAGTAAAAAATGGACAAAATAATAGATATCTCTCAAACTATAAAGAATTTGGCAAAACAGACGGCGGCAAACCAAACTTAAGTCGGTTTGGTCGGCTCCGTCTCGTCGAGATGGGCGATTTTCATATGTAATTCGTCCAATTCGTGATTTCATGGGTTATAATCCATGGTTTTTTGACCGTTTCGATCCATTTCTACCCAGACGCGATTTTCGGGGTTATAACCCATTGTTTGAATTTCACGAGGTCGTGAGCCATAGGCAACGATTTTCAGCCAACTTCGATAGTTCCGTCCAATAGCAAATGACTCGACATAGTCAAATTTCATGATTTCGTGAGCTATAATGTACGAAATTTGTCCATTTGACCCCTTTGCGGCCCGATGTAGAAAATTGGGAGGGGTACATATTTCATGATTTCTTAAGCTATAGCCTATGATTTCTAACACATTTTGTTAGTTTCGATCCGTTTTGACCCGACGCTAGATATCTTTGCCAAATTCAAAACCAATGATTTCATGAGCTGTAACCTATGAATTTTAACCATTTTCTCCTGTTTCGGCTGTGTGTTAGAGTAGACAAATAAAATTACATTTATCCTTAGCATAGAAATACGAAAGTTAGCCTGCAAGATCAACTTTGCCTGAATACTTGGCTCTACAAACAAAACCAAGTTTGCCTTCCTAGAAAGGCTCCTTATGAATAAGGAAGTTCGTCGATCAAATCTGAGATCAAACCGGATTCATTTCCTAATCAAAATAGACTCCTAAAAGATTACAAAAAATAGTAAAAAACAAACAACATAGCACATATCTCTCAAACCGTAAGGAATTTGGCGAAACAGAAGGTGGCATACCAAACTTAGGTCAGCTTGGTCGGCTCTGTGTCGTCGAGATGGGCGATTTTCATATATAATTCGTCCAATTCACGATTTCATAGGTTATAACCTATTATTTTTCAACTGTTTCGAATCCATTTCAACCCTAGCGTGATTTCAGGGGATAAAACCCATTATTCGAATTTCACGAGCTCGTGGCAATGATTTTCACCTAACTTCGATGTTTCTGTACAATAGCAAATAACTCGGCAGAGTCAAATTTCATGATTTCGTGAGCTATAACCCACAAAATTTGTCTATTTTCACCCTTTTTCAGCCCGATGTTGATAATTGGGCGGAGTGCATATTTCACGATTTTTTGAGCTATAACCCATGACTTCTGACTCATTTTGTCAGTTTTGATCCGTTTCGACCCGGCTCTTGAAATCTTTACACAACTCAAAACCAACAATTTCATGAGCTATAACCCATGAATTTTAACAATTTTCTCCTGTTTTGATCGGGTGTTATAGAGGCAAATAAAATTACCTTTATCCTTAGCATAGAAATACGGAAGTTTGCCTGAAAGATCAACTTCGCCTGAATACTTGGTTCTACAAACAAAACCAAGTTCGCCTTCCTAAAAAGACTCCTTATGATTAGGGAAGTTCATCGGTCAAATCTGAGATCAAACCGGATTCATTTCCTAATCGAAATAGACTCCTAAAAGATTACTAAAAATAGTAAAAAACGGTAACATAGCAGATATCTCTCAAACCGTAAGGAATTTGGCAAAACAGAAAGCGACAAACACAACTTAGGTCAGTTTGGTCGGCTCTGTGTCGTCGAGATGGGCGATTATCATATATAATTCGTCCAATTAACGAATTCATAGGTTATAACCCATTGTTTTTCGACTGCTTCGGTCCATTTCAACCCAAGCATGATTTTAGGGGATAAAACCCATTGTTCGAATTTCACGCGCTCGTGGCAACGATTTTAACCCAACTTCAATGGTTCCATACAATAGCAAATAACTCGGCAGAGTCAAATTTCATGATTTTCGTGAGCTATAACCTACGAAATTTGTCTATTTTTACCCATTTTTGGCCCAATGTAGATAATTGGGCGGAGTGCATATTTCACGATTTCTTGAGCTATACCCCATGATTTCTGACACATTTTATCAGTTTCGATCCGTTTTGACCCGGCTCCATAAATATTTACCTAATTCAAAACCAACGATTTCTTAAGCTATAGCCTATGAATTTTTAACCATTTTCTCCTGTTTTGATCGGGTGTCAGAGTAGGCAAATAAAATTACCTTTATCCTTAGCATAGAAATACGGAAGTTCGCCTGCAAGATTAACTTCACCTGAATACTTGGTTCAACAAATGAAACCAAGTTTGCATTCCTAAAAAGACTCCTCATGATTAGTGAAGTTCGTCGGTCAAATCTGAGATCAAACCAGGTTAATCAAAACAAACCCCTAAAAGATTACTAAATATAGTAAAAAAATAGACAACATAGCAGATATCTCTCAAACCATAAGGAATTTGGTGAAATGGACAATAGCATACAAAACTTAGGTCGGTTTGGTCATTTCCGTGTCGTCGAGATAGGCTATTTTCGTATATAATTTTTCCAATTCGTGATTTCGTGGGTTATAACCCATTGTTTTCTTACCGTTTTGGTTCATTTTAACCCTAGCGCGATTTCAGGGGTTATAATCCATTGTTCGAATTTAACGAGCTCATGAGCTGTAGGCAACGATTTTCACCCAACTTGGATGGTTCCATACAAAAGCAAATGACTCGGCAGAGTCAAATTTCATGATTTCGTGAGCTATTACCCATGAAATTTGTCCATTTTCACCCCTTTTTCAGCCCAATGTAGACAATTGGGTGGAGTGCATTTTTCACGATTTTTTGAGCTATAACCCATGATTTCTAACACATTTTGTCAGTTTCGATCCATTTCTATACGGCTCCAAAAATCTTTGCCGAATTCAAGAACAACGATTTTATGAGCTGTAACACCTGAATTTTGACCATTTTCTCCTGTTTCGGCTGTGTGTCAGAGTAGGCAAATAAAAATACCGTTATCCCTAGCATAGAAATTCGGAAGTTCACCTACAAGATCAACTTCATCTGAATACTTGGTTTTGCAAACAAAACCAAGTTCGCCTTCCTAAAAAGACTCCATATGATTAGGAAATTTCGTCGGTCAAATCTGAGATCAAACCGGATTCGTTTCGTAATCAAAACAGACAACTAAAACATCACGAAAAATAGTAAAAACAGATAAAATAGAAGATATCTCTCAAACGGTATGGTATTTGGTGAAATGGACGGTGGCAAACCAAATTTAAGTCGGTTTTGTTGGCTCCGTCTCATCGAAATGGACGATTTTCATATGTAATTTGTCCAATTTGCGATTTCATGGGTTATAACCCATGGTTTTTTGACCGTTTCGATACATTTCGACCCTGGCGCGATTTCAAGGGTTATAACCTATTGTTTGAATTTTACAAGCTTGTGAGCTACATGCGATGATTTTCACCCAACTTTGATGGTTCCGTTCGACAGTAAATGACTCGGTAGAGTAAAATTTGTCTTTTTTAACCCCTTTCTGCCCAATTTAGGCAATTGGACAGAAAACATATTTCACAATTTCTTGAGCTATAACCCATGATTTCTGACACATTTTGTCAGTTTTGATCCGTTTTGACCCGGCTCTAGAAATCTTTATTGAATTCAAAACCGACGATTTCATGAGCTATAACCCATGAATTTCAACTATTTTCTCCTGTTTCGGCCGTGTGTCAGAGTAGGCAAATAAAATTACCGTTATCCCAAGCATAGAAATTCAGAAGTTGGCCTGTAAGATCAACTTCGTATGAATACTTTGTTCTACTAACAAAACCAAGTTCGCCTTCCTAAAAAGAATCCTTACGATTAGGGAAGTTCGTTGGTCAAATATGAGATCAAACCAGATTCATTTCCAAATCAAATTCCTAAAAGGAAGCCTTATGATTAGGGAAGTTCGTCGGTCAAATCTGAGATCAAATCGGTTTTATTTCCTAATGAAAGTAGACTCCTAAAAGATTACTAAAAATAGTAAAAAACGAACAAAATAGCAGATATCTGTCAAAGCGTAAGGAATTTTTAGAAACGAACGGCGGCAAACCGAACTTAGGCCGGTTTGGTCATCTCCGTCTCATCGAGATGGGTGATTTTCATATATAATTCATTCAATTCATGATTTTATAGGTTATAACCCATTATTTTCTAGCCGTTTTGGTCCATTTCGACCCTGGCGTGATTATAGGGGTTAACACATTGTTCGAATTTCACAAGCTCATGAGCTATAACAATGATCTTCACCATTATTCTCTAGACAATGATTTTCACCTAACTTTGATGGTTCTGTTCGACAGCAAATGACTCGGCAGAGTCAAATTTTACGATTTCGTGAGCAATAACCCACGAAATTTATCCATTTTCACCCATTTTTGACCCGATGTAGACAATTGGGCAGAGTGCGTATTTCACGATTTCTTGAGCTATAACCCATGATTTCTGACACATTTTGTCAGTTTTGATCAGTTTCGACCCGACGCCAGAAATCTATGCCGAATTTAAAACCAACGATTTCGTGAGCTGTAACCCATGAATTTTGACCATTTTCTCCTGTTTTGGGCGTGTGTCAGAGTAGGCAAATAAAATTACATTTATCCCTAACATCAAAATTAGGAAGTTTGCTTGCAAGATCAACTTCGCCTGAATACATAGTATTACAAACAAAACCAAGTTCGCCTTCCTAAAAAGACTCCTTATGATTAGGGAAGTTCGTCGGTCAAATCTGAGATCAAACCGGATTCGTTCCTAATCAAAATAGACTCCTAAAAGATTACAAAAAAGTAAAGCCTCCATCTCGTCGAGATAAGTGATTTTCATATGTAATTTGTGCAATTCGCGATTTCATGGGTTATAAATCATGGTTTTCTGACCATTTCAACCCATTTCTACCCTGACACGATTTTAGGGGTTATAACCCATTGTTCGAATTTCATGATCTCATGAGCTATAGGCAACGATTTTCACCCAACTTTGATGGTTTCGTCCGGTAGCAAATGACTCGGAAGAGTCAAATTTCTCAATTTCGTTAGCTGTAACCCATAAAATTTGTCCATTTGCACCCTTTTCGGCCTGATGTAGATAATTGGATGGAGTGCGTATTTCATGATTTCCTGAGCTCTAATCCATGATTTCAGACACATTTTGTCAGTTTCGATCCGTTTCGACCCGGCACCAGAAATTTTTGCTGAATTAAAAAACAATAATTTCTTGAGCTGTAACCCATGAATTTTGATCATTTTCTCCTGTTTCGGCCGTTTGTCAGAGTAGGCAAATAAAATTATATTTATCCCCAGCATAGAAATTTGGAAGTTTGCCTACAAGATCAACTTCGCCTGAATACTTGGTTCTGCAAACAAAACCAAGTTCGCCTTCCTAAAAAGACTCCTTATGAGTAGGGAAGTTCGTCGATCAAATCTGAGATCAAACCGGACGTTTCCTAATCAAAGCAGAATCCTAAATGATTACTAAAAATAGTAAAAAAAACAAACAAAATAGCAGATATCTCTCAAACCGTAAGAAATTTGGCAAAACGGATGGTGGCAACCAGAACATAGGTCGGTTTGGTCGGCTCCGCCTCGTCGAGATGGGCGATTTTTATATATAATTTGTCCAATTCGCAATTTCATAGGTTAACCCAATATTTTCTGACCCTTTCGGTCCGTTTCGACCCTAGCACAATTTCAGGGTTTATAACCAATTGTTTGAATTTAATGAGCTCGTGAGCCACAGGCATAAATTTTAACCCAATTTGAATGGTTCTGTCTGACAGCAAATGACTAGACAAAGTCAAATTTTACGATTTCGTGAGCTATAACTCACGAAATTTATCCATTTTCACCCCTTTTCAGCCCAATTTAGACAACTAGGCGGAGTGCATATTTCACGATTTCTTGAGCTATAACCCATGATTTCTGACACATTTTGTCAGTTTCGATCCGTTTCGACCCGGCTCCAGAAATCTTTATTGAATTCAAAACAAACGATTTCATGAGCTATAACCCATGAATTTCAACTATTTTCTCCTGTTTTGACCGTGTGTGAGAATAGGCAAATAAAATTATTGTTTTCCTTAGCATAGAAATTCAGAAGTTGGCCTATAAGATCAACTTTGTATGAATACCTAGTTCTGCTAACAAAACCAAGTTTGCCTTCCTAAAAAGAATCCTTATGATTAGTGAAGTTCGTTGGTCAAATCTGAGATCAAACCGGATTCATTTCCTAATCAAAATAGACTCCTAAAAGATTACTAAAAATAGTAAAAAACAAACAAAATAGCAGATATCTCTCAAACCATAAAAAATTTTGAGAAACGAACGACGACAAACCGAACTTAGGTCAGTTTGGTCATCTCCGTCTCATCGAGATGGGCGATTTTCATATATAATTCGTTAAATTTGTGATTTTATGTGTTATAACCCATTATTTTCTTGCCGCTTAGGTCCATTTCGACCCTTGCGCGATTATAGGGGTTAACCCATTGTTCGAATTTCACGAGCTCGTGAGCTATAGACAATGATTTTCACCTAACTTCGATGGTTCTGTTCGACAGCAAATGACTCGGCAGAGTCAAATTTCACGATTTCGTGAGCAATAACCCATGAAATTTGTCCATTTTCACCCCTTTTTCGGCCCGATGTAGACAATTGGGTAGAGTGCGTATTTCATGATTTCTTGAGCTATAACCTATGATTTCTGACACATTTTGTCAATTTCGTTCCGTTTCAATCCGACGCCAGAAATCTATGCCGAATTTATAACAAATTCATGAGCTGTAACCCATGAATTTTGACCATTTTCTCCTGTTTTGGGCATGTGTCAGAGTAGGAAAATAAAATTTTACTTATCCCTAACATAGAAATTAGGAAGTTTGCTTGCAAGATCAACTTCGCCTGAATACTTGGTTCTGCAAAGAAAACCAAGTTCGCCTTCCTAAAAAGACTCATTATGATTAGGGAAGTTCGTCTATCAAATCTGAGATCAAACCGGATTCGTTTCCTAATCAAAAAAGACTCCTAAAAGATTACTAAAATGGTAAAGCCTTCGTCTCAACGAGATGAATGATTTTCATATGAAATTTGTGCAATTCGCGATTTCATGGGTTATAAATCATGGTTTTCTTACCGTTTCGATCCATTTCTACCCTTACACAATTTCATGGGTTACAACCCATTGTTCGAATTTCACGATCTCATGAGATATAGGCAACAAATTTCACACAACTTCGATGATTCCGTCTGGTAGCAAATGACTCGGCAGAGTCAAATTTCTCGATTTCGTCAGTTGTAACCTATTAAATTTGTCCATTTTCACCCTTTTCGGCCTAATGTAGATAATTGGACGGAGTGTGTATTTCACGATTTCTTAAGCTATAACCCATGATTTCTGACACATTTTGTCAGTTTCGATCTGTTTTGGTCCGGCACCAGAAATCTTTGCCGAATTAAAAAACAACAATTTCATGAGCTGTAACCCATGAATTTTGACCATTTTCTCCTGTTTCGGCTGTTTGTCAGAGTAGGCAAATAAAATTACATTTATCCAAAGCATAGAAATTTGGAAGTTTGCCTACAAGATCAACTTCGCCTGAATACTTGGTTCTGCAAACAAAACCAAGTTCGCCTTCCTAAAAAGACTCCTTATGAGTAGGGAAGTTCGTCGATCAAATCTGAGATCAAACTGGATGTTTCCTAATCAAAGCAGAATCCTAAATGGTTACTAAAAATAGTAAAAAAAGAGACAAAATAGCAGATATCTCTTAAATCGTAAGGAATTTGGTAAAACGTAGGTCACCAAACCGCATCAAACCGAACTTAGGTCGGTTTGGTCTGCTCCGCCTCGTCGAGATGGGCAATTTTCGTATATAATTTGTCCAATTCGCTATTTCATAGGTTAACCCATTATTTTCTAACCATTTCGGTCCATTTCAACCCTGGCACAATTTCATGGGTTATAACCAATGTTTGAATTTTACGAGCTCGTGAGCCACAGGCAACAATTTTAACCCAATTTCAATGGTTCCGTCCGACAGGAAATGACTCGACAGAGTCAAATTTCACGATTTCGTGAGCTATAGCCCACGAAATTTGTCCATTTTCACCCCTTTTCAGCCCAATTTAGACAATTGGGTGGAGTGCATATTTTACAATTCTTGAGCTATAACCCATGATTTCTGACACATTTTGTCAATTTCGATCTGTTTTGACCCGGTGCCAGAAATATATGCCGAATTCAAAACCAATAATTTCATGAGCTGTAACGCATGATATTTGATCATTTTCTTCTGTTTCAGCCTTGTGTCAAAGTAGGCAAATAAAATTACCTTTATCCCTAGCATAGAAATTCAAAAAATATATCCCGATTTTCATATGTAATTCGTCCAATTCGCGATTTCATGGGTCATAACACATGGTTTTCTGACTGTTTCGATCCATTTTGACCCTGGCGTGATTTCAGGGGTTATAACCAATTGTTTGAATTTTACAAGCTCGTGAGCTACATGCAATGATCTTCACCCAACTTCGATGGTTCCGTTCGATAGCAAATGACTTGACAGAGTCAAATTTCACGACTTCACGAGCTATAACCGACGAAATTTGTTCATTTTCACCCCTTTTTCGGCCCGATGTAGACAATTAGGCGGAGTGCATATTTCACGATTAGTTAAGCTATAACCCATGATTTCTGATACATTTTGTCAGTTTTGATCCGATATGACTCGGTGCCAGAAATGTTTGCCGAATTCAAAACCAACGATTTCATGAGCAGTAACCCATGAATTTTAACCATTTTCTCCTGTTCGGCCTTGTGTTAGAGTAGGCAAATAAAATTACCTTTATCCTTAGCATAGAAATATGAAAGTTAGCCTGCAAGATCAACTTCACCTGAATACTTGGTTCTACAAACAAAACCAAGTTTACCTTCCTAGAAAGGCTGCTTATGAATAAGGAAGTTCGTCGGTCAAATTTGAGATCAAACCAGATTCATTTCCTAATCAAAATAGACTCCTAAAAGATTACTAAAAATAGTAAAACATGACAATATAGCAGATATCTCTCAAACCGTAAGGAATATGGCGAAACGGAAGGCGGCAAACCGAACTTAGGTCAGTTTGGTCGTCTTTGTGTCGTCGAGATGGGCGATTTTCATATATAATTCGTCCAATTCACGATTTCATAGGTTATAACCCATTGTTTTCCGACTATTTTGGCCCATTTCAACCCTAGCGTGATTTCAAGGGATATAACCCATTGTTCAAATTTCACGAGCTCGTGGCAATGATTTTCACCCAACTTCGATGGTTCCGTACAATAGCAAATAACTCGACAGAGTCAAAATTTCATGATTTCGTGAGCTATAACTCACGAAATTTGTCTATTTTCACCCCTTTTCGACCCGATGTAGATAATTGGGCGGAGTGCATATTTCACGATTTCTTGAGCTATAACCCATGATTTCTGACACATTTTGTCAGTTTCGATCTGTATTGACACGGCTCCAAAAATCTTTACCTAATTCAAAACCAACGATTACATGAGCTGTAACTCATGAATTTTAAACATTTTCTCCTATTTCGGCCATGTGTCAATGTAGGCAAATAAAATTACCTTTATCCTTTGCATTGAAATATGGAAGTTCACCTGCATGATTAACTTCTTCTAAATACAAGGTTCTAAAAAAACCAAGTTTGCCTGCCTAAAACGACTCCTTATGATTAGGGAAGTTGGTCGGTCAAATCTGAGATCAAACCGGATTCGTTTCCTAATCAAACAGACTCCTAAAAGATTACTAAAAATAGTAAAAAACAAACAATATTGCAGATATCTCTTAAACCGTAAGGAATTTGGCTAAACGGACAACAACATACCAAACTTAGGTCGGTTTGGTCGGCTCCGTGTCGTCGAGGTGGGCGATTTTTATATATAATTCATCCAATTCGTGATTTCGTAGGTTATAACCCATTGTTTTCTTACTGTTTTGGTCTATTTCAAACCTAACGCGATTTCAGGGGTTATAATCCATTGTTCGAATTTAACGAGCTCATGAGCTGTAGGCAACGATTTTCACCCAACTTGGATGGTTCCGTACGAAAGCAAATGACTCGGCAGAGTCAAATTTCATGATTTCGTGAGCTATTACCCACGAAATTTGTCCATTTTCACCCCTATTCGGCCCGATGTAGACAATTGGGTTGAGTGCATATTTCACAATTTCTTGAGCTATAACCCATGATTTCTAACACATTTTGTTAGTTTCGATCCGTTTCGATCTAGCTCCAAAAATCTTTGCTGAATTCAAGGTCAACGATTTCATGAGTTGTAACCTATGAATTTTGACCATTTTCTTCTGTTTCGGCCGTGTGTCAGAGTAGGCAAATAAAAATACCGTTATCCCTAGCATAGAAATTCAGAAGTTCACGTGCAAGATTAACTACGCCTGAATAATTGGTTTTGCAAACAAAACCAAGTTCGCCTTCCTAAAAAGACTCCAAATGATTAGGAAATTTCGCCAGTCAAACCTGAGATCAAACTAGATTCGTTTCTTAATCAAAATAGACTACTAAAATATTACAAAAAATAGTAAAAACAGACAAAATAGAAGATATCTCTCAAACCATAAGGTCTTTGGCGAAACGGACGATGGCAAACCAAACTTAAGTTGGTTTGGTCGGCTCCATCTCGTCGAAATGGCCGATTTTCATATGTAATTCATCTAATTCATGATTTCATGGGTCATAACACATAGTTTTCTGACCGTTTCGATCCATTTCGACCCTAGCGCGATTTTAGGGGTTATAACCAATTGTTTGGATTTTACAAGCTCGTGAGCTACATGTAATGATTTCCACCCAACTTCGATGATTCCGTTCGATAGCAAATGACTTGGTAGAGTCAAATTTCACGACTTCGCGAGCTATAACCGACTAAATTTGTCCATTTTCACCCATTTTTGGCCCGATGTAGACAATTAGGCGGAGAGCATATTCCATGATTTGTTAAGCTATAACCTATGATTTCTGACACATTTTATCAGTTTCGATCCGATATGACTCTGTGCCAGAAATCTTTGCCGAATTCAAAACCAACGATTTCATGAACAGTAATCCATGAATTTTGACCATTTTCTCCTATTTCGACCGTGTGTTAGAGTAGACAAATAAAATTACCTTCATCCTTAGCATAGAAATACGGAAGTTAGCCTACAAGATCAACTTCACCTGAATACTTGGTTCTACAAACAAAACCAAGTTTACCTTCCTACGAAGACTGCTTATGAATAAGGAAGTTCGTCGGTTAAATCTGAGATCAAATCGGATTCATTTTCTAATCAAAATAGACTACTAAAAGATTACTAAAAATAGTAAAAAACGGACAAAATAGCAGATATCTCTCAAACCGTAAGGAATATGGCGAAACGGAAGGCGGCATACCTTAGGTCAGTTTGGTCGACTCTGTGTCGTCGAGATGGGCGATTTTCATATATAATTCGTCCGATTCGCGATTTCATAGGTTATAGCCCATTGTTTTCCGACTGTTTTGGTCCATTTCAACCCTAGCGCGATTTCAGGGGATATAACCCATTGTTCGAATTTCACGAGCTCGTGGCAACGATTTTCACCCAACTTCGATGGTTCCGTACAATAGCAAATAACTCGGCAGAGTCAAATTTTATGATTTCATGAGCTATAACCCACGAAATTTGTCTATTTTCACCCCTTTTCGGCCCGATATAGATAATTGGGCGGAGTGCATATTTCATGATTTCTTGAGCTATAACCCATGATTTCTGACACATTTTGTCTGTTTCGATCCGTTTCAACACGGCTCCAAAAATCTTTACCAAATTCAAAACCAACGATTACATGAGCTGTAACCCATGAATTTTAACCATTTTCTCCTATTTCGGTTGTATTTAAGAGTAGGCAAATAAAATTACCTTTATCCTTAGCATAGAAATACGGAAGTTCGCCTACAAGATTAACTTCTTCTGAATACTTTGTTCTACAAAAAAAACCAAGTTTGTCTTCCTAAAAAGACTCCTTATGATTAGGGAAGTTTGTCGATCAAATCTGAGATCAAACCGGATTCGTTTCCAAATCAAAACAGACTCCTAAAAGATTACTAAAAATAGTAAAAAACAGACAATATTGCCGGACACTCTTTGAGGAGATGTAGGAAGACAAATATATGGTCGATGACTTCCCCAAGCGCTTCCGAAATAAGGCGATGAACTGTCAAGATCCAGTCACAGAGGACTTCATCCTTCATACCTGTCATAACAACCTATCAATTGATATATTAGAAGTTATGGGAGTAGCACCGTCCAACACCTGGAAAGAGTTAAAGGTGTACGGAAAGTAGGCCGAACATTTTCTCAGAAGGAAGAAAGCCGAAAGAAGCTAACTGACGGCTAACCCTCCGAACTCAAGCTTCATCTCTCGTGGTAAGGGGAAGGCACCTGCAGCAGTTGTTGACGTTAATCATACATCACACCAACAACCCCGAAGATAGCAAAAGACTTCGGATTTGAGACTCCAAAGAGAGTACTCCTTCAAGGATGAAGATAGTCCAATCATTTTTGAATCCCTCCTTGAAAACAACAAGATCAATCTACCACCTATTGCTAATTAGGAGGAAGCTGATGATACAACGGATCTGAACTACTATGCGTACCATAGGAGGATCCTTTATCCTACCAAGGCTTGTTTTGCTCTCAAAAATAGAATCCAAACCTTGGTTGAAGCCGGCGTCATAACGTTAAATTAAGCCGAATGATCCTCTGATGAGTATAAGAGGTTAAACTGCTTCTCTACGTCGTCCAACAAGTACATGAGGTTAAACTGCTCCCTACATACTCCAATAGGTATATGAGTCTAAACTGTTTCCTACATTTAATAAGAAGTTCCTGGAGAATTTTATACATTATATTCTTAAGGATAAGCTGATCATGCAACTAAATACAATGTTAGACCTAGTTTTCGCAAAGAAAGTTGTGGATGGATAATTCATGTAACGGGAAGTTTCCGGAAGAATGCTATATAGTGTATTCTAAGGGATAACCCAGTTACTACAAAAAAGTGATAAATAAGAAACTCCCACTTGGACTTTGAATGCTGCCAAGAGTGAAACACATCCAATTGCTAGGATCAATTTCACCAACTTCCCAGTACTCTTTTGCTGAGACGAGATATGATCACTTCATTGGATCAATCTTCCCTTACAAAAAACTCCCACTGGTGTTTGATGATTCACAATCTTCCACCATAAAATCCCTCATTGATCAAATTAATTAACGGTGGATCCACTAAAATTCTTTCTGGTTTAATCCACTCAAACTTCCGATACGTCTGTGCACTCAACATTCCTATTGTTAAAGTTTGGACATAGTACTTAGAATTTTAATATCCTGATCATTGACGATTGTCAAACCCCTCTATGTTAAGTATTTGTCACTTAACACTAGGAATCCTCTTTGAGTGATTTGTACGAGTCAACACTCCCACTGTGATTTATACTCCCACTCTCACTGTCTACTTGGTCAAACCTTCCTACAGTTAGGACCACAGCCAAAATCCGCTCTCGATTCCTGCTATGAACGAGAGGTCTACTTTTAAATCGAGTTATCAAACCTTTTGATAGTTAGGATTATACGAATCTTTTAGATTCTCAGAGTGGAGATCCCACTCTTAGTTTCACCCCTCAAATTCTTGAAGTAGAGATACTGCTTTGAGTTTCTTTTGTGACTGGAAATAGAGTATAAAATTCTTCCTTTCCAGTATCGGGTTCGTCTTTGCCCTAAGAGAAGACACTGTTTTTAACACCATAATTCGTGCCTTACATGTACGTGGAATTTTATCTCGAAGCCTAAGTAGGGATGAGTCAACACTTAACACGCGTTGCTGGTTTAGTCTTTCACCGATTGAAGAAGATACCAGAATCCAAGTCTGGGAATTTTATCTCGAAGCCTAAGTAAGGATAAGTCAACGCTTAACACACATTATCGGTTAGTTCTTGACCATAAAAAGTAATAAAATCCCACATATTTGACATTATGGTAGGTTGTTTTAATAACACCATAATCCGTGCTTCACACGTGCGGGGAATTTTATCCCGAATCCTAAGTAAGGGTAAGTCAACGCCTAACACGCGTTACCGATTTAGTATTTTACCGAGTGAAAAAGACACCATAATACAAGTCTGGGGAATTTTGTCCCAAAGCCTAAGAAGGGATAAGTCAGCGCCTAACACGCGTTGCCGGTTAGTCTTTTGCCGTAAAAAAAGGACAAAGGCTCACATATTCAACATTGTAGCAGGTCATTATTAATAACACTATAATCCGTGCTTCTCACGTATGGAGAATTTTATCTCAAATCCTAAGTAGGGATAAGTCAACACCTAACACGCGTTGTCGGTTTAGTCTTTCACCGAGTGAAGAAGACACCAGAATCTAAGTCTGGGGAATTTTGTCCCGAAGCTTAAGAAGTGATAAGTCAGTGCCTAACATGCGTTGTCAGTTAGTCTTTTGCCATAAAAAGGACAAAAACCAACATATTCGACATTATGGCAAGTTGTTATTAATAACACCATAATCCATGCCTTACACACGCAGGAAATTTTATCCGAATCCAAAGAAGGGATAAGTCAATGCCTAACATATGTTGCCGGTTTAGTCATTCACCAATTGAAGAAGACACCAGAATCCAAGTCTGGAGACTTTTATCCTAAAGCCTAAGTAGAGATAAGTCAGCGTCTAACACGCGTTGTCAAGTACACTATTCCTGTAAGAAGGATAAAGTCTACGTATTCAATATCATAGCACTAAGAGAGTTAACTCTTTTAGCATAACGTTACATGCGGAAAAGACTTAAACAATCTGCATGCAAGCCTAATTCAAACGGTAATCAGTAAAGACGTGTCAAATCCGTTGATGTCTGAGGATTTACCAAAAATCCTAAGTCTGCATCTGATACATGCGGCCGAGTAGTCTATTCCTGTGAGAATGATAAAGTCTACAAATTCAATATCGTAGCACTAAAAGAGTTAACTCTTTTAGCATAATGTTACATGCATAACGGACTTAAACAATACGCATGCTAGCTCGACTCAAATGGTAGTCGGTAAAGGCTCATCAAACCCGTTGATGGCTGAGGGTTTGCAAAAAATCCTATAAATGTGAGAGTCATTGACTTGAGGATCCGACAATGTCCATACATGCAGATGAATCGGCTTTAATAGTTGGTCCTATAGGCCGGAAATTTAGGACCACCACGCTCTAACACCTTAAGAGCTTAAACTGTGTACATTCTAGTAAACGTACGAGTATAAACTGTATTAATGCCGGTCAATGAGTAGACCTAGGTCAATGCTGGTCAACGCCAATCGATACGAAACCTTAAGTTCAACACCGGTCAACACGTAGCCCTAGGTCAACGCCAGTCAACGTGTTACGATAAAAGTCAACACTAATCGATGCGAAACCCTAAGGTCAACGCCGATCAACACGTAGCCCTAGGTCAACAATAGTCAACGCGTTGTGATGAAAGTCAATGCCGGTGGATGAGAAACCCTAAGGTTAAGGCCGGTCAACGCGTAGCTCTGAGTCAATGCCGGTTAACGTGTTGCGATGGAGATAATCAGTTCAAAGTCAACTCAATAACATGAGCCAAAACCAACTCACCAATTTCGATTCAAGACTTTGACGATGGCCAGAAGATAAACGCAGTGCCCGAATAACTTCAGTTATTCATCAAAATATTGAATAGACTAAAAATCGAAGAAGTCAAGAACTGAAGCTAACAAAAGGTCCTTTTACAAGGATTGAAGCTTAGACCTATCACATCCAAAGTATTCCAGACTCTTCTATAAAAGAAAAGAGACTGAAACACTTTGGAGGGGGTATCTGTATAGGTCAAAAATTGCTTATAGGTTTCCGCATGCAGCTCAAAATGAAGAGAAGACAATGAACGTTATTATCCATATCAAGAAGGATTATTTAATGTCATAGAGAAGCTAACAAACGCATGAAACGAGTTGATAAAACATACAAATCAATGGGATGGTACAATAACGAAGAAGTGACTCAACCTGGGGTTGCGTTTCACTCACAAAGGAGTAAGTACCACTCGTGTCTCACTCATCCCATGGGTGTCTCACCCATGGGAGGTTGTATAGCTCATCATAATCTTTCTAACTTACCATGGATCACTTCATTTCGAGGTCGGATGTGAAAGTTAGAGCTAAAATACTCGATACTGTTCAGGCCATTTTACA
>BQKN01063007.1:19506-67916 GCA_022839385.1 Asparagus kiusianus
AGAGATTTTGGCCATGACTTGCTTCAGATATGAAGAATATCAGAAGATGAAAGTTGTAGATATCTCCTCCATCTTTCTAACTTATCATGGATCGCCTTATTCTGAGGTCGTATGAGAGAGTTAAAGCAAAATAGCGGAGAGACACTGCAAGTGTCTCGGCCATGGCCGAGACATTCCAACTGTCTCAGACTTTATAGAAATGTTTTGACCATTATTCGCTTTGAATCTGAAAAATCTAAAACTAGAAAAGTAGTATCTCTTCATTATCTTTCAAACATATCCTGGGTCACCTCATTCTGAGGTCAGATGGGAGAGTTAAAGCTAAAATACTAAAGATAGTACAAATTGCCTCGGAATTCTAAGACAGTGTTTGTGTCTCAAAGAAGAATAGAGATTTTAGGTATGATATAATTCAAATATGAATAATCTAAAAATACAAAAGTTGTATATCTCTTTGTTAGCTTTCCAACGCATCTTTAATCATTTCGTTTGGAGGTCATATGAGAGAGTTAGAGGCAAAACAGCAGAGACAATTTAACTGTCTCGGCCACGGCCATGGCCGAGACACCTTGGGTGTCTCAGTGACACCTTGGGTGTACGGCCAAGGCCGAGATACTAGGATTGTCTCCCTAGCCTAAAGGTGTTGTTTTGAAGCTTTTTCGCCCGTTAACCGTCCAGAAACTTTTTTTTCGATAGGATTTCACAGATTCTTTAGCCCAGAGCCTCTCCAACTGATTTGAGTCTATCTTTGGACATGGTAAAGTGGTTACAACTGAAGATAAGAGAGAATCGGCCATTCTTATCCAAAAACAGAGCTCTTAAAGCCTATAAATACATCCCTAGGGCCTTTATTTGCACAGGTCTGGAATTCTCAAGCCTTATTGAAGCCCAGCTAAATCAGAGATCGAGGAGCATGAATTTCAAAGAGGAAGAGGAGATCGGATCGAGTTCTTCGATATAAGAAAGAGGAGTTCATCAGATCCATAGCCTGGTTCCTTCCCTTGAGATCGTACCTAGCTGAGATCTTGAGAAGAGCGATTATCTCGCTGTTGCTGAGATAATTGCTTCGGTTTTTTGATTCCTTCATGAATCAATGAGACTCTAGATTAATCTGATCGCTTGGTAGTCCACGAATATTAACGTCCCCGACATAGGCAAAGATCCCACGGAAGAAGCGGGTGATAAACATCCATTGCATTTGTTTGAGAAGAGTTGTAATTTTTTTATTTTATTATGTGAGGAGATCTTATAAAAAGATCAAACTTTTAAACTAATTGTAACGACTAAAGTTGAAATAAGTTGTACAATGAAAACATCAACTTTCCACCTAAACAAGCAAACTTCAAGTTGAATTTTGGAGAATTTTGGAGCAAAAGAGGGAAGTGAAAGTATAACAAAAACACAAATCAAAAAAAGAGGGGGGTGTCTCGGGCCCGGGCCCCTAGGTGCCTTTATGAGGATTTTTCGCCTGTTTTTGCCTGTTATTGGTTGTTCCGATAAAAAATCAACACCAGTCAACACCGATCGATGTGAAACCCTAAGGTCAATGCCGGTCAACGTGTAGCCCTAGGTCAACACTAGTCAACGTGTTGTGATGAAAGTCAACGTCGATCGATGCGAAACCCTAAGGTCAATACTGGTTAACACGTAGCCCTAAGTCAATGCCAGTCAACGCGTTACGATGAAAGTCAACGCCAGTCGATGCAAAACCCTAAGGTCAACACCGGTCAATGCTAGCCCTAGGTCAACACTAGTCAACGTGTTGTGATGAAAGTCAACGCTGGTCGATGCAAAACAATAAGGTCAACATCGGTCAGCGCGTAGCCCTAGGTCAACTACAGGTCCTTTCACACCGACTAAAGGTTGGACCGATCACATCCAAAAGTAGTTTAGGCCCTTCTATAAAAGAAACGAGACTGAAATACTTTGGAGGGGGTATCTATCTGTAGGCATGAAAAATTACCTACGGGTTCTTGCACGCAGCTCGAAACAGAGAGAAGATGATGAACATCACTATCCAAGTCACATAAGCTTAATTAATATCGATGAGTGCATGAAGTAAGTCGACGAACTGTGTGAAGCAACAGGACTGCAGAATAACAAAGATACGAAACGTTCAGGAGCTACGCTTCACTTACGAAAGACAAAGCGACCCTCATGTCTCATCTGTTGAATATCATATCTCCATGATAGTGTTTTGATGATAACAATTTATACAGTGTGTGCACTAACCTTTATATGCAAATTTTAATATCAGAATATGTATAAGTGCAAGTTGATTTCAAGGCATTTTGAAGTGAAAAAAATGAAGAACAAATGAGATAATGTATTTTATATTTTCTTTACTTAGAATAATTGTACAAGCCTTGATCACACACACACAAACACAATATTAGAACACACTAACACAGGCTTAGTGTGTTGGTTAACTATAGAAATCCTCTATGTTAACCATTAGAATTATAGTTAAAACTTAAGTATAAAAATATTTTATATCATAATTTTTATTCTTAGTAGTCGACTAATTAGAATAGTAGTCGACTACTCATGTATAAAACTCAAATACATGTTTCTGTCAATTTACAGTATAGTCGACTACAATAGATTATAGTCGACTACTCAGGTGTTCGACAGAAACATAAGTTTCTGTTATTTTACAGTGTAGTCGACTAATCATCATTATAGTCGACTACTGAACTCAAATTTTATTTTATCAGTTTCTGTCAACTTACAGTGTAGTCGACTAATGAGCATTGTAGTCTACTACTAGGAAATTTTCTGAATACACAGAGTCTGTTTGAACTCAGTGTAGTCGACTAATATCAATAGTAGTAGACTACAGATACAGTTTTCCTAGTTTTCAAAGTTTGAATTTGTGACTGTTTATAGCCGTTTTTAAACATTTTTAAAGTTCAAAAATTTGTCTTTTCAAGGGCTATAAATAAGTTATTTGTTCAGAAAAATTGCAAAGACTTACATACCCATAAGCTTTGATCTTTGTGCAATTTTTCAAGTGATAAACATTCAGATTTTTGAGAAAAAGTTTTTGAAATTACCTCTAAACATCATTCAAATACTTATTGTTTGGGCAATTTACAAAGGTTAAAAGAATCCTAAGCCACTACTGCACTTCAATACACATTCAAGGTTTATAGGATCAATTGTGTTCTTACTTCAACAAGGATTTCTCTCGGGTTTAAGAGGGTTAATCTCTTGGTTTAGAGATTGGTGTTCAAATTGGCAAGGTGTTTGTTAATTGGTGTTGTAATTTGCAGGGACTTGCAAATTGGTCAGGTTTGCATTTGATTTTGTAAGTTTATTCAAAATCATAGTGAAAACTCTCAAGCGGGATTTGCTTGGGGACTGGATGTACACCGGATTGGTGGAACCAGTATAAAATCCTTGTGTTTGTGATTGTGAATTTCTGAGATTGCCATTTTTCTTTGCAATTTATAATATACTTTGCATAAATTTTAAAAGAACACTATTCAACCCCCTCTTCAAGTATATCTATTTCAGATCCTACATTTGGTATCAGAGCAAGGTGAAAGATGGCATCGACAAATACATCACAATTCAAAGAAGGTCACTCAATAAATCGTCCACCAATGTTTGATGGATTGAACTACAACTATTGGAAGTGCCGAATGAAGATTTACCTTCAATCTATTAGATACGAACTTTAGAACATCGTGGAAACAAAATATGAGAAGTCAACCACTCCTTTCGCGGAATGGACTACATCTCAAAAGAACAATGCAAACTTGGATTCTAAAGCAATGAATGCCTTATTTTGTGCACTTGACAAGAATGAGTTCAATAGGGTGTCAACGGCCACATCTGCATACGATATTTGGCATACACTTGAGGTAACTCATGAAGGTACAAATAAAGTTAAAGAATCTAAAATTTTTATTCTTGTGCACAGATTTGAATTATTCAAGATGAAGGAAAATGAGACTATAGGAGAAATGTTCACAAGATTCACCGACATCACAAATTCTCTTATTGGTCTTGGAAAAACATATACACAAGTGGAGATGGTAATAAAGATACTTCGATCACTTACTCCACAATGCGAAAAGAAAGTTACCGCTATTAAAGAAGCCAATGATTTATCAACTCTTACGGTTAAAAATCTTATTGGTAACCTTATGGCATATGAAGTTCAAATTGAAGATAGAAAGAATGATAAAGAATCAAAGAACTAGAAAGTTATTGCATTCAATACTACTTCCGATAAAGAAGATTCAGATGATGATGATGAAGAAATGGGCATGTTTGCACGAAAAATTCGAAAATTTATAAAACGAGGTAATTTTAAATCTAAGAGTTCAATTTCAAATAACCCTCTTTGTTTTAAGTGTAATAAACCAGGGCATATGAAGAAAGATTGTCCAATGTTGAAGAATAAGCAAAAATCAAGTTATTTCAACAACTTCAACAACATTCAAAATAACAAGAAAAGGAAAGCAATGGCAGTCACTTGGGATGATAGTGATGAATCATCTTCAGATGAAGAAATTGAAGAAAAGGAAAGTGCTCACATGTGTTTCATGGCACAAGATGAAGTAAGTAAAAATGAAGAACTTTTAGATGCTTTCAATGAATTATATGAAACTTTTGTAAGATTAAAAACATCACATAATTTTCTTAAAGGTGAAAATAAAAGATTACTTGAAGAAATTTCTGATTTAAATTCCTCTACTTTTTTTAATTCTCAAATAATTGAATTGAAAGAAGAAAATTTTTCTTTACTTAAAGAAAATGAATGTTTATCTAATAAGAATAATTATTTAAAATCAGAATGTAATGATTTAAATATTCGAATTAATAGTTTAGATAAAGATATTTCTTCTTTTAAATCAAGATACGAAGATATATGTTTAAATGTAAGTAAATTTAATAAAGGAAAAGAAAATCTTAATAATATTCTTTCTTTTCAAAGAGAATCACAAAAGACAAAAGGATTAGGCTTTCAATTTAATAAAAATAAATCAAAGAAAACAATTTTTGTAAAACCTTCTCATGATTTGTATGATTATAAAACTGAAAATTTGTGTAAAAAGAAATCAAAATTCTTTTCTATTTGGGTTCCAAAAGAATTATCTTCTTTACATAAGAATTTTTATATTTCTGATTTTATTAAAAATATTTGTTTATCACCTAACTATTTAGGCAAATGAAACTCTTCATGGTTTTGGTTTCCTAAAGGCTAATTTAAAGGACCCAACATAGTATGGGTACCAAAATATAAATGCTTATTATTTCAGGTACCCAAGAAAGATAGGTGGATTTTGGATAGTGGTTGCTCCAAACATATAACTGGAAACATACAATTATTGTCATCTTTTCGAAATAAGGATGGTGGTACCGTTACTTTTGGAGATAACAACAAAGGAAAAGTCATCGGTATTGGATCTATCGGTAATCCAAACAAACCTATCATTGATAATGTTTTATTAGTTGATGGTTTTAAACATAATTTACTTAGTATTAGTCAACTATATGATAAAGGTTATAAAATTGTTTTTGAAAAAGAATCATGTTTAATTTATGATATTGATTTAATAACTATTATTTTTAAAGGTCATAGAATGAATAACATATATGTGTTATCTATGAAAAATATTTCAAATGAACATTGTCTTATTGCATCATCTAATGATTCTATTTTATGGCATAAACGTTTTGGACATGTTAACTTTAAACATTTGTCTAAAATTTCTAAAAATGATTCAGTAAATGGCTTACCTAAGATATCTTTTAAAAATAATTTTTGTGATGCATGTCAACAAGGAAAAAATACATAAATCTTCTTTTAAATCTAAAAATGTAATATCTACAAATAGACCATTAAAATTAATTCACATAGATCTTTTTGGTCCATCTAGAGTAGCATCTTTAAATGGAAGTAGATATGCATTTGTTCTTGTTGATGATTTTTCTAGATTCACATGGGTAATTTTTCTTAAATATAAAAATGATGCTTTTAATGAGTTTTCTTTATTTTGCAAAAGAATTCAAAATCAAAAATCTACTTCTATTATCTTTATACGTAGTGATCATGGAGGTGAATTTGAAAATAAATTATTTGCAAATTATTGTGACAAACATGGTATATCACATACTTTTCTTTTCCTCGTGCTGCTCCACAAAATGGAGTTGTAGAAAGGAAAAATAGAACTTTACAAGAATGTGCTAGAACCACGTTGTGTGATAGTAATTTACCTAAATATTTTTGGGCAGAAGCTGTATCAACAGCTTGTTATGTATTAAATAGATTTTTATTAAGATCTATTTTAAAGAAAACCTCTTATGAATTATTTTATAACAAAATTCCTAAAGTATCTTATTTTAACGTTTTTGGTTGTAAATGTTTTATCTTAAACACAAAGGATAATTTAGATAAATTTGATTCTAAATCTGATGAAGGAATTTTTGTTGGATATTCTAATCATAGTAAAGCATATAGAATTTATAACAAAAGAACACTAGCTATTGAAGAATCTTTACATATTTCTTTTGATGAAATTTTTTCAAAATCAACTATTACATTAAATAATGATGATGATGTAATTGATACTATACATGATACTCCTATGATAGATATTACAAAAGATGATAATCTACAAAATGATTTACCTAAAGATTTTGTAGAAGTTAAAAATCATCCACATGATTTAGTTATAGGAAATATTTCTGACAAAATAACTACTAGATCTCATTTTAATTTGATTGCTCATAATGCTTTTATTTCAACTATTGAACCTAAAAATATAAAAGAAGCACTTCTTGATGATTCATGGATAATTGCTACGTAAGATGAACTTAATCAATTTACTAGAAATAATATTTGGGATCTTATACCTAGACCTCAAAATCAACTATTATATTAAATAATGATGATGATGTAATTGATACTATACATGATACTCCTATGATAGATATTACAAAAGATGATAATCTACAAAATAATTTACCTAAAGATTTTGTAGAACTTAATCCATTATTAGAACAAAATGGATTTTTAGAAACAAATTAGATGAATTTGGTCAAGTTGTTAGAAACAAAGCTAGATTAGTAGCTCAAGGTTATAATCAAGAAGAAGGAATTGATTATGATGAAACTTATGCACCTGTTGATCGATTAGAATCTATTAGAATTTTACTTGCATTTGCATGTTGTATGAATTTTAAATTATTTCAAATGGATGTTAAAAGTGCTTTTCTAAATGGTTTTATAAAATAAGAAGTTTTTGTAGAACAACCTCCAGGTTTTGAACATGAAAGTTTTCCAAATCATGTTTTTAAACTTAAGAAAGCATTATATGGTCTGAAACAAGCACCTCGTGCTTGGTATGATAGATTTAAGAAGTTTCTTTTGACTTTAGGTTTTGAAATTGGAAAAGTTGATTCAACATTATTTATTAAGAAAATAAATAAAGATATTTTACTAATTCAAATATATGTAGATGATATTATTTTTGGTTCTACTAACAATAATCTTTGTCAAGAATTTGCTAAGACTATGCATGATGAATTTGAAATGAGTCACATGGGTGAACTAAATTTCTTCCTTGGACTTCAAATTAAACAATTGAAAGAATGAATATTCATCAATCAAAGCAAGTATGCAAAAGATTTACTCAAACGTTTCGGATTGGAAAATTCAACAAGCAAACCAACACCTATGAGCACCACTACATCACTTGACAAAGATGAAAATGGTAAGAATATTGATCAAAAGCTCTATCGAGGTATGATTGTATCACTTCTTTACATTACTGCTAGTAGACCTGATATTATATTTAGTGTATGTTTATGTGAAAGATTTCAATCTAATCCTAAAGAATCACATATTAAATCAGTAAAAAGAATTTTTAGATATATTAAAGATACTACAAATTATGGTTTATTTTATCCTAAACATAGTTCTTTTGATTTAATATCATATAGTGATGCTGATTTTGCCAGATGTAAATCTGATATAAAAAGTACAAGTGGAACATGTCATTTCTTAGGACATTCACTTGTATCTTGGTTTAGTAAAAAACAAAATTCAGTGTTATTATCAACAACTGAAGCTGAATATATTGCTGCAAGTCTTGCATGTGCACAAATATTATGGATGAAACAAACTTTAACTGATTATGGCATAATTTGTCCCATATCATCAATTATGTGTGATAATTCTAGTGTAATTAATTTATCTAAAAATCCTATTCAAAACTCACGTACAAAACACATTGATATTAGACATTATTTTTTTACGTGATCATGTGCTTAAAGGTGACATTTTATTAGAATTTATACCTACAGATAAACAAATAGCAGATATATTAACAAAACCCCTAAAAGAAGAAATTTATGTTAAATTAAGAAGGGAATTAGGTATTTGTTCAATTGAAGATTTAAATTAATTTTTAAAACAAACATATATACATTTATACCTTAAATAGTCGACCAATTTGACTTATAGTCGACTACTCAATGTTAAAATCTTAAAATCAACTTTCTGTTGTTTACAGTGTAGTCGACTACAATACAGATTAGTCGACTACTCTGAGTTAAATACTAAAACTCATCTTTCTGTCGATTACATTATAGTCGACTACTCTCACTATTAGTCGACTAATGATTCTGAATTTTCAGTGTTACAGTTTTTAAGCCTAGTGGATTTTTTCTTAGATTCAAACTAAAAACCCAATACCCATACCCGTTTTAGTTAAGTAAAATTCATCTCAACCATTCTTTTTCAACTCTATCAATCCTAACCACACATTTAAGATTTAATCTTAACCCTACACTCAATTTACTATCAAATCTCAACCATTCATTGTATTTTATTCTTAAAAGATAAAATAAAAATAAAAAACTACCCACTATCTATTCCCAAAACCGAAACCCCATCTTCCCCACTTCAGAATCAACAATTCAGGTTAGGGCATCTCTCTTTTCTCAATTTTTTTCATCAATTTCTTCAAATCTTTCAAATCTGTCAACCTGTCATGCTCAGTAGTCGACTAATCCAAGCAATAGTCGACTAATCTAGGGTTTCTACAGTTTGGGGTATTGTTTCTAAACTTGATCTTTATATTTTTTGTTATTTATCTATCTAATCATGTCTAAATCTAAAAAAGCCAAGCAAACCCATACTTCTGTTAATGATGAAATCATCATCTATTTAAAAGTCCTGGTTTATTAGAAGAATTGAACAAAATATTAACTTTTGAAGTTCTTCCAGGACGATTTGTGAAATTTAATGATTTTATACCCTGGAACTTTGGTTCATATTTTGAAAATGTGGGATTGCTTGAATTATTCTCTGCTGAAAATAGAAAACCAACATATCCATTCCTTGTGCAACTGTTCTATACTAATATAGAACGTGTGGGAACTATTGGTGGTTCTGAAAAACTCAAAACTCTTGTTAAAGGAATAGAGATTGACTTAACTACAAAGTCAATTGGTAAAATTTTTAATGTTCCTTATCAAGGAGTTTCTCTTAGGTCTGTTAAGATAAATGATCCAGATTTGCTATCTAATCATATATTTCTTCCTGGATATGGCAAACCTTTAATTAACTCAAACAAACTTCGTCCAATTCCTAGGTTCATTGCACGAATCCTAGCCTATAACTTATTTCCAAAAACTGGGAGTTTTCATTTTATTTCACTAGATTTAGCAAAAGCTCTATATGCTATAATGGGAAATATACAAGTTAATTAGGCTGAAGTTTACTTTGACAATCTTCTGACTATTCTAAGAGGATTTCTTCCTTATGGTGTATTCCTAACTAAAATCTTTGACAAATTCCATGTCGATCTCCAATCTGAAAATTCTGTTGTCCGTTCTATTGAATTTTTTGATTCAAATGCCCTAACTAGGATGAAATTGACAAACTTTAAAATTCAAGAACAAAATCCTAAAAATGAACCTGAACCTCATCAAGAAGAAATTCCACAATCTTCAACTCAAGCAGAAGCTTCCTCAAGTCAACCATCACCATTTCCTACAGAACCCTCATATTTTTCAGACGTATAATACAACACTTTAAGTGCACGTATCCTTGAGCTTGAAACTGGTCAAAGAGCTCTATATGCACAGAATTCATATATCATTAGTAATCAAGAAGAGCTAATCAAGAAGTTTGAAGACTTGGACACAAAGCTTAATACGTATTTTCAAGGACAGCAACCTCCTCCAGCACCTTAGGAAGTTTTTATGTTAAGTTTAAAAACAATTATGTTATTCTGTTTTTAAGCATCAAAAACTATGTGGTTGTGAGTTGTTAGGACATATGTAATTTGATTATGTTGCTACTATGTTATGTATGTTGATTGTGTGTTTAATTATCTATGATGATGTTTGGTTAGTTAATATATGTGCTACATATTTTAAATAGATCATGGTGATGAACATTGTGGAACTTTTGGTCTTTATGGCAAATCTTTGCCTACCTATTTGGATGGGTGAAGTTATGGACTATGTTCATAACCTTGATGATTTGTTTGAAGTTTTAGCTCATGTTGAAGAAATAATGTCATGTTTAGCTTCCTCTTTTTGTTGATAACAAAGGGGGAGAAATAGTTATATTATGTATTTATATTATGTACTGTTATAGACTCAAATTTGCATATATGCAGGGGGAGTAAGTATTATATGCAGGGGGAGTAAGCATGATTATTTTATTATGTTTTAATCTGATTATAAAATATATTCTTATGCATAAATTATTTGTTATCATCAAAAAGGGGGAGAATGTTGAATATCATATCTCCATGATAGTGTTTTGATTATAACAATTTATATAGTATGTGCACCAACCTTTATATGCAGATTTCAATATCAGAATATGTACAAGTGCAAGTCGATTTCAAGGCATTTTGAAATGAAGAAAATGAAGAACAAATAAGATAATGTATTTTACATTTTCTTTACTTAGAATAATTGTACAAGCCTTGATCACACACACACACAATATTAGAACACACTAACACAAGCTTAGTGTGTTGGTTAACTATGGAAATCCCTTATGTTAACCATTAGAATTATAGTTAAAACATAAGTATAAAAATATTTTATATCATAATTTTTATTCTTAGTAGTCGACTAATTAGAATAGTAGTCGACTACTCATGTATAAAACTCAAATACATGTTTCTGTCAATTTACAGTATAGTCGACTACAATAGATTATAGTCGACTACTCGGGTGTTTGACAGAAACATAAATTTCTGTTATTTTACAGTGTAGTCGACTAATCATCATTATAGTCGACTACTGAACTCAAATTACATTTTATCAGTTTCTGTCAAATTATAGTATAGTCGACTAATGAGCATTGTAGTCGACTACTGAGAAATTTTCTGAATACACAGAGTCTGTTTGAACTCAGTGTAGTCGACTAATGTCAATAGTAGTCGACTACAGATACAGTTTTTCTAGTTTTCAAAGTTTGAATTTGTGACTATTTATAGCTGTTTTTAAACGTTTTTAAAGTTCAAAAATTTGTCTTTTCAAGGGCTATAAATAGGTTATTTGTTCATAAAAATTGCAGAGACTTACATACCCATAAGCTTTGATCTTTGTGCAATTTTTCAAGTGATAAACATTCAGATTTTTGAGAAAAAGAAGAGTTTCTGAAATTGCCTCTAAACATCATTCAAATACTTAATGTTTGGGCAATTTACAGAGGTTAAAAGAATCCTAAGCCACTACTGCACTTCAATACACATTCAAGGCTTATAGGATCAATTGTATTCTTACTTCAACAAGGAATTCTCTCGGGTTTGAGAGGGTTAATCTCTTGGTTTAGAGATTGATGTTCAAATTGGTAAGGTATTTGTCAATTTGTGTTGCAATTTGTAGGGACTTGCAAATTGGTCAGGTTTGCATTTGATTTTGTAAGTTTATTCAAAATCATAGTGAAAACTCTCAAGCGGGATTTGCTTGGGGACTGGATGTACACAGGATTGGTGGAACAAGTATAAAATCCTTGTGTTTGTGATTATGAATTTCTGAGATTGTTATTTTTCTTTGCAATTTATAATATACTTTGCATAAATTTTAAAAGAATACTATTCACCCCCCCCTCTTCAAGTGTATCTTTTTCAGATCCTACATCATCTACTCCACATATGATTCAATTATAGGAGCTTATAGATCTCTTTGTTAGCTTTCCTACGCACTTTGAATTGTGTAATTATGAGTCTGAACGATAAAGATACAACGATTTTGACTAGGGCGTGCCTGAACGGTGCCCAGGCCTTAGCAGAGACACTGCGAGTGTCAAGGCCGAGACACTCATGGTGTCCGCAGCCCAAAAAACACTGTTTTGAGCGGTTTTCAACCGTTAACCATCTGGAATTGTTTCAACTAATCTAATTTTATCCAAGAACGTGATAAAGTGGTTATATTTAGGATAAGATCGAATCGGTCGTTCTTATCTGAAAACGGAGGTCCCAAAGCTTATAAATACAGCCCTAGGGCCTTTATTTGTATAGATCTAGAATTCTCGAGCCTTGGTGAAGCCTTGTTGAATCAGAGACTGAGGAGCATGAATTTCAAAGAGGAGGAGGAGATCGGATGGAGTTCTTCGACATAAGGAATAAGAATTCATCAGATCCATAGCCCAGTTCCTTCACTTAAGATCGTAACTAGCTGCGATCTCGAGAAGAATGGTTATCTCGCTATTGCTGAGATAATTAATTCAGTTTTTTGATTCCTTCATGAATCAATGAGACTTTAGATTGATCTGATCGCTTGATAGTCCATGCATATTAATATCCTCGGCACGGGCAAAGTTCCCACGCAATCAGCGGTTGATAAACGTCCGTTGCATTTCTTTGAGAAGAGTTATAATTTTCTTTATTTTATTGTGTAGAGAGATCTTATAAATACATCAAACTTTTAATTTTATTGTAACGACTAAAGTTGTAATGAGTCGCACAATGAAAACATCAACTTTCCACCCAAACAATAATATTTGACCATTTTCTCCTGTTTTGGCCGTATGTCAGAGTTGGCAAATAAAATTACATTTATCTGTAGCATAGAAATTCGGATGTTTGCCTACAAGATCAACTTCTCCTGAATACTTGGTTATGCAAACAAAACCAAGTTCACCTTCCTAAAAAGACTCCTTATGATTAAGGAAGTTAGTCGGTCAAATCTAAGATCAAACCGGATTCATTTCATAATCAAAACAGACTCCTAAAAGATTACTAAAAATAATAAATAAATAAACATTATAGTAGATATCTCTCAAATCATAAGGAATTTGGCGAAACGAACGGTAGTAAACCAGACTTAGGTCGGTTTGGTTGGCTCCGTCTCGTCGAGATGGGCGATTTTCATATATAATTCGTCCAATTCGCGATTTCATGGGTTATACCCCATGGTTTTCTGACCGTTTTAGTCCATTTCAACCCTGTCATGATTTCAGGGGTTATATCCCATTGTTTGAATTTCACGAGCTCGTGAGCTATAGGTAATGATTTTCACCCAACTTCGATTGTTCTATACGACAGCAAATGACTCGGCAGAGTTCAATTTCATGATTTCGTGAGGTATAACCCATGAAATTTGTCCATTTTCACCCCTTTTTGGCCTGATGTAGGCAATTTGACGAAGTGCATATTTCAAAATTTCTTGAGATATAACCCACGATTTCTGACACATTTTGTCAGTTTCGATCCGTTTCGACCCAGCACCGAAAATCTTTGTAGAATTCAAAAGTAACGATTTCATGAGCTGTAACCCATTAATTTTGACCATGTTCTCCTGTTTTGGGCATGCGTTAGAATAGGCAAATAAAATTATATTTATCCCTAGCATAGAAATTCGGAAGTTCACCTGCAAGATCAACTTCGCCAGAATACATGGTTCTACAAACAAACCAAGTTCGCCTTTCTAAAAAGACTCCTTATGATTAGGGAAGTTCATCGGTCAAATCTGAGATCAAACCAGATTCGTTTCCTAATCAAAACAGACTCCTAAAAGATTGCCAAAAATAGTAAAGAAATGAACAATATAGCAGATATCTCTAAAATTGTAAGGAATTTGGCGAAACAGACGGCGGCAATGCGAACATAGGTCGGTTTGGTCGGCTCCGTCTTGTCGAGTTGGGCGATTTTCATATATAATTCGTCCAATTCGTGATTTCATTGGTTATAACCAGTTGTTTTCTGACCGTTTCGGTCCATTTTAACCCTGGCATTATTTCAGGGGTTATAACCCCCATTGTTTGAATTTCACGAGCTCGTGAGCTATAAACAATGATTTTCACTCAACTTCGATGGTTCCGTACGATAGCAAATGACTCGACAAAGTCAAATTTCACGATTTCGTGAGTTATAACCCACAAAATTTTTCCATTTTCACCCCTTTTTCGACCCGATGTACACAATTAGGCGGAGTGCATATTTCACGATTTCTTGAGCTATAACCCATGATTTTTGACACATTTTTTCAGTTTTGATACGTTTCGACCTGACGTTAGAAATCTTAGCCGAATTCAAAAACAACGATTTCATGAGCTGTAAGCCATGAATTTTGACCAGTTTCTCCTGTTTCAGTAGTGTGTTAGAGTAGGCAAAAAAATTACCTTTATTCCTAGGATAGTAATTCAGATTCGCCTGTAAGATTAACTTCACCTGAATATTTGGTTCTGCATGATTAGGGAAATTCATCGGACAAATCTGAGATCAAACCGGATTCGTTTCCTAATCAAAACAGACTACTAAAAGATTACTAAAAATAGAAAAAAATAGTAGATATCTTTCAAATCGTAAGGAATTTGGAAAAATGGACAGTGGCAAACCAAACTTAGGTCGATTTTGTCGGCTCTGTCTCGTCGAGATTGGTGGTTTTTATATATAATTCGTCCAATTCGCGATTTCATGGGTTATAACCCATGGTGTTCTAACCGTTACGATCCATTGTTCGAATTTCACGAGCCCGTAAGCTATATGCAACGATTTTCACCCAACTTTAATGGTTCCATACGACAACAAATGACTCGGCATAGTCAAATTTTATGATTTCGTGAGCTATAACCCACAAAATTTGTCCATTTTCACCCCTTTTTGGCCCGATGTAGACAATTTGGTGGAGTGCATATTTCACGATTTCTTGAGCTATAACCTATTATTTTGACATATTTTGTCAGTTTTGATCCGTTTCGACCC
Organism: Asparagus kiusianus; assembly: GCA_022839385.1. NCBI lineage: Eukaryota > Viridiplantae > Streptophyta > Magnoliopsida > Asparagales > Asparagaceae > Asparagus > Asparagus kiusianus. The sequence continues at coordinate 34,700 of BQKN01063007.1, forward strand.
TGCGTCAGAAATCTTTGCCGAATTCAAGACTAACGATTTCATGCGCAATAACCCATGAATTTTGACCATTTTCTCCTGTTTCGGGCGTGTGTCAGACTAGGCAATTAAAATTATATTTATCCCCATCATAGAAATTTGGAAGTTCGCTTGCAAGATTAACAAAAAAGCAGATATCTCTCTAACCGTACGGAATTTAGCAAAACAGACGGCAGCAAATATCGAACTTGGGTCAGTTTGGTCAGGTCCGTCTCCTCGAGATGAACAATTTTTATATATAATTCATGCAATTCATGATTTCATGGGTTATAACCCATGGTTTTCTAACTGTTTCGGTCCATTTCGGCCCTAGCACGATTTTAGTGGTTATAACTCATTGTTCGAATTTCACGTGCTCGTGAGCTATAGGCAACAATTTTCACCTAATTTTGATAGTTTTGTCCGACAGTAAATGACTCGGCAGAGTCAAAATTTACGATTTCATGAGCTATAACCCACGAAATTTATCCATTTTCACCCCTTTTCGGCCCGATGTAGACAATTAGGCAGAGTGCGTATTTCATGATTTCTTGAACTATAACCCAAGATTTCTGATACATTTTATCAGTTTCGATCCGTTTTGACCATGTGCCAGAAATCTTTGCCGAATTCGAAAACAATAATTTCATGAGCTGTAAGCCATGGATTTTGACCATTTACTCAAGTTTCGGCCTTATGATTAGGGAAGTTCGTCGGTCAAATCTGAGATCAAACCGAATTCGTTTCTTAATCAAAACAGACTACTAAAATATTACTAAAATAGTAAAAATGGATAAAATAGCAGATATCTCTCAAAACGTAAGGAATTTGGTGAAACAGATAGTGGGAAACCGAACTTAGGTCGGTTTTGTCGGCTCCATTTCGTCAAGATGGGTGATTTTCATATATAATTCGTCTATTCATGATTTCATGGGTTATAACACATGGTTTTCTAATCGTTATGATCAATTTCGACCCTGTCGCGATTTTAATGGTTATAACCCATTGTTCGAATTTCATGAGCTCGAGAGCTATAGGCAACAATTTTCACCCAATTTCAATGGTTCCGTCCGGCAGCAAATGACTCGGCAGAGTTAAATTTCATGATTTTGTGAGCTATAATCCACGAAATTTGTCCATTTTCACCCATTTTTGCCCGATGTAGACAATTGGGTGGAGTGCATATTGCACGATTTCTTGAGATATAACCCATGATTTCTGACACATTTTTTTCAATTTCGATCCGTTTCGACCCAACGAAAGAAATCTTTGCTGAATCAAAAACCAACGATTTAATGAGCTGTAACCCATTAATTTTGACCATTTTCTCCTATTTCTACCGTGTGTCAGACTAGGCAATTAAAATTTCCATTATCCCTAGCATAGAAATTCGGAAGTTCGCTTGCAATATCAACTTCTCATGAATACTTGGTTCTGCAAACAAAACCAAGTTTGCCTTCCTAAAATGACTCTATATGATTAGGGAAGTTCATCGGTCAAATCTGAGATCAAACCGGATTCGTTTCCTAATGAAAAAAGACTCCTAAAAGATTACTTAAAATGATAAAAAAAGGGACAAAATCGCAAATATCTCTCTAACCATAGGGAATTTAGCGAAACGGAAGAAGGCAAACCTAACTTAGGTCGTTTGGTTACGTCCGACTTGTCGAGATGGGCAATTTTCATATATAATTTCTGCAATTCGCGATTTCATGGGTTATAAACGTTTTGCTCCATTTCGATCCTAGCGTGATTTTAGTTGTTATAACCCATTATTTGAATTTCACGAGCTCGTGAGCTATAGGCAACAATTTTCACCAAACTTCGATAGTTATGTCCTATAACAAATGACTCAGCAGAGTTAAATTATCACCCCTTTTTGGCCCGATGTAGACAATTGGGCGGAGTGCGTATTTCACGATTTCTTGAGCCATAACCCATGATTTCTGACACATTTTGTTTGTTTCGATCTGTTTTGACCCGACGCCAGAAATCTTTGTCGAGTTCAAAAACAACGATTTTATGAGCTGTAAGCCATGAATTTTGACCATTTACTCTTATTTCGGCCGTGTGTTAGAGTAGGCAAATAAAATTACCTTTATTCCTAGGATAAAAATTCAGAAGTTCGCCTGCAAGATTAACTTCACTTGAATGTTTGGTTATGCGAACAAATCCAAGATTACCTTTCTAAAAAGACTCCTTATGATTAGAGAAGTTTGTCGGTCAAATCTAAGATCAAACCGGATTCATTTCCTAATCAAAACAGACTACTAAAAGATTACTAAAAATAGTAAAAACGGACAAAATAGCAAATATCTCTCAAACGTAAGGAATTTGGTAAAGCGGACAATGGCTAACCACACTTTTGTCGGTTTTTCCGGCTTTGTTTCATCGAGATGGGCAATTTTCATATATAATTCGTCCAATTCACGATTTCATGGGTTATAACACATGGTTTTCTAATCGTTACGATCCATTTCAACCCTGGCGCAATTTCAATGGTTATAACCCATTGTTCGAATTTTACGAGCTCATTAGCTATAGGCAACAATTTTTACCCAACTTTGATGGTTCCGTCCGGCAGCAAATGGCTCGGCAGAGTCAAATTTCACGATTTTGTGAGCTATAACCCATGAAATTTGTCCATTTTCACCCTTTTTTACCCAATGTAGACAATTGGGCGTAGTGCATATTGCACGATTTCTTGAGCTATAACTCATGATTTCTGACACATTTTGTCAATTTTGATCCGTTTCAACCCGACGAAAGAAAGCTTTGCTGAATCAAATACCAACGATTTCATGGGCTGTAACCTATAAATTTTAACCATTTTCTCCTATTTCGGCCATGTGTTAGAGTAGGCAATTAAAATTTCATTTATCCCTAGCATAGAAATTCAGAAGTTCGCTTGCAATATCAACTTCGCCTGAATACTTGGTTCTGCAAATAAAACCAAGTTCACCTTCCTAAAAAGACTCCATATGATAAGGGAAGTTCATCGGTCAAATCTGAGATCAAACCGGATTCGTTTCCTAATGAAAACAGACTCCTAAAAGATTACTTCAATGGTAAAAAAGGGGACAAAATCGTAAATATCTCTCAAACCGTAGGGAATTTAGCGAAATAGATAAAGGCAAACCTAACTTAGGTCGTTTAGTCAGGTCCATCTCATCGAGATGGGCTCTTTTCATATATATTTCGTGCAATTCGCGATTTCATGGGTTATATAACCCATGGTTTTCTAACCGTTTTGCTCCATTTTGATCCTAGCGTGATTATAGTGGTTATAACCCATTGTTCGAATTTCATGAGCTCGTGAGCTATATGCAATGATTTTCACCAAACTTCGATAGTTCCGTCCTATAAGAAATGACTCGGCAGAGTTAAATTTCACGATTTCATGAGTTATAGCTTAAGAAATTTATCTATTTTCACTCCATTTTGGCCCGATGTAGACAATTGGGCGGAGTGCGTATTTCACGATTACTTGAGCCATATCCCATGATTTCTGACACATTTTGTCAGTTTCGATCTGTTTCGAACCGGCGCCAAAACTCTTTGCCGAATTCAAAAACAACGATTTCATGAGCTGTAAGCCATGAATTTTGACCATTTACTCCTGTTTCGGCCATGTGTCAGAGTAGGCAAATAAAATTACTTTTATTCCTAGGATAGAAATTTAGAAGTTCGCCTACAAGATTAACTTCGCCTGAACATTTGGTTTTGTGAACAAAACCAAGTTCGCCTTTCTAAAAAGACTCCTTATGACTAGGGAAGTTCGTCGGTCAAATCTGAGATCAAACCATATTTGTTTCCTAATAAAAACAAACTACTAAAAGATTACTAAAAATAGTAAAAATAATAGACAAAATAGAAGATATCTCTCAAACCGTAGGGAATTTGGTGAAACGGACAGTGGCAAACCAAACTTAGGTCAGTTTTGTCAGCTCCGTTTCGTCGAGGTGGGCGATTTTCATATATAATTTGTCTAATTCACGATTTCATGGGTTATAACACATGGTTTTCTAACCGTTACGATCCATTTCAACCTTGGCGTGATTTCAATGGTTATAACCCACTGTTTAAATTTCACGAGCTCGAGAGCTATAGGCAACAATTTTCACCCAACTTCGATGGTTCTGGCAGCAAATGGCTTGGCAGAGTCAAATTTCATGATTTTGTGAGCTATAACCCACGAAAATTTACCATTTTCACCCATTTTTTGCCTGATGTAGACAATTGGGCGGAGTTCATATTGCACGATTTCTTGAGCTATAACTCATGATTTCTGACACATTTTGTCAATTTCGATCCGTTTTGACCCGACGAAAGATATCTTTGCTAAATCAAAAACCAACGATTTCATGGGCTGTAACCCATAAATTTTGACCATTTTCTCCTATTTCGGCCATGTGTTAGAGTAGGCAATTAAAATTTCATTTATCCCTAGCATAGAAATTCGGAAGTTCGCTTGCAATATCAACTTCGCTTGAATACTTGGTTCTGCAAATAAAACCAAGTTCACCTTCCTAAAAAGACTCCATATGATAAGGGAAGTTCATCGGTCAAATCTGAGATGAAACCAGATTCGTTTCCTAATGAAAACAGACTCCTAAAAGATTACTTCAATGGTAAAAAAGGGGACAAAATCGCAAATATCTCTCAAACCGTAGGGAATTTAGCGAAATAGACAAAGGCAAACCTAACTTAGGTCGTTTGGTCAGGTCCATCTCATCGAGATGGGCTCTTTTCATATATATTTCGTGCAATTCGTGATTTCATGGGTTATAACCCATGGTTTTCTAACCGTTTTGCTCCATTTCGATCCTAGTGTGATTTTAGTGGTTATAACCCATTGTTAGAATTTCACGAGCTTATGAGCTATAGGCAACGATTTTCACCAAACTTCGATAGTTTCGTCCTACAACAAATGACCCGGCAAAGTTAAATTTCACAATTTCATGAGCTCTAACACATTTTGTCAGTTTCGATTTGTTTCCACCCAACGAAAAAAAGCTTTGCCGAATTTAAAACCAACGATTTCATAGGCTGTAACCTATGAATTTTGACTATTTTCTCCTGTTTCAGCCTTGTGTCAGAGTAGACAAATAAAATCTCGTTTATCCGTAGCATAGAAATTCGAAAGTTCGCCTGCAATATCAACTTCGCCTGAATACTTGGTTCTGCAAACAAAACCAAGTTCGCCTTCCTAAAAATACTCCATATGATTAGGGAAGTTCGTCGGTCAAATCTGAGATGAAATCAGATTTGTTTCCTAATGAAAACAGACTACTGAAAGATTACTAAAAATAGTAAAAAGGGACAAAATAACACATATCTCTCAAACCGTAAGAAATTTAGCAAAACGGATGGTAGCAAACCAAACTTTGGTCTGTTTGGTCAGCTCCGTCTCGTCGAGATGGGCAAATTTCATATATAATTCATGCAATTCGCGATTTCATGGGTTATAACCTAAGGTTTTCAACCGTTTCTTGGTTATAACCCATTGTTCAAACTTCACAAGCTTGTGAGCTATAGGTAACGATTTTCACCCTACTTCGATAGTTCCGTCCGACAGCAAATGACTCGATAGAGCCAAATTTCACAATTTCATGAGCTATAACCAACGAAATTTCTCCATTTTCACCCGTTTTTGGCCCGATGTAGACAATTGGGCTGAGTGCATATTTCATGATTTCTTGAGCTATATAACCCATGATTTCTAACACATTTTGTTAGTTTCGATCTGTTTCGACCTAGCGCCACAAATCTTTGCCGAATTCAAAAACAACCATTTCATGAGCTGTAAGCCGTGAATTTTGACCACTTTCAGAAGTTTACTCGTAAAATTAACTTCGCCTGAATATTTGGTTATGCAAACAAAAACAAGTTCGCCTTCCTAAAAAGACTCCTTATGATTAGAGAAGTTCGTCGGTCAAATATGAGATCAAACCGGATTTGTTTCCTAATCAAACAGACTACTAAAAGATTACTAAAAATATTTAAAAATAAACAAAATAGCAGATATCTCTCAAACTGTAAGGAATTTGGTGAAATAGACGTCAGCAAACTGAACTTAGGTCGGTTTTGTCAGTTCCGTCTCGTCGAGATGGTGATTTTCATATATAATTCGTCCAATTCGCGATTTCAGTGGTTATAACCCATTGTTTGAATTTCATGAGCCCATGAGCTATATGCAATGATTTTCACCCAATTTCATATTCACATCTTTTGGCCCGATGTAGACAAGTGCGCGGAGTGTGTATTTCACTATTTCTTGAGCTATAACCCATGATTTCTGACACATTTTGTCAGTTTCGATCCGTCTCGACCAGGCGCTAGAAATTTTTGCCGAATTTAAAACTAATGATTTTATGAGCTGTAACCAATGAATTTTAACCATTTTCTCCTGTTTCAGCCATGTATCAGAGTAGGCAAATAAAATTACCATTATCCCTAGCATAGAAATTCTAAAGTTCGCCTGCAAGATCAAATTTGCCTAAATACTTGGTTCTGCAAACAAAACCAAGTTCGCCTTCCGAAAAAGACTCCTTACGATTAGAAAAGTTCATCGGTCTAATCTGAGATCAAACCCGATTCATTTCCTAATGAAAACAGGCTCCTAAAAGATTACTAAAATAGTAAAAAACAGACAAAATATCAGATATCTCTTAAACCATAAGGAATTAGAGAAACGGACTATGGCAAACCGAACTGAGGCCGGTTTGGTCGGCTCCGTCTCGTCGAGATGGTCGACTTTCATACATAATTCACCCAATGCGCGATTTCATGGGTTATAACCCATTGTTTTATGACGGTTTCGGTCCATTTTGACCCTAGCGCGATTTCAGGGGTTATAACCCATTGTTCGAATTTCACAAACTCGTGAGTTATAGACAACGATTTTCACCCAACTTCGATGGTTCCTTCAGATAGCAAATGACTCGGCAGAGTCAAATTTCACGATTTCGTGTGTAATAACCCACGAAATTTGTCCATTTCACCCCTTTTGGCCTGATATAGACAATTGGGCGGAGTACGTTTCTTGAGCTATAACCTATGATTTCTGACACATTTTGTCAGTTTCAATCCGTTTTGATCCGACGCCAGAAATCTTTGCCGAATTCAAGACTAACGATTTCATGAGCTGCAACCCAAGAATTTTGACCATTTTCTCCTGTTTCAGGTGTGTGTCAGAGTAGGCAAATAAAATTACATTTATACCGAGCATAGAAATTCGAAAGTTCACCAGCAAGATCTACTTTGCATGAATACTTGGTTCTATAAACAAAACCAAGTTCGCCTTCCTAAAAACTCTCCTTATGATTAGGGAAGTTCATCGGTCAAATCTGAGATCAAACCAGATTCGTTTCCTAATCAAAACAGACTCCTAAAATAGTACTAAAAATAGTAAAAAAGGACAATATAGTAGAATCTCTTAAACCATAAGGAATTTGGAGAAACGGACGGTGGCATACGGAACTTAGGTCGGTTTGGTCGGCTACATTTCGTCGAGATGGGCGATTTCATATATAATTCGTCCAATTCGCGATTTCATAGGTTATAACCCATTGTTTTCTGACCGTTTTGGTCCATTTCAACCCTGGTGCGATTTTAGGGGTTATTACCCATTGTTTAAATTTCACGAGCTTGTGAGCTATTGGTAACGATTTTCACCTAACTTTGATGGTTCCGTACGACAGCAAATGACTCGACATAGTCAAATTTCACGATTTCTTGTGTTATAACCCACAAAATTTATCCATTTTCACTCCTTTTTAGCCCTACATAAAAAAATGGGCGCAGTGCATATTTCACGATTTCTTGAGCTGTAACACATGATTTCTGACACATTTTGTTAGATTCGATCTGTTTCGACTTGGTGCCAGAAATCTTTGTCGAATTTAAAACCAATGATTTCATGAGCTGTAACCCATGAATTTTGACCATTTTCTCCTGTTTCGGTATTGTATTAGAGTAGGCAAATAAAATTACCTTTATCCCTAGCATAGAAATTTAGAAGTTCACCTACAAGATCAACTTCGCCTGAATTCTTGGTTCTACAAACAAAACCAAGTTCTCTTACCTAAAAAGGCTCATTATGATTAGGGAAGTTCGTCGGTCAAATCTGAGATCAAATCGGATTCCTTTCCTAATCAAAACAGACTCCTAAAAGTTCACTAAAAATAGTAAAAACAGACAAAATAGCAGATAGCTCTCAAACCATAATGAATTTGACAAAACAGATGGCAGCAAATCGAACTTAGGTCGGCTTAGTCGGCTCCGTCTCGTCAAGATGTGCAATTTTCATATATAGTTCGTCCAATTTACGATTTCATGGGTTATACCCCATAGTTTTCTGACTGTTTCAGTCCATTTCGACCCTAGCGTGATTTTTGTGGTTATAACCCATTGTTCGAATTTCACGAGCTCGTGAGCTATAGGTAACGATTTTCACCCAAATTTGATGGTTCCGTCTGATAGCAAATGACTTGGAAGAGTCCAATTTCAAGATTTCGTGAGCTATAACCCATGAAATATGTCCATTCTCATCCCTATTCGGCACTATGTAGACAATTGGGAGGAGTGCATATTTTACAATTTCTTGAGCTATAACCCATGATTTCTGACACATTTTGTCAGTTTCGATCTGTTTCGACCCGGCCCCAGAAATCTTTGTTGAATTCAAAACCAATGATTTAATGAGCTATATCCCGTTAGTTTTAACCATTTTCCCCTGCTTTGGTCGTGCGTCAGAGTAGGCAAATAAAATTAGCTTTATCCCTAGCATAGAAATTCAGAAGTTCACCTGCAAAATCAACTTCTTATGAATACTTGGATTTGCAAACAAAACCTAGTTTGCCTTCCTAAATGACTCCTTATGATTAGGGAAGTTCGTCGGTCAAATCTGAGATCAAGTTGGATTCATTTCCTAATCCAGATTCATTTCCTAATCAAAACAGACTCCTAAAAGATTACTAAAAATAGTAAATAACAAACTATATAGCAGATATCTCTCCAACAGTAAGGAATTTGGCGAAACGGATAGTGGAAAACCGAACTTAGGTAGGTTTGGTCGGTTCCGTCTCGTCGAGATGGGCAATTTTAATATATAATTCATCTAATTCGCGATTTCATAGGTTATAACCAATTGTTTTCTGACCGTTTCCGTCCATTTCGACCCTGACGTGATTTCAGGGGTTATAACCCATTTTTCGAATTTCATGAGCTTGTGAACTATAGATAACGATTTTCACCCAACTTCGATGGTTCCGTCCGACAGCAAATGACTCGGCAGAGTCAAAGTTCACGATTTCGTGAGCTATAACCCACGAAATTTGTCCATTTTCACCCCTTTTTGGCCTGATGTAGACAATTGGGCGGAGTGTGTGATTCACGATTTCTTGAGATATAACCCATGATTTCTGACACATTTTGTCAGTTTCGATCCGTTTTGACACGGCGCCAGAAGTCTTTGCCAGATTTAAAAGCAACGATTTTATGAGCTGTAACCCATGAATTTTGACCATTTTCTCCTGTTTCAACAATGTATCCGAGTAGGCAAATAAAATTGCCTTTATCCCTAACATAGAAATTCGAAAGTTTTCCTGCAAGATTAACTTCACCTGAATACTTGGTTCTACAAACAAAACTGAGTTCGCCTTCCTAAAAAGACTCCTTATGATTAGGAAAGTTCGTCGGTCAAATCTGAGATCAAACCGGATTCATTTTCTAATCAAAACAGACTCCTTAAAGATTACTAAAAATAGTAAAAAACGAACAAAACAGCAGATATCTCTCAAACCATAAGGAATTTAGAGAAACAAACGGTGGCAAACAGAACTTAGGCCGGTTTGGTCGGCTTCGTCTGGTCGAGATGGGCGACTTTCATACATAATTCGTCCAATGCACGATTTCATGGGTTATAACCCATTGTTTTATGACGGTTTCGGTCCATTTTGACCCTGGCGTGATTTCAGCGGTTATAACCCATTGTTTGAATTTCACGAGCTTGTGAGCTATAGACAACGATATTCACCCAACTTCGATGGTTACGCCCGATAGCAAATGGCTCGGCAGAGTCAAATTTCACGATTTCGTGAGCTATAACCCACGAAATTTGTCCATTTTCACCCCTTTTTGGACCGATATAGACAATTGGGCGGAGTGCATTTTTTGAGCTATAAGCCATGATTACTGATTTTGTTAGTTTCGATCCATTTGGCCCTGCGCCAGAAATATTGGCCGAATTCAAAACTAACGATTTCATGAGCTGTAACCCATGAATTTTGACCATTTTCTCCTGTTTCAGGTGTGTGTCAGAGTAGGCAAATAAAATTACATTTATATCGAGCATAGAAATTCGAAAGTTCGCCTGCAAGATCAACTTTGCCTGAATACTTGGTTCTACAAACAAAACCAAGTTCGCCTTCCAAAAAACTCTCCTTATGATTATGGAAGTTCGTCGGTCAAATCTAAGATCAAACCATATTCGTTTCCTAATCAAAACATACTCCTAAAAGATTACTAAAAACAGTATAAAAAGACAATATAGAAGATATCTCTCAAACCGTAAGGAATTTTGAGAAACGGACGGTGGCATACCGAACTTAGGTCGGTTTGGTCGGCTCCGTTTCGTCGGAGATAGGCGAGTTTCATATATAATTCGTCCAATTCACGATTTCATAGGTTATAACCCATTGTTTTCTGACCATTTCGGTCCATTTCAACCCTGGCATGATTTTAGGGGTTATAACCCATTGTTTGAATTTCACAAGCTTGTGAGCTATAGGTAACAATTTTCACCCAACTTCGATGGTTTTGTACGACAGCAAATGACTCGACATAGTCAAATTTCACGATTTCGTGAGCTATAACCCACGAAATTTGTCCAATTTCATTCCTTTTCGGCCCGACATAGAAAATTGGACGGAGTGCATATTTCATGATTTCTGGAGCTGTAACACATGATTTCTGACATATTTTGTCAGTTTCGATTTGTTTTGACTTGGTGCCAGAAATCTTTGTGAATTTAAAACCAATGATTTCATGAGCTGTAACCCATGAATTTTGACCATTTTCTCCTGTTTCGGTAGTGTATCAGAGTAGGCAAATAAAATTACCTTTATCTCTAGCATAGAAATTCAGAAGTTCACCTGCAAGATCAACTTCGCCTGAATTCTTGGTTCTACAAACAAAACCAAGTTCTCTTTCCTAAAAAGACTCATTATGATTAGGGAAGTTTGTCGGTCAAATCTGAGATCAAACCGGATTCCTTTCCTAATCAAAACAGACTCCTAAAAGATTACTAAAAATAGTAAAAAACAGACAAAATAACAGATAGCTCTCAAACCATAATGAATTTGACAAAACGGACGGCAGCAAATCGAACTTAGGTCGGTTTGGTCGGCTTCGTCGCATCGACATGGGCGATTTTCATATATAATTCATCCAATTTGTGATTTCATGGGTAATACCCCCATGGTTTTCTGACTCTTTCAGTCCGTTTCGACCCTGGCGTGATTTCAGGGGTTATAACCTATTGTTCGAATTTCACAAGCTCGTGAGCTATAGGTAACGATTTTCACCCAAATTTGATGGTTCCGTCCGACAGCAATTGACTTGGCTGAGTACAATTTCATGATACCATGAGCTATAACCCATGAAATATGTCCATTCTTACCCCTATTCTTGAGCTATAACCCATGATTTCTAACACATTTTGTCAGTTTTGATATGTTTCAACCCGGCTACGGAAATCTTTGTTGAATTCAAAACTAATGATTTCATGAGCTATAAACCATGAAATTTAACCATTTTATCCTGTTTTGGCCGTGCGTCAAAGTAGGAAAATAAAGTTACCTTAATCCCTAGCATAGAAATTCAGAAGTTCGCCTGCAAAATCAACTTCGCATGAATACTTGGTTCTGTAAACAAAACCTAGTTTGCCTTCCTAAATGACTCCTTATGATTAGGGAAGTTCTTTGGTCAAATCTGAGATCAAGCCGGATTCATTTCCTAATCTGGATTCCTTTCCTAATCAAAACAAACTCCTAAATGATTACTAAAAATAGTAAAAAATGGACAATATAGCAGATATCTCTCCAACAGTAAGGAATTTGGCAAAACGGATGGTGGAAAACCGAACTTAGGTTGGTTTGGTCGGCTCCGTCTCGTCGAGATGGGCGATTTTAATATATAATTCATCCAATTCGCGATTTCATGGTTCATAACCAATTGTTTTATGACTGTTTCAGTCCATTTCGACCCTGACGAAATTTCAAGGGTTATAACCCATTGTTCGAATTTCATGAGCTTGTGAGCTATAGACAACAATTTTCACCCAACTTCGATGGTTCCGTCCGATAGCAAATGACTCGGCAGAGTCAAATTTCACGATTTCGTGAGCTATAACCCATGAAATTTATCCATTTCACCCCTTTTTGGCCCGATGTAGACAATTGGGTGGAGTGGGTATTTCACGATTTCTTGAGCTATAACCTTTGATTTCTGACACATTGTGTCACTTTCGATCAGTTTTGACCTGGCACTAGAAATCTTTGCTGAATTTAAAACCAACAATTTCATAAGCTGTAACCCATAAATTTTGACCATTTTCTCCTGTTTCGATAGTGTATCAGAATGGGCAAATAAAATTAACTCTATCCCTAGCATAGAAATTCAGAAGTTCGCCTGCAAGATCAACTTCGCCTGAATTCTTGGTTCTGCAAACAAAACCAAGTTCGCCTTCATAAAAAGACTCATTATCATTAGGGAAGTTCGTCGATCAAATCTGAGATCAACTGGATTCGTTTCATAATAAAAACAGACTACTAAAAGATTACTAAAAATAGTAAAAAATAGACAAAATAGCAGATATCTCTCAAACCGTAAGGAATTTGGCGAAACGAATGGTGGTAAACCGAACTTAGGTTATTTTGGTCGGATGCGTCTCGTCGAGATGGCCGGTTTTAATATATAATTCGTCCAATTCGTGATTTCATGAGTTATACCCCATGGTTTTCTTACAATTTCGGTCCATTTCGACCCTGGCACGATTTCAGGGGTTATAACCCATTATTCGAATTTCACGAGCTAGTGAGCTATAGGCAACAATTTTCACCAAACTTCGATGGTTCCGTCTGACGGCAAATGACTTGGCAAAGTCAAATTTCACGATTTCGTGAGTAATTACCCTCAAAAATTTTCCATTTTTACCCATTTTCAGCCCGATGTAGACAATTGGGTGGAGTGCATATTTTACGATTTCTTGAGCTATAACCCATGATTTCGGACACATTTTGTCAGTTTTGATCCGTTTTGACCCAGCCCTAGAAATCGTTTCTGAATTCAAGACTAACGATTTCATGAGCTGTAACTCATGAATTTTGAGCATTTTCTCCTGTTTTGGGTGTGTGTCAGAGTAGGCAAATAAAATTATATTTATCCCTAGCATAGAAATTCGGAAGTTCACCTACAAGATCAACTTCGCCTAAATACTTGGTTCTGCAAACAAAACCAAGTTTGTCAGTCTAAAAAGACTCATTATGATTAGGGAGGTTCGTCGGTCAAATCTGAGATCAAACCGGATTCGTTTCCTAATAAAAAAAGTCTCCTAAAAAGATTACTAGAAATAGTAAAAATGGACAAAATAGTAGATATCTCTCAAACAAAAAGGAATTTGGCAAAACGGACGGTAGAAAACTGAACTTACGTCAGTTTGGTCGGCTCCGTCTTATCGAAATGGGGCGATTTTCATATATAATTCGTCCAATTCGAGATTTCATGGGTTTTCTGACCGTTTCGGTCCATTTCAACCATAGCGTGATTTCAGGGGTTACAAACCATTGTTCTAATTTTACGAGCTCGTGAGCTATAGGCAATGATTTTTTACCAAAATTTGATGTTTCCGCTCGACAACAAATGACTAGGCAGAGTCAAATTTCACGATTTCGTGAGCTATAACCCACGAAATATGTTCATTTTAACCCTTTTTCAGTCATATGTAGACAATTAGGCGGATAACATATTTCACGATATCTTGAGTTATAACCCATGATTTCTGACACATTTTGTTAGTTTCGATCCGCTTTGACCCGGCGCCAGAAATCTTTACCGAATTCAAAACTAACGATTTCATGAGCTATAACCCATGAATTTTTACCTTTTGTTCCTGTTTCGGGCGTGTGTCGAAGTAGTGAAACAAAATTATATTTATCCCTAGCATAGAAATTCGAAAGTTCACGTGCAAGATTAACTTCGCCTGAATACTTGGTTCTGCAAACAAAACCATGTTCGCCTTCCTAAAAAGACTCCTTATGATTAGGGAAGTTCGGTCAAATCTAAGACCAAACCGAATTCATTTCCTAATCAAAACAGACTCCTACAAGATTACTAAAAATAGTAAAAAATGGACAATATAGCGGATATCTCTCAAATTGTAAGGAATTTGGCGAAACGGACAGCGATAAACTGAACTTAGGTGGGTTTGGTCGGCTCAGTCTTGTCGAGATGGGCAATTTTCATATGTAATTCGTCCAATTTTCAATTTTATTGGTTATAACCTATTGTTTTCTGACAGTTTCGGTCCATTTCAACCCTTGCGCGATTTCAGAGGTTATAACCCATTATTTGAATTTCTCGAGCTCGTGAGCTATAGGCAACGATTTTCATCCAACTTCGATGGTTCCGTAGTACAACAAATGAATTAGTAGAGTCAAATTTCACGATTTCGTGAGCTATAACCCACGAAATTTGTCCATTTTCTCCCCCTTTCGGCCCGATGTAGAGAATTAGCCGGAGTACATATTTAACGATTCCTTGAGCTATAACCCATGATTTCTGACACATTTTGTTTGTTTCGATCCGTTTCGACCCGGCGCTTGAAATCTTTACTGAATTCAAAACTAACGATTTCATGAGTTGTAACCCATGATATTTGACCATTTTCTCCTGTTTCGGCCGTGTGTTTGAGTATGCAAATAAAGTTACCTTTATCTCTACCATAGAAATTCGAAAGTTTGCCTGCAAGATCAACTTCACCTGTATACTTGGTTTGGCAAAAAAACCAAGTTCGCCTTCCTAAAAAGACTCCTTATGATTAGGGAAGTTCGTCGATCAAATCCGAGATCAAATCGGATTAGTTTCCTATTCAAAACAAACTCCTAAAAGATTACTAAAAATAGTAAAAAACAGACAAAATAGCAGATACCTCTCAAACCGTTAGGAATTTAGGGAAATCGATGGCAGCAAACCGAGCTTAGGTCGGTTTGGTTAACACTGTCTGGTCGAGATGGGCGATTTTCATATATAATTTATGCAATTCACGATTTCATAGGTTATAACCCATTGTTTTCTGACCGTTTCATTCCATTTCAACCTTGGCACGATTTTATAGGTTATAATCCATTGCTTGAATTTCACAAGCTCGTGAGCTATAAGCAATGATTTTCACCCATATTCAATGGTTCCATACAACAACAAATGACTCGGCAGAGTCAAATTTCACGATTTGGTGAGCTATAACCAACGAAATTTGTCCATTTTCATCCCTTTTCGGCGTTATGTAGACAATTGGGCGGAGTGCATATTTTATGATATTTTGAGCTATAACCCATGATTTCTGACTCATTTTATCAGTTTTGATCTTTTTCGACCTGGCGCCAGAAATCTTTCCCGAATTCAAAACTAACAATTTCATGAGCTGTACCCATAATTGTATAGGTCAAAAATTGCTTATAGGTTTCCGCATGCAGCTCAAAATGAAGAGAAGACAATGAACATTATTATCCATATCAAGAAGGATTATCTAATGTCATAGAGAAGCTAACAAATGCATGAAGCGAGTTGATAAAACATACAAATAATTGGGATGGTACAATAACTAAGAAGTGACTCGACCTGGGGTTACGTTTCACCCAAAATGGAGTAAGCACCACTCATGTATCACTCATCCCATGGGTGTCTCACACATGGGAGTTGTAGAGATCTTCGCAAGCTTTCTAACTTCCCTTGGATCACTTCATTCTGAGGTCAGACGAGGAAGTTAGAGCCAAAATACCCGAGACCGTTCAGGCCATTTTACACCAGCAAGACACAAAGGGTGTCTCGGAGAAGAATAGAGATTTTGGACATGACTTGATTTGGATATAAAGAATCTCAGAAGATGACTTGTTGTATATATCTACTCCATATTTCCAATGCATCCTAGATCACCTCATTTCGAGGCCAGATAAGAGAGTTAACGCAAAAACAACGGAGAGACACTGCAAGTTTCTCGGCCATGGCCGAGACACTCCAACTATCTCGGACCTTGTAGTGCTATTTTGACCATTATTCTCTTTGAATCTGAAGAATCTCAAAAGTAAAAGGTTGTAGATCCCTTCGTTTTCTTTCCAACACATTTTGGATCACCTTATTCCAAGGTCGGATGAGAGAGTTAAAGCAAAAATACTAAAGATAGTACAAACTACCTCGGAATTTCAAGATAGTGTTTGTGTCTCAGAGAAGAATGGAAATTTTGGCTATGATCTGATTAAAATATGAAGAAGCTCTAAAGAAAAAGTTGTAGATCTCATCAGATTTCCAACACATCTTGAATTATTTTGTTTGGAGGTCATATGAGAGAGTTAGAGGCAAAACAGCAGAGACAGTCTAACTATCTCGGCCAAGGCCGAGACACTAGGACTATCTCCCTGGCCTAAAAGTGCTGTTTTGAAGCTTTTTCTCCCGTTAACCGCCCGGAAACCTATTTTTCGATAGGATTTCATAGTTATTTCATCCCATAGCCTCTCCAACTTATTTGAGTCTATCTTTGGACATGGTAAAGTGGTTACAACTAAAGATAAGAGGAAATCAGCTATTCTTATCCGAAAACAGAGCTCTCAAAGCCTATAAATACAGTGCTAGGGCCTTCATTTGCATAGATCTGGAATTCTCAAGCCTTGGTGAAGCCTTGATGAATCAGAGATTGGGGAGCATGAATTTCAAAGAGGAGGAGAATATTGGATCGAGTTCTTCGACATAATGTGATCTTGTCCTGATTCAAGATGAGGATGACGAATCGCCTGGGTCCTTTGCATGAGGATCGAGGTAAAGTTCTGATCAAAGAACGCTTGGGCCTAATGAATGAACCCTGAACAACTCAATGAGCTGGGGGTCGCATACGCCCTCATAACAATATGAAACCTTCTCATAAAGAGAAAATTCTAGTAATTGACCGCATCGGACTGCAAGTCGAAGTCCAAGAGACCGTTGAGGTCTCACGCCCACAAAGGCGTAGCTCTAAACGCATGACTCTTAGGAACGGCAACAAAGTAGCAAGTCCTCAGAAGGAAACATGTTAGTTAGACAACGACGTTATACCCGAGAAGTCATGCTAACACATGGTAGATTGCCCCGATCATCATGCCCATGAGTTGTACTATCGAGCTAGGGGCACGAACAGATCTCGAAAGAGAGATACCCGGGAGACGGAATTTTATTGTCCGTGTACCAAGATTATCAGGGTAGTATTATCAGTGTGTACCTGCCCCAAGATCGCTTCACAAAGGGTCTCGATATTCCAAAGGCTTTCTTCTAAAATGTCAAAAACCAAGCGAAGGTGTTTCCGTAGAAAAAGATTAGCCGTTTGAGAGGACAAACTACCAGAGGTCATTATCAATATGGTCGATAAAAGGAAGTCAATGCGAAGTTTCAGTCCCCATCATTTTTCTGACGTGTCCCAATGTATAACTCAGTTACGTGCAGCAACTACTAGAAGTAGGGACTATTAGAGGATGAATAGTGGATTATCCTCGAATGATGAAGCATCAGATGTCAACTCTGCCATCGCTTCTGACAATATAGTGTCCAGCACAGGACAATCTCGCGATGCACTTATGATCAACACTGAGCAAATGGCCAAAATCATCGAGGATGCTTTAGATAAGCAAAAAGAGAACTTCAAGTTCGAATTAGAAATGACCATGATGCGAATGAAGGAAGAGCATGACCAATAGATCTGGGCTCTATCCAATCAACTTAGTGAATCCAGCCGTCGTAATATTGCTAACCGAGTAGGTAGCAATTCAGATATGGTCGAACACCTCGATGAAGACAACTCTCCGACTGACCAAAACACTGGGGGTGACCCCACTGGATACAACAACACTAGGGGTGGCCCTATTGGAGATAACAACGTTGGGGGGTGGTCCCACCGAAGATGATAATACCAAGGGTGGCTGCATTGTTCCTCTCAGAAATCATCCAAGGCATGGTACGAGCAAGGAAGAAAAGATAGAAGACCTTGAGAGCAAAATTAACACTTTGATGTCTAATCGGGAGGTAAAGAAGACTAGCATTCTGTGTCCTTACCCAAGAGAGTGGGATTTGATAGTATACCCGGTGAAGTTCAACTTAATCAACTTTATGCCTTTCAACAGAA
Source organism: Asparagus kiusianus (assembly GCA_022839385.1). Lineage (NCBI taxonomy): Eukaryota > Viridiplantae > Streptophyta > Magnoliopsida > Asparagales > Asparagaceae > Asparagus > Asparagus kiusianus. The sequence continues at coordinate 53,139 of BQKN01063007.1, forward strand.
AGGGCTTGCCCACTCAATATCTAGTCTACTTCAAGTCCCACTTGGGTATGATCTCCGGCAATGAAGCTTTGAAGGTTTGGTCATTCGTTAGCACCCTTCATGGGCTTGCCTTCGATTGGTACCGCCGTCTCAAGCCCGGAAGCATCAACAGTTGGGACGATATGGAGAGCTCATTCCTCGGCAATTTCTTTGATGACAACATTGAGGTATCCATCAGAACACTCTTTGAGGAGAAATAGGAAGACAATGATACGGTCGATGACTTCACCAAGCGCTTCCAAAATAAGGTGATGAACTGTCGAGATCCAGTCACAGAGGACTTCATCCTCCAAACCTGTCATAACAACCTATCAATTGATATATTAGAAGTTATAGGAGTAGCACCGTCCAACACCTGGAAAGAGTTAAAGGTGTACGGAAAGTAGGCCGAACGCTTTCTCAGAAGAAAGAAAGCCGAAAGAAGCTAACTGACGGCTAACCCTCCGAACTCAAGCTTCATCTCTCGTGGTAAGGGGAAGGCACCTGTAGCAGTTGTTGACGTTAATCATACATCACACCAACAACCCCGAAGATAGCAAAAGACTTCGGATTTGAAACTCCAAAGAGAGTACTCCTTCAAGGATGAAGATATTCCAACCATTTTTGAATCCCTCCTTGAAAACAACAAGATCAATCTACCACCTATTGCTAATTAGGAGGAAGCTGATGATACAACAGATCTGAACTACTATGCGTACCATAGGAGGATCCTTTATCCTACCAAGGCTTGTTTTGCTCTCAAAAATAGAATCCAAACCTTGGGTGAAGCCGGCGTCATAACGTTAAATTAAGCCGAATGATCCTCTGATGAGTATAAGAGGTTAAACTGCTTCTCTACGTCCTTTAACAAGTACATGAGGTTAAACTGCTCCCTGCATACTCCAATAGGTATATGAGTCTAAACTGTTTCCTACATTTAATGAGAAGTTCCTGGAGACTTTTATACATTATATTCTTAAGGATAACCTGATCATGCAACTAAATACAATGTTAGACCCAGTTTTCGCGAAGAAAGCTGTGGATGGATAATTCATGTAACGGGAAGTTCCCGGAAGAATGCTATATAGTGTATTCTAAGGGATAACCCGGTCACTACAAAAAAGTGATAAATAAGAAACTCCCACTTGGACTCTGAATGCTGCCAAGAGTGAAACACATCCAATTGCCAGGATCAATTTCACCAACATCCCAGTACTCTTTTGCTGAGACGAGATATGATCACTTTATTGGATCAATCTTCCCTTACAAAAAACTCCCACTGGTGTTTGATGATTCACAATCTTCCACCATAAAACCTCTCACTGATCAAATTAATTGACGGTGGATCCACTAAAATTATTTCTGGTTTAATCCACTCAAACTTCCGATACATCTGTGCACTCAACATTCCTATTGTTAAAGTTTGGACATAGTACTTGGAATTTTAATATCCTGATCATTGACGATTGTCAAACCTCTCCATATTAAGTATTTCTCACTTAACACCAGGAACCCCCTTTGCATGATTTGTACGAGTCAACACTCCCACTGTGATTTGTACTCTCACTCTCACTGTCTACCTGGTCAAACCCTCCTAAAGTTAGGACCACAGCCAAAATCCCCTCTCGATTCTTACCATGAATGAGAGTTCTACTTTCAAATCGAGTGATCAAACCTTTCGACAGTTAGGATTATACGAATCTTTTAGATTCTCAGAGTGGAGATCCCACTCTTAGTTTCACCCCTCAAATTTTGGAAGTAGAGATCCTGCTTTGAGTTTCTTTTGCAACTGGAAATAGAGTATAAAATTCTTCCTTTCCAGTACCGGGTTCGTCATTGCCCCAAGAGAAGACACCATTTTTTAACACCATAATCCGTACCTTACATGTACGGGGAATTTTATCTTGAAGCCTAAGTAGGGATGAGTCAACACCTAACACGCGTTGCTAGTTTAGTCTTTTACCGATTGACGAAGATACCAGAATCCAAGTCTGGGAATTTTATCTCGAAGCCTTAGTAAGGATAAGTCAACGCTTAACACACATTATCGGTTAGTCCTTGACCATAAAAAGTAATAAAAGCCCACATATTTGACATTATGGTAGGTCGTTTTAATAACACCATAATCCGTGCTTCACACGCGCGGGGAATTTTATCCTGAATCCTAAGTAAGGATAAGTCAACGCCTAACATGTGTTACCGGTTTAGTGTTTTACCGAGTGAAAAAGATACCAGAATACAAGTCTGGGGAATTTCATCCCAAAGCCTAAGAAGGGATAAGTCAGCGCCTAACACGCGTTGCCAGTTAGTCTTTTGCCGTAAAAAAAGATAAAGGCCCACATATTCAACATTGTGGTAGGTCATTATTAATAACACTATAATCCGTACTTCACACATATGGAGAATTTTATCCCGAATCCTAAATAGGGATAAGTCAACACCTAACACGCATTACCGGTTTAATCTTTCACCGAGTGAAGAAGACACCAGAATCCAAGTCTGGGGAATTTTGTCCCGAAGCCTAAGAAGTGATAAGTCAGTGCCTAACATGCGTTGTCAGTTAGTCTTTTGCCGTAAAAAGGACAAAAGCTAACATATTCGGCATTATGGAAGTTTGTTATTAATAACACCATAATCTATACCTTACACACGGGGGAAATTTTATCCAAATCCAAAGAAGGGATAAGTCAACGCCTAACACGTGTTACCGGTTTAGTCATTCACCAATTGAAGAAGACACCAGAATCCAAGTCTGGAGACTTTTATCCCGAAGCCTAAGTAGAGATAAGTTAGCGTCTAACACGCGTTGCCGAGTACACTATTCCTATAAGAAGGATGAAGTCTACGTATTCAATATCATAGCATTAAGAGAGTTAACTCTCTTAGCACAACGTTACATGCGGAAAGGACTTAAACAAACTGCATGCAAGCCCAATTCAAACGGTAATCGGTAAAGACGTGTCAAATCGGTTGATGTCTAATGATTTTCCAAAAATCCTAAGTCTGCAACTGATACATGCGGCCGGGTAGTCTATTCCCGTGAGAATGATAAAGTCTACAAATTCAATATCGTAGCACGAAAAGAGTTAACTCTTTTAGCATAACATTACATGCGGAACGGACTTAAACAATGCGCATGCTAGTCCGACTCAAATGGTAGTCGGTAAAGGCTCATCAAACCCGTTGATGGCTGAGGGTTTGCCAAAAATCCTATAAATGTGAGAGTCATTGACATGAAGATCCGACAACTTCCATACATGCAGATGAATTGGCTTTAATAGTTAGTCCTATAGGCTGGAAATTTAGGACCACCACGCTCTAACACCTTAAGAGCTTAAACTGTGTACATTCTAGTAAACGTACGAGTATAAACTGTATTAATGCCGGTCAATGAGTAGACCTAGGTCAATGTTGGTCAACGCGTTATGATGAAAGTCAAAACTGATCGATACGAAACCCTAAGGTCAACACCGGTCAACGCGTAGCCCTAGGTTAACGCCAGTAAATGTGTTACGATAAAAGTCAACACTGTTCGATGCAAAACCCTAAGGTCAACGTTGGTCAACGCGTAGCCCTAGGTCAACAATAGTCAACGTGTTGTGATGAAAGTTAATGCCGATCGATGCGAAACCCTAAGGTTAAGGCCGGTCAATGCGTAGCTCTGAGTCAATGCCGATCAACGTGTTGCGATGGAGATAATCAGTCCAAAGTCAACTCAATAACACGAGCCAAAACCAACTCACCAATTTCGATTCGAGACTTTGACGATGGCCAGACGATAAATGCAGTGCCCGAATAACTTCAGCTATTCATCAAAATATTGAATAGACTAAAAATCAAAGAAGTCAAGAACTAAAGCCAACAAAAGGTCCTTTTACACGGACTGAAGGTTAGACCTATCATATCCAAAGTATTCTAGACTCTTCTATAAAATAAAAGAGACTGAAACACTTTGGAGGGGGTATCTGTATAGGTCAAAAATTGCCTATAGGTTCCCACACGCAGCTCAAAATGAAGAGAAGATAATGAACGTCATTATCCGTATCAAGAAGGATTATCTAATGTCATAGAGAAGCTAACAAACGCATGAAGCGAGTTGATAAAACATACAAATCAATGGGATGGTACAATAACGAAGAAGCGACTCGACCTGGGGTTACGTTTCACCCACAAAAGAGTAAGTACCACTCGTGTCTCACTCATCCCATGGGTGTCTCACCCATGGAAGGTTGTATATCTCTTCACCATCTTTCTAACTTACATTGTATCACTTCATTTCAAGGTAGGACGTGAAAGTTAGAGCAAAAATACTTGAGACTGTTAAGGCCATTTTACACCAGCAAGACACAAAGGGTGTCTCAGAGAAGAATAGAGATTTTGGCCATGACTTGCTTCAGATATGAGGAATATCAGAAGATGAAAGTTGTAGATATCTCCTCCATCTTTCTAACGCATCCTGGATCACCTTATTCTGAGGTCGGATGAGAGAGTTAAAGCAAAATAGCGGAGAGACACTGCAAGTGTCTCGGCCATGGCCGAGACACTCCAACTATCTAAGACATTATAGAACTGTTTTGACCATTATTCGCTTTGAATATGAAGGATCTAAAACTACAAAAGTAGTATATCTCTTCATTAGCTTTCAAACATATCCTGGATCACCTCATTCTGAGGTCAGATGGGAGAGTTAAAGCCAAAATACTAAAGATAGTACAAATTGCCTCGGAATTCTGAGACAGTGTTTGTGTCTCAAAGAAGAATAGAGATTTTAGGTATGATCTAATTCAAATATGAATAATCTATAAAGATAAAAGTTGTATATCTCTTTGTTAGCTTTCCAATGCATCTTTAATCATTTCGTTTGGAGGTCATATGAGAGAGTTAGAGGCAAAACAGCAGAGACAGTCTAACTGTCTCGGCCAAGGCTGAGACACTCCTAGTGTCTCGGCCAAGGCCGAGACACTAGGATTGTCTCCCTGGCCTAAAGGTGTTGTTTTGAAGCTTTTTCGTCCGTTAACCGCCCGAAAACCCATTTTTCGATAGGATTTCACAGATTCTTTAGCCCAGAACCTCTCCAACTGATTTGAGTCTATCTTTGGACTTGGTAAAGTGGTTACAACTGAAGATAAGAGAGAATCGGCCATTCTTATCCAAAAACAGAGCTCTTAAAGCCTATAAATACAGCCCTAGGGCCTTTATTTGCACAGATCTGAAATTCTCAAGCCTTGGCGAAGCCCTGCTAAATTAGAGACCGAGGAGCATGAATTTCACAGAGGAAGAGGAGATCAGATCGAGTTCTTTGATATAAGAAAGAGGAGTTCGTCAGATCCATAGCCCGGTTACTTCCCTTGAGATCGTACCTAGCTGCGATCTCGAGAAGAGCGATTATCTCACTGTTGCTGAGATAATTGCTTCGGTTTCTTGATTTCTTCACGAATCAACGAGACTCTAGATTGATCTGATCCCTTGGTAGTCCACGAATATTAACGTCCCTGGCACAGGCAAAGATCTCACGCAAGAAGCGGGTGATAAACATCTGTTGCATTTGTTTGAGAAGAGTTGTAATTTTTTTTATTTTATTATGTAAGGAGATCTTATAAAAAGATCAATCTTTTAAACTTATTGTAACGACTAAAGTTGTAATGAGTTGTACAATTAAAACATCAACTTTCCACCTAAACAAGTAAACTTCAAGTTGAATTTTGGAGAATTTAGGGCAAAAGAGGGAAGTGAAAGTATAACAAAAACACAAATCAAAAAAAAGAGGGGGGTGTCTCGGGCCCGGGCCCCTAGGTGCCTTTATGAGGATTTTTCGCCTGTTTTTGCCTGTTATTGGTTGTTCCGATAAAAAATCAACACTAGTCAACACCGATCGATTCAAAACCCTAAGGTCAATGCCGGTCAACGTGTAGCCCTAGGTCAATACTAGTCAACGTGTTGTGATGAAAGTCATCGTTGATCGATGCGAAACCCTAAGGTCAACACTGGTTAACACGTAGCCCTAAGTCAATGCCAGTCAACGCATTACGATGAAAGTCAACACCAGTCGATGCGAAACCCTAAGGTTAACACCGGTCAATGCTAGCCCTAGGTTAACACTAGTCAACGTGTTGTGATGAAAGTTAACGCCGGTCGATGCAAAACCTTAAGGTCAACACCGGTCAACGCGTGGCCCTAGGTCAACTACAAGTCCTTTCACACCGACTAAATGTTGGACTGATCATATTTAAAGTATTTCAGACCCTTCTATAAAAGAAACAAGACTGAAATACTTTGGAGGGGGTATCTATCTGTAGGCATGAAAAATTACCTACGAGCTCTCGCACGCAGCTCGAAGCAGAGAGAAGATGATGAACATCACTATCCAAGTCACAGAAGCTTAATTAATATCGATGAGCACATGAAGTAAGTCGACGAACCGTGTGAAGCAACAGGACTGCAGAATAACAAAGATACAAAATGTTCGGGAGCTACGCTTCGCTTACGAAAGACAAAGCGACCCTCATGTCCCATCTACTCCACATATGATTCAATTATAGGAGCTTGTAGATCTATTTGTTGGCTTTCCTATGCACTTTGAATTGCGTAAATCTGAGTTTGAACGACAAAGATACAACGATTTTGACCAGGGCGCGCCTGAACGGTGCCCAGGCCTTGGCAGAGACACTGCGAGTGTCAAGGCCGAGACACTCATGGTGTCCGCAGCCTAAAAAAACTCTGTTTTGAGCTGTTTTCAACCGTTAACCATCTGGAATTGTTTCAACAAATCTAAACTAATCCAAGAATGTGATAAAGTGGTTATATTTAGGATAAGATCGAATCGGTCGTTCTTATCTGAAAACGGAGGTCTCGAAGCCTATAAATATAGCCCTAGGGCCTTCATTTGCACAAATCTGGAATTCTTGAACCTTGTTGAATCATAGACTGAGGAGCATGAATTTTAAAGAGGAGGAGGAGATCGGATGGAGTTCTTCGACATAAGGAAGAAGAGTTCATCTGATCCATAGCCCGGTTCCTTCCCTTAAGATCGTACCTAGCTGTGATCTCAAGAAGAGTGGTTATCTCGCTATTGCTGAGATAATTACTTTAGTTTCTTGATTCCTTCGTGAATCAATAAGACTTCGGATTGATCTGATAGCTTGATAGTCTATGGATATTAATGTCCTCGGCACAGGCAAAGATCCCACATAAGTAGCGGTTTATAAACGTCCGTTGCATTTCTTTGAGAAGAGTTGTAATTTTCTTTATTTTATTGTGTAGAGAGGTCATATAAAAAGATCAAACTTTTAATTTTATTATAACGACTAAAGTTGTAATGAGTCGCACAATGAAAACATCAACTTCCACCCAAACAATGATATTTGACTATTTTCTCATGTTTTGTGCGTATGTCAGAGTAGGCAAATAAAATTACATTTATCCGTAACATAGAAATTCGGATGTTCGCCTGCAAGATCAACTTCTCCTGAATACTTGGTTATGCAAACAAAACCAAGTTTGCCTTCCTAAAAAGACTCCTTATGATTAAGGAAGTTAGTCGGTCAAATCTAAGATCAAACCGGAGTCATTTCCTAATCAAAACAGACTCCTAAAAGATTACTAAAAATAGTAAATAAATGGACATTATAGTATATATCTCTCAAATCATAAGGAATTTGGTGAAACAGACGGTGGTAAACCGGACTTAGGTCGGTTTGGTTGGCTCCGTCTTGTCGAGATGGGCGATTTTCATATATAATTCGTCCAATTCGCGATTTCATGGGTTATACCCTATGGTTTTCTGACCGTTTTAGTCCATTTCAACCCTGTCACAATTTCAGGGGTTATATCCCATTGTTTGAATTTCAGGAGCTCGCGAGCTATAGGCAATGATTTTCACCCAACTTCGATTGTTCTGTACGACAGCAAATGACTCGGCAGAGTTAAATTTCACGATTTCGTGAGCTATAACTCATGAAATTTGTCCATTTTCACCCCTTTTTGGCCTGATGTAGGCAATTTGACAAAGTGCATATTTTACAATTTCTTGAGATATAACCCACGATTTCTGACTTATTTTGTCAGTTTCGATCCGTTTCGACCCAGCACCGAAAATCTTTGTAGAATTCAAAAGTAACGATTTCATGAGCTGTAACCCATAAATTTTGACCATTTTCTCCTGTTTTGGGCATGTGTTATAATAGGCAAATAAAATTATATTTATCCCTAGCATAGAAATTCAGAAGTTCACCTGCAAGATCAACTTCGCCAGAATACATGGTTCTACAAACAAACCAAGTTCACCTTTCTAAAAAGACTCCTTATGATTAGGGAAGTTCGTCGGTCAAATCTGAGATCAAACCGGATTAGTTTCCTAATCAAAACAGACTCCTAAAAGATTGCCAAAAATATTAAATAAATGAACAATATAGCAGATATCTCTCAAACTGTAAGGAATTTGGCAAAACAGACGGCGGCAAACCGAACATAGGTCGGTTTGGTCGGCTCTGTCTCGTCGAGTTGGGCAATTTTCATATATAATTCGTCCAATTCGTGATTTCATAGGTTATAACCAATTGTTTTCTGACCGTTTCGGTCCAAGCATGATTTCAGGGGTTATAACCCATTGTTTGAATTTCACGAGCTCGTGAGCTATAGATAATGATTTTCACTCAACTTCGATGGTTTCGTACGACAGCAAATGACTTGGCAAAGTCAAATTTCACGATTTCGTGAGCTATAACCCACAAAATTTTTCCATTTTCACCCCGTTTTCGACCTGATGTAGACAATTGGGCGGAGTGCATATTTCATGATTTCTTGAGCTATAACCCTTGATTTCTGACACATTTTGTCAGTTTTGATATGTTTTGACTCAACGTTAGAAATCTTAGTCGAATTCAAAAACAACGATTTCATTAGCTATAAGCCATGAATTTTGACCAGTTTCTCCTGTTTCAGCAGTGTGTCAGAGTAGGCAAAAAAAATACCTTTATTCCTAGGATAGTAATTCAGAAGTTCGCCTGTAAAATTAACTCACCTGAATATTTGGTTCTGCATGATTAGGGAAATTCATCGAACAAATCTGAGATCAAACCGGATTCGTTTCCTAATCAAAACAGACTACTAAAAGATTACTAAAAATAGTAAAAAATAGACAAAATAGTAGATATCTCTTAAATCGTAAGGAATTTGGAAAAATGGACAGTGGCAAACCAAACTTAGGTCGATTTTGTCGGCTCTGTCTCGTCGAGATTGGTGGTTTTTATATATAATTCGTCCAACTCACGATTTCATTGGTTATAAACCATGGTTTTCTAACCATTAGGATCCATTTTGACCCTGGCGCGATTTTAGTGGTTATAACCCATTGTTCGAATTTCACGAGCCCGTAAGCTATATGCAACGATTTTCACCTAACTTTAATGGTTCCGTACGATAGCAAATGACTCGGCAAAGTCAAATTTTATGATTTCGTGAGCTATAACCCACAAAATTTGTCCATTTTCACCCCTTTTTGGCCCGATGTAAACAATTTGGTGGAGTGCATATTTCACGATTTCTTGAGCTATAACCCATGATTTTTGACATATTTCGTCAGTTTTGATCCATTTCGATCTTGCGTCAGAAATCTTTGCCGAATTCAAGACCAACAATTTCATGCGCTATAACCCATGAATTTTGACCATTTTCTCCTGTTTTGGGCGTGTGTCAGACTAGGCAATTTAAATTATATTTATCCCTAGCATAGAAATTTGGAAGTTCGCTTGCAAGATTAACTTCACCTGAACAATTGGTTTTGAAAAAAAACCAAGTTTGCCTCTCTAAAAAGACTCCTTATGCTTTGGGAATTTCGTCGGTAAAATCTGAGATCAAGTCAGATTCATCTTTTAGTTAAAACAGACTCCTAAAAGATTACTTAAAAAAGTAAAATAGACAAAATCGCAAATATCTCACAAACCATAAGGAATTTAGCAAAACGGACGGAGGCAAACCAAACTTAGGTTGGTTTGGTCGGCTCGGTCTCATCGAGATGAGCGATTTTATTATATAATTCGTCCAATTCGTGATTTCATGGGTTATAACCCATGGTTTTCTCTGATCATTTCGGTCCATTTTGACCCTAACGTGATTTCAGGAGTTACAACCCATTGTTCAAATTTCACGAGCTCATGAGCTATTGGCAATGATTTTCACTCAACTTCGATGTTTCCGTCCGACAGCAAATGACTCGACAGAGTCAAATTTCATGATTTCGTGAGCTAACCCACAAAATTTGTTCATTTTCACCTTTTTTTTGCCCGATGTAGATAATTGGGCAGAGTGCATATTGCACGATTTCTTGAGCTATAACCTTGATTTCTGATACATTTTGTCAGTTTCCATCCGTTTCGACCCGACGAAAGAAATCTTTGTCGAATTTAAAACCAATGATTTCATGGGCTGTAACCCATGAATTTTGACCAATTTCTCCTGTTTCGGCCGTGTGTCAGAGTAGGCAATTAAAATTTCCTTTATCCCTAGCATAGAAATTTTGAAATTTGCTTGCAATATCAACTTCACCTAAATACTTGGTTTCGCAAACAAAACCAAGTTTGCCTTTCTAAAAAGACTCCATATGATTAGAGAAGTTCATCGGTCAAATTTGAGATCAAACCGGATTCGTTTCCTAATGAAAACAGACTCCTAAATGGTTACTAAAATAGTAAAAAAACAGACAAAAAGCAGATATCTCTCAAACCGTACAGAATTTAGCAAAATAGACGGTAGCAAACCGAACTTAGGTCGGTTTGGTTAGGTCCGTCTCATCGAGATGAGCAATTTTTATATATAATTCATAAAATTCGTGATTTCATGGGTTATAACCCATGGTTTTCTAACCGTTTCGGTCCATTTCGCCCCTAGCGTGATTTTAGTGGTTATAACCCATTGTTCGAATTTCACATGCTCGTGAGCTATAGGCAACAATTTTCACCCAACTTTGATAGTTTCGTCCGGCAGTAAATGACTCGGCAGAGTTAAATTTCACGATTTCATGAGCTATAACCCACGAAATTTATCCATTTTCACCCCTTTTCGGCCCGATGTAGACAATTAGGCAGAGTGCGTATTTCATGATTTCTTAAACTATAACCCATGATTTCTAATACATTTTATTAGTTTTGATCCGTTTTGACCCTGCGTCAGAAATCTTTGCCGAATTCAAAAACAACAATTTCATGAGCTGTAAGCCATGAATTTTGACCATTTACTTAAGTTTCGGCCTTATGATTAGGGAAGTTCGTCGGTCAAATCTAAGATCAAACCTGATTCGTTTCTTAATCAAAACAGACTACTAAAATATTACTAAAATAGTAAAAATGGACAAAATAGAAGATATCTCTCAAACCGTAAGGAATTTGGTGAAACAGATAGTGGGAAACCGAACTTAGGTCGGTTTTGTCGGCTCCATTTCGTCGAGATGGGTGATTTCATATATAATTCGTCTATTCACGTTTTCATGGGTTATAACACATGGTTTTCTAATCGTTACGATCAATTTCGACCTTGTCGCGATTTCAATGGTTATAACCCATTGTTCGAATTTCATGAGCTCGAGAGCTATAGGCAACAATTTTCACCCAACTTCGATGGCTCCGTCCGACAGCAAATGACTCGGCATAGTTAAATTTCACGATTTTGTAAGCTATAATCCACGAAATTTGTCCATTTTCACCCATTTTTGCCTGATGTAGACAATTGGGTGGAGGGCATATTGCACGATTTCTTGAGATATAACCCATGATTTCTGACACATTTTTTCAATTTTGATCTGTTTCGACCCAACGAAAGAAATCTTTGCTGAATCAAAAACCAACGATTTCATGAGTTGTAACCCATGAATTTTGACCATTTTCTCCTATTTCTACCGTGTGTCAGACTAGGCAATTAAAATTTCCATTATCCCTAGCATAGAAATTCGGAAGTTCGCTTGCAATATCAACTTCTCATGAATACTTGGTTATGCAAACAAAACCAAGTTTGCCTTCCTAAAATGACTCCATATGATTAGGGAAGTTCATCGGTCAAATCTGAGATCAAACCGGATTCATTTCCTAATGAAAAAAGACTCCTAAAAGATTACTTAAAATGATAAAAAAGGGACAAAATTGCAAATATCTCTCTAACCATAGGGAATTTAGTGAAACGGAAGAAGGCAAACCTAACTTAGGTCGTTTGGTTAGGTCCGACTCGTCGAGATGGGCAATTTTCATATATAATCCGGCAATTCGCGATTTCATGGGTTATAACCGTTTTGCTCCATTTTGATCCTAGCGTGATTTTAGTGGTTATAACCCATTGTTTGAATTTCATGAGCTTGTGAGCTATAGGCAACGATTTTCACCAAACTTCGATAGTTCCATCCGATAACAAATGACTCAGCAGAGTTCAATTATCACCCCTTTTTGGCCCGATGTAAACAATTGGGCGGAGTGCGTATTTCATGATTTCTTGATCCATAACCCATGATTTCTGACACATTTTATTTGTTTCAATCTGTTTTGATCCGACGCCAGAAATCTTTATCGAGTTCAAAAACAACTATTTCATGAGTTGTAAGCCATGAATTTTGAACATTTACTCTTATTTCGGCCGTGTGTTAGAGTAGGCAAATAAAATTACCTTTATTCCTAGGATAAACATTCAGAAGTTCGCCTGCAAGATTAACTTTGCCTGAATATTTGGTTATGCGAACAAATCCAAGTTTGCCTTTCTAGAAATACTCCTTATGATTAGAGAAGTTCGTCGGTCAAATCTAAGATCAAACCTGATTCATTTCCTAATCAAAACAGACTACTAAAAGATTCCTAAAAATAGTAAAAAAACGGAAAAAATAGCAAATATCTCTCAAACATAAGGAATTTGGTAAAGCGGACAGTGGCTAACCGAACTTTGGTCGGTTTTGTCGGCTCCGTTTCATCGAGATGGGCAATTTTTATATATAATTCGTCCAATTCACAATTTCATGGGTTATAACACATGGTTTTCTAATCGTTACGATCAATTTCGACCCTGGCGCAATTTCAATGGTTATAACCCTTTTTTGGAATTTCACGAGCTCAAGAGCTATAGGCAACAATTTTCACCTAACTTTGATGGTTCCGTCCGGCAGCAAATGGCTCGACAGAGTCAAATTTCACGATTTTGTGAGCTATAACCCACAAAATTTATCCATTTTCACCCATTTTTTTGCCTAATGTAGAGAATTGGGCGTAGTGCATATTGCACGATTTCTTGAGCTATTACCCATGATTTCTGACACATTTTGTCAATTTCGATCCGTTTCGTCCCGACGAAAGAAATATTTGCTGAATCGAAAACCAATGATTTCATGGGCTGTAACCCATGAATTTTGACCATTTCTCCTATTTCGGCCGTGTGTCAGAGTAGGAAATTAAAATTTCTTTTATCCCTAGCATAGAAATTCGGAAGTTCACTTGCAATATCAACTTCGCCTGAATACTTGGTTCTGCAAACAAAACCAAGTTCTCCTTCCTAAAAAGACTCCATATGATTAGGGAAGTTCATTGGTCAAATCTGAGATCAAACCGGATTCGTTTCCTAATGAAAACAGACTCCTAAAAGATTACTTAGAATGGTAAAATAGGGACAAAATCGCAAATATCTCTCAAACCATAGGGAATTTAGCGAAACGGACGGAGGCAAACTTAACTAGGTCGTTTGGTTAGGCCCGTCTCGTCAAGATGGGCGATTTTCATAAATAATTCATGCAATTCGCGATTTCATGGGCTATAACCCATGGTTTTCTAACCGTTTTGCTCCATTTCGATCCTAGCGTGATTTTAGTGGTTATAACCCATTGTTCGAATTTCATGAGCTCGTGAGCTATAGGCAACGATTTTCACTAAACTTCGATAGTTCTGTCCTACAACAAATGACTCGGCAGAGTTAAATTTCACGATTTCATGAGCTATAGCCTAAGAAATTTGTCTATTTTCACCCCTTTTTGGCCAAATGTAGACAATTGGGCGGAGTGCGTATTTCACGATTTCTTGAGCCATAACCCATGATTTCTGACACATTTTGTCAGTTTCGATCTGTTTTGACCCGGCGCTAGAAATCTTTGCCGAATTCAAAAATAACGATTTCATGAGCTGTAAGCCATGAATTTTGACCATTTACTCCTATTTCGGTCGTGTGTCAGAGTAGGCAAATAAAATTACCTTTATTCCTAGGATAGAAATTCAGAAGTTCGCCTGCAAGATTAACTTCGCCTGAACATTTGACAAAACCAAGTTCGCCTTTCTAAAAAGACTCCTTATGACTAGGGAAGTTCGTCGGTCAAATCTGAGATCAAACCAGATTCGTTTTCTAATAAAAACAAACTACTAAAAGATTACTAAAAATAGTAAAAAATAAACAAAATAGAAGATATCTCTCAAACCGTAGGGAATTTGGTGAAACGGACAGTGGCAAACCAAACTTAGGTTAGTTTTGTCGGCTCCGTTTCGTCGAGGTGGGCGATTTTCATATATTATTTGTCTAATTCACGATTTCGTGGATTATAACACATGGTTTTCTAACCGTTACGATCCATTTCGACCCTGGCGCGATTTCAATGGTTATAACCCACTGTTCAAATTTCACAAGCTCGAGAGCTATAGGCAACAATTTTCACCCAACTTCAATGGTTCCGTCTGGCAGCAAATGGCTTGGCAGAGTCAAATTTCACGATTTTGTGAGCTATAACCCACAAAATTTTTCCATTTTCACCCATTT
>BQKN01063009.1:0-27786 GCA_022839385.1 Asparagus kiusianus
TTCTCCATATATATATATATATATATATATATATATATATGGAGAAATGGGTATGAGGTGTATACACGCTCATTTTTAGGAAAAAATGCACCTCATGCCCATTTTCTCCTATTTATAAATATATATATATGGAAAAAAGGGGTGTGTAGACACCTCATACCCATTTTTTCCTACATATATATATACATGGAAAACATGAGTATGATACACTACTCATAAAAGAGAATACTCATGTTAAAACATTTGATTTCCTTTTTTGCCCTCTCAAAATTTGAAAACTTGCAATTGTAATATTAATTGTAGTTAAACTTTAAGTAGTTATCCAAAACATCTTATTAATTATGGACCTCCTCACTTTCCCATATATTTAGCCATTCACTAAAACTAGTGTGAACACCGTGTGCAAAGCACGGCATATCTTTTTTTCTCTGCTACAGTAATCCCGGTTTAAATGCTACAGTAATTTTTTGGAGCGTTGCAGCATCCCGCCTCTGCTACAGTATTTTTTAAACAGTTTTTACGGCATCTCGTGTGTTACAGTAATATTTTTTCAAAAATGATACAATACCCCGTTTTCCCATTTGCTACAGTAATAATACTATAGTAAATGTTGTTGTAGCATTTACTGTAAAATGAATAGTAAATCTTGAGTTCTCCCATTTGTATTGAGGAGTAGATGTACTTAATATAAATACTTCATAATGATAAGAAAAATTATAAAAATATGTTATAATTTATATAAATAATTGTTAATCATAATAAAATAGTATAAAATCATCAGTGTCATAAAATATTTTATAAAATGACTATAAATGGTTTAGTAAATAATATATTATTAAAATAATTTATAAATTATAACAAAATATTACTGTAAATAAAATAATAAACTATTAAACATTCTTAAAAATATATTATTGAATAAATAATACGTAAAATATTGTTAATATTTAATAGTAAAATAATATAATTATTGTAATATTATAGCCTAACTACGAATTACACTATTATTTAATACATTATAATGAATAATAGTATTATAATTATCCTATATATAAATATTTGAAATAAGAATAGTTATAAATAGCATATAATTTATTATAATTTATTACAATTATTCCACGTTATAGTTAAAAATATTTATAATTACATATTATAATATTAAATAAATATTTATTTTTTTATAAATATCTAAATAAATTATGATAAATTTATAATAAGTATCTAAAATAGAAAAATTACTCATACAATTCTTTATACACAACCTTATTTATTAATATAAAATTCTATATTATTATAAAAGTCACTTCATAATTTTGCACTCGGAAAAAGAATTCAGAACAAAAAATAGTATGTCCACGGGCAAAGCACATGCATTATACTAGTATATATAAACTAACGATAATGTAGAACATAACATTGGAAAAAACACAAGAAAATGTAACACATAAGATTATTTTTTATCAATTATTTAGATAATTCATAAAATCAAAACTATTCATAATGCCTTTAATGATCAAATTAGGACGTGTGGTGATACCTCCATCATCCAAATCAATATCATGGTAGCTGAAATAACTTCCCAATTGAATTCCCCGATCCTAATTTCATTCGAGTGAAAACCCATAGCCATCCCTCGACCCCATCTCCAGCGCCACCCTCATCTCCTCCCCCTCCACCTCCTCTCACTCTATCAAAGAAGAAACCTCTCGATTTCTTCATCTCTCACTTATTCGATGAAGACGAAGCTTCTTGCTGATGACAAGGGTCTTCTCATCCTCTATCTCTATCAAAAACAAGACTCCTCTCTGGTTCCTCAGCTCCCATGTCTCCTCTCGCCGATAAAGAAAATCCTAACCCCATCTCTGCATCTCGTGGTATCACTTATATAAAATAGGTTGAGCAACTAGTTTATACAACCTGCAATACTAGATTTAAGTGTGACTGTGACTTCATATTTGCAGGAAATGCAACACGAGATATCAATGTTGAAAGATGAAATAGATTTTCTGCAGAAGGGCCTGAGGTAATCTTCATTACCCAATACATCCAACGCCAGTAGCACAAATAGAATTCACGAGTTATGCATGTATCCTCTTACGTGTGTGTGTGTGTATGTTTTCATGTATTTATTCAATTTTCTGGGCAGGTTTGAGTGTTAAAGGCATATTTTATAGTATATGCAGAATTAGAGACTTTACCTGGTCTCTGGAACTGTTTAATAGTATTGCAAAAAGATAAAGTAAAGAGACATCCATACAATTGAAGAAAAAGGAAAACAGCATTTAAAGTAATTTACCATCACTAAGAAAGCACTATCCATCAACTAATTTAAAAAAAAAGCAGGTGCTCTTACACAGCCTTGGATCTCAAAAAAACATAAATCTAGTCATGAAAACTGACACTGATTTCTGAGAAGTAATGAAGCGTAACTATAAGGATTGTCCATTCTTTTTTCCTTGCCTCTCTGTATGAAGCATGTTTTTGTAGGGTTGACCAAATCAACCAAGCGCCCATGTGTAAAATAAGAAAAGAATGGGTGATAATGGGCCATTAGTGGAGAATTAATGGGCTCATTATGGGTATTAAGTTAAGACTGTAAACGGCTTTAATTTGTAGTTGACAGAATTTATTTCAGGTTTTTTTAAGGGGGAGGGGGGGGGGGGAGAAAAGCCTATAGAGGGAGTGCTTTCTTTCTGAAAGAGTACAACGATTAAGAATTGAAACCCCTTACATTGGAGCCCCCAAAAAACCCATTTTCTCTCCTGTAGTTGAAAACAGCATGATACTTCAATAAGGAACTTTACCCCTTTCAGACATGTATAAATAGCCTGATAATGGCAGTTCTGTGTCAAATATATTCATTGATATATCCTAAATGTATAGCTTAGAGTATTAGATGGATCAGATCCTATCTGGGACTAAGAAATTAATTGATATAAATGATGCCCATTATTCAATTAGGTTTGCTAATATTTTTACATTAATTTCCTTCTTTGTAAGTGATCAAGCCTAATCTACTTTGTCACCAGCCTAGATGTAACTCATAAATGACTTGCAGATATACGCAGAATAATAGCACATCCGAGAATTTCCAAGTTAATTGATTAATTCAAGAAATAGTGTGTGAATTTCACGAACAAAAAATTATAGTTAAACATGGCATATTTGTACTTGAAGCTACTTGAACAATACAAAAATGGAGTCTATTAACCAACATTCTTGATCAGCTTCTTTTGGGAAGAATTCTTATTTATATAGAGTATCTGTTTCTTTTTGGGAAGAATTATTATTTATAGAGTATCTTCCTAGAGAATCCCCAACTTCAAATCCCTTTAGATAAAAAACCCATCAAAGCTTCATCGTATGTTCTTCTTGTCCACCTAGTAACCTTTGTCATTGACATCTTTGTGTAAACTTCAGTACGAATATTGTATAAGCTTCAATATTAATACAAATATATGTTTACAAAATCCATGACTATATCTTTAAAAGTTCTATACAATACAACAGCAGCACTAACAACAAACCAT
This sequence comes from Asparagus kiusianus, assembly GCA_022839385.1. Classification (NCBI taxonomy): domain Eukaryota; kingdom Viridiplantae; phylum Streptophyta; class Magnoliopsida; order Asparagales; family Asparagaceae; genus Asparagus; species Asparagus kiusianus. The sequence continues at coordinate 3,531 of BQKN01063009.1, forward strand.
TTGTTCAGGACTTTTTGAATTGGCTTCATGAATTGTTTCATTGAGCCCCATTAAGGGATATCTTCTTGATTAAAAGCTTAAAACCTCCCTCCCTCTCCATCTCTGATATTCTCCGAAATAAGTTCAAACAATGTCACCAACAGTAGGAGATAAACTTTGGAATAGGTGGGGAGACCCCCCATTTGTTTCTCAAAATATTAATAGCCAGATTGCATAGACTTTGCTAAAAGTCAAATAATAACTGAAATAAAGTAAATTTGGTTAAAGCAGGAACAATCTATTCAACTAGCAATTTCCATTTTTTTCTTACCATTGCTGCTCACTCTGACACCATAATATGCATAGTGTGTAGTGTGTACCTTTTCAATCTAAGTGTCACTCTATTGTTCAACTTTTTTCATAGGAGTGCAAATTTCTTAAGAATTAGTTTTGAAGAGACATGCATACGTGAAATGGAATACATCCTATAGAGGGTTCTTAATATGAAAATCATATAGGGAGGACAGCAATGGTGACTAGCGTCCCATAAACCAATTTGTAGTATTACTGCAGTCATTATCAGTATAACAAGAATACTAAATCAGTGCAATCAGGCTACTGTACCAATGCAATCACCAACTTTAAAATAAACACCAAACACTTCCCACAATCTCATTACTCCCTATATGATTTTCCACTGATGATAGGATTGGTTTCCCAAATATAAGCATGTTTCCTGGTCTGATGAATTAAATGGTAGCAGGTACATGTTTGGACAGGGAACAGTAGGACATATGACACTGGATGAATTGCAAACCCTTGAAAGGCATCTTGAAATATGGATGTATCACATTCGCTCAACAAAGGTAAATAACTCTGACGTTATTCTTCTACTTCCTCATGTACTTGATCATAATTTAATACCTACTGTAAAGTAACCTCAACACAAATCTCCTCTAGCAGATGCACATCATGTTCCAAGAGATCCAATCGCTGAAAAACAAGGTTAGCTCCAGCATATGAAATATCCCACATGTGTTATCACATAAGATCTCCTTTTTCTAACTTTCATAAAACAAAATATAGACATAGGTTTAAAGAAAATGTAATGCTTAAAACGAATCGATTGAAGGTATTATGGATAAAGACTGTTGGTATCAGTTCTTTGAAAATGTAGCAATAAAGGTGTTGGTTTATCATTACTTACAAGGAATTTAATATTTCTTTCCTTAAAACAGGAGGGCATATTGAAGACTGCCAATGAAATTCTTCAAGAAAAGGTAATGACTTGCAGCTAAATACTCACGAGTCACGATACATGATGGGAGGAGCTACATTATTAAGTTAACTCTTATCCCTCATCTTTCACGGTGCAGATTATAGAACAAAATGGGTTCTTTGATGAAGGCTCGACTACAGGAGACATAGGATATGGATATCCACTAACCATACAGAATGGTATATACAACTTCTAGAAGCTGTAGTGTAGGTTGCTACTGGTACAGATAATAAAGTATTCCAGAAACTTTGTATTTCACACTTCATTTGTCTGGTTTGGTGTGCACTCTTTAGCAACTAATATTCTATACAGTTGTTGCTTTGTCCTAGTACTACTGTCACTACCTGGAATAGTGGTGACTCAATTTGACTCCTTTGTTCTGTGATAGTTCTCCTCTGTCCTTTTGTAATATTTTGTCACGCAAATGTTAGTTTTCCTTGAGGTGAGACAAGAACCATGATTGTGACTTGTGAGGTCTTGAAGATACTCAATTACAAACAAATTACTGAAATATTGTAATTATCTGATCCAAGAGTTATCCTAAGTATTTATTGTCCATGAATGATAATTGCTGAAAGTAACAAGAGATGAACACAGGTGTAGTGAATAAGTAATTTACTGAAGCAAGTTCAGACCCATAAACAGCACAAAAAAGAATGATATTGAAAGGAAAAAAGGAAACTCACACCTAGTTTAGGGAGGCTTGGCTTCGCGAGGAAAAAGAAAAACTTGCATTGCCCTGCATAAAAATAATTTGTCAACCAACTCCTTTATAACCTTTATCACTCCAACAGCAAAATCTCCAATTACAACCGCAAAAAGATAGCACCTATAGCAACCAAATATAGTAAAAGAATGAAATAGGTGAATGCAGAGGGCATCACTACCTGCTAACTATTATTATATAAATTTTTTAACACCAAAAATTGATAATTTCTAGGAACAAGAATTTTTTTACTAGTCGATTTAACGTGCGAGAACAGGTGAAGAAACAAATTATTAGAATCAAGTATTATATAAATGCCAACAAAATTAATTACATCTGGAGTAACCTTGTTATAGATGCCAACCAAATATGCATCTGAAGTTACTATTACATGTAGGAAACTTCAAACAGTCAAAATTTGGTCCATGCCCATTCATGTCCTGAAAATGTATGAACTATCATTAACCATCTGTATAAATATCAGACAAGTGTGGTGCTCCCTCTTAAGTAAAAGGCTAACTTCATAAAACCTTTTACAGATCTTCTTAGGCTTTTTGGCTCTGGGCCTCCAAAATCATCCATATTTATTAAAGGGTTTTTTTGCATATATACCCCCAAATCTTTCATATATGCAAATTTACCCCTCAAATCTTGGTATTTACAAATCTGCACCACCCCCCCCCCCCCCAATTCTCGCTTACTGAGTTTCCCTATCCCTTGAGCAAAGTCAAAATTTTCCGATAATCTTGAATATTTTCCGTTTGGAAACTAAAATTGTTAAGTGGAAGGGGTTAAAAACTCAATATGAGAGAATTGGGAGGCAATTTTGCAAATATAGAAGATTTGAGGGGTAAATATTTAAAACCCCTTTATTAAGATACCCTGAAATTCTGATATTTACTAAAATGCCCCCAAAATCTTCAAAACTGAGCTAGTATCCCCCCCACCCCCACCCCCCAACCCAAAAATAGAAAATATTCTCAAAATATTTCTTATTTTTTGTCAAGTCATCGAGGGGCCTATTAGCTCAAAGTTGAAGGTTTAGGGCATTCTGATAATAACAAATATCAAGATTTGAGGGTCATCTTAACAAATACCAAGGTTTAAAGGGGTAGATAAATATGGATGCTTTTGGGAGCATAAAACCAATAAAACCCCAAAAAAAATTAACTCAATTTTTCTATCGTTCTTAAATTAACTGAAACTGGAGCAATATAGGCTTAGATAATATAAACAAACTCCTCTTAACACCATTTATCTACGTGAATAAAATGCAGAAACCAAGTTTGATCCTGAATAATTAAGCAAGTAATTAAGGCATGAAACAAATTGGCAGAAACTATAATAGCATGCATCAAAGGAATCACCTTTATAGAGCATGGAATGAAACCTTAAAGAAATCCAGTTTGAGCCTATCGACAGAATCAGAGATATCGAGATCAAAGCACTAAAATTTCCGTTCTTCACATTGAAATAAAATAAAATAAAATTTAGGCTCAATTAAGATTTTTACCCAAACAAAAAAAAAATTGAGGGGATCGCAAAGGATCGATCCAGTTCGATTTCCTCCTCCCCTCGTCCTCTTGTTTCCAAAGGAGTTGAGGAATAACAGTTTCGGTCCTGGGATCGGGCCTTTAATTAAGCCCAGTTTTACTTCTTTTCTTGTTTTGGGCTGTGATTGGTCACTCCCATATTTAATGAAAATAAAAGTGAAATGAGAAAAAGGTTTGCCATGTTTTAATTTTAATTAAAAAACAAATGAAAGTGATTTTATAAAAATATAATAAAATAGTAGGAGCTTTTCAAGAACATAATAAGCTACATCTTATTCAGAAAATTTTCATTCTTTCTAATATACTTTAAAAAAATCACATATAATTAGAAAATTATCCTAACAAATGCCAATGTTAAGAAATTAGAAGTAGTTATTATTATTAAGCAGCGGGACAGGATTAGAGAATTGTAAATTAAGAGGATGAACATCTAAAATATTTCAGTATATATAGTGGCGGAGCCACGTAGTGTCCAGTGGTATCACAAGACATCACTAGATTACCATTTTCATACACATGTTTATTTATTTTTATAGTACTCTCCAAGATCTCACGTTTTTACACCGATCCCTTGATAATCTATCCTTGATGCATCAGTTGTTCAATGAACATAGACCACTAAATAGTTTCGTTATTGCATTTTATAGGCACTTGAGTGTTGTAGTTAGGGAGATAGCAAAGTGTTAATAGAGTTCAATCACCTTAACTATGCAAGTAAGAAATCGCTTTTAGATTTAAACAATATAACTAATAACTTATTATGGGATTTGAATGAATTCCGTACGGGTGCATGAATCCTAAAATCCAAATATTTAAAAATGATATGACTTTGATGCACTCTTGATGTTGAGATCCATAGAAGACTGTTAATTTGTGATTTCGCCCGAAATAATTATGATCTTTGGATAATCACACCCTTTTGAGTGGGCAAATAATTTCTGTTCTCGGGGGGAAATGGGTCTAAAATGTGAAAGTTTATATTCAGCGGCTTGGAAAAAAAATAATTGATTGCGTTAGAACGTTAGATGTAACGTTATCATTTGGTAAAGAAAGTAGTTCTGTATTCTCAGGGGCCGTCAATGATTTGAATCTTTTTGAATCTTGCTGGAGACGCAAGCTAGTTGGCTGTAGACGATGGATTCACTTGTTACTTGTTTATTAGTTGGGAGGTTTACATTTCTTAAACCGAAAATCTTTGAGTAATTGTTGGCCTTATAGAGAAGAAAAGGCAATTTTAACTTCAATGAATAGTCTTATATGGACTAAGTTGCTGAATAGTGGATGGTTTATAATGCTTCTACACTCTACGGGCTTTAAGGATCCCTAAGAAGGGGGTGTTTTGGGCTTTTCATTGTTTGGGTTTTGCATAACACACACGCGCACGTGCGCACTCCCTGCCGCCCGCGTACTCGTTTTTTTTTTTTTTTGTCAAACTTCTTTTTACATGTTTTTCTCATTTCTTTTACTTGATCATGCAACGTGTGTAACAGTTGTGAAAATTATAAGGAACGTGCGGAACGACTGAGCAACATGCGAAATCCAGCAACGGCTCTCAGGGTTTCCGAACCCTATAAATTCAAAGGCAACCCAGCTCGGAAGGCACAGCAAAGAAAAGCAATTCTCTCCTCCGTCTTCTCTCTTCTCTCAACAAAATCTATTCAATTATTATTTTTATTTTGGGTAACCTTCTTCATCTGAGCAGAAGCTCTGCACTCTCGCCCGAGTACAGAGGCTGACCGATTCCGAGGGTTTTACCGCTAGGAGAGAGGGAATCATCTACGTCATGGCGATAGGCGGGTCCTCAATCTTCTAGGGTAATGTTTGCACGGCTGTTCCCGATCAGGCCATATTTTCTAATACTTTCTATTTTCGGATTTTATGCATGCTAATTTCTTCATTTTGACAGCAATCTGGAAGATTGATTATTCATAGCTATTGATATTTTAAAGTATCGTAAAAATTAATTATCTTTAAAAAAATATTGATCATCGAAATTAAATTTACAGTTGTTGTTCATCAAAAAAAAAAGTTACTGTTCACCAAAACAATTACTGCTAATTGCTTTAATTATTTGTTTATCTGTTAATTAATATTATTGATTTGTTATTGTTTTAACTGAGAAAAAAATTCTAGTTTATATTTTAGTTTTATAATTACTGGTTAATATTATCAGTTTATAAATAATTTATTCTAGTACATACCCTAAGGGCTCGTTTGGTACGCGGGAATGAGTGGGAATGGAATTCAATTCCAACTCTTTTTTCCCGCGTACCAAACACGATGTACTTTTAGATGTTAGAATTGAAATTCCCACTTCTTATCAATTCCCACTTTATGTGGGAATTGTCATTCCCAACCATTTAACAAGGAATTGATATTTCCACTTAAGTGGGAATAAAAATAATCAAATAATTTCCATTTATATACTTCTTAAAAGATACAATTAGATATAAATTCCTATATGAAAATTATTTTTATAAAAAATATCTTATCTTAAGCTACTAGTACAAATATATAAATAAATATAAGCATGAATATAACATGCCCAAGTTCCAATTTACAAACATGGTTCCTAAGTAAATTTATATCACTGACCTTACCATAGTTCCAATATCTTGTGATATTATTTTTTAATAAATTTCTAATATCGTTCCTAAGAAGTATATTAATGCCGACATGTAGCATTAGAAGTTAGAAAAGTAAAATTATAATTATTTATAATTAAAAATAATTTCTATAAAAATTATTTTTTAATTTGTAAGCCAACAGTCCAAAATTATTGCCGAGATGTTGTGACAAAATATAACTATTACATAAAATTTTATTTCTCTAAGGAAAAAAATCATTTCTATAAAACTTATTTTTCTAAAAAATGAATTATTTAGTTATTTTTAAAATATTTTTAACATTTTTTAAATTCTGTGTTTTGGTAAGGGCATTATTAGAAAACTAAATTTTATTCTCACTTGTGAACAAATGATACCAAACGAGGGAATGAGAATAAGATTGTCATTCCTGTTCCACTCTCTAAACGCGTCCAAACATGAGAATGAGAATATACATTCCATTCTCACATCTATTCCATTCCATTCCTACATTCTTTCCATTCTCACTTGACTCCATTCCCACGTACCAAACGAGGCGTAAAGTCATAAGTAACTAGTTGATTGGTATTGACAAAATCCTTTCTCATTCCCATCAGATTTTAAATACCTAGACTAGTTAACTTGAGTCAGAATTATGGCCAATATTGATCATTTAAAGAGGGTCAAACATGAGAAGTTCACTGGTGTTAACTACAAATGGTGGGCTAATCAGATGATATATTGGCTCACTACCATATGTCTCCTATCTGCTATTGACACTTCTAAATCTTCATCTTTTGGATCTCAACCTTCCAACTCTCCAGTTTATGGTCCTCAACCTGAACCTGAACCTACTCCTTCCACTTCTGCTTTCAGGTGCTAGTTCATTCTCTAGTTCTATAAGGCTAGAAGAAATCAACTATCATTGATGTCATAGGATTCTTAGTACACTTGCGGATAACCTTTATGATATATATTATGAGGTCAAAAGTGCTAAAGACCTATAGAATGCTCTTGAAGCATAATATGGTTATGATGATGCTGGAATTTTGCGTTTCACCTCCTCTTCCGTCAATAAATTCATGATGGTTGATGACAAACCCATAAATGAACAAATTCATGAACTTTAAGATTTGATTCGTCGCCTCCAATCAAAGGGAAACTTTTTTACTGATGACTTCAAAGTTTTCTGTCTGATTAACAAACTCTCTCCCTCCTGGTCTAGAGTTGTTGGAGATCTCCGACACAAGCAATGAGATCTAACTTTAACTGAAGCCCTCAAGGCTATTCGCATTGAAGACTATGTAGGCGTGTAAAATTGCCTATAGGTCCCTTAGCTTAGCTCGGCACGATGATTTGACAAATCAACGGACGGTCAAGCGACGAGGCGACGAGGCACGCAAGCAACGGAATATGTTCGTGTGCAGAACCAAACCAACGGTTCGGAAAGTTAACGAGTCGTCCAACAACAAAACGGACCTGAACTCAAACACCGAAACGGATTAACTGTCATATTTGGAATCAAGTCAATGAGTCGATTCCAGAAACCAAATCAAATCCGAACGACGAAGAACCGGAAACACCGGAAAACGACGAAACGAACCAACACCCGGGAACTCGGCCGAAACCGAGCGAACCTGGGGTGGCTCGGCCCAAGCCGAGCCACCCCAGGGTGGCTCGGTGGCCGAGCCACCCCTGGGTGGCTCAGCCATGGCCGAGCCACCTAGGGGTGGCTAGGCTCAGAACTGTGCATATGCACAGTTCTGAGTGCCTATAAATAGGCCAGGTGTTTGTTCATTTGGGAGGACTTTTTCTGAAACTTCTGAAGAGCCGAAACTCTGCCGGATTGCGACCTCAACTCGGATTGTGAAGGCTTGAAGACTTGGACTTCCAGATCTACGTCATTCCACTCCGGATCTAAGCTTGGTTCTTAGATCCCGAGATTTGAGCGAGCGTTTCCTTGGTGAAACGATCCCTCACGGCTATTATCTCCTTGGTGGGATAATACCCGTCATACCACGTAGATCTGTTCGGATCGAGATTGCGCGGTGGTCCACGGTAATCAACCCCGGCACAGGCAAACAACCCACAAAGCAAGAGACCGGATAACAGGATCTTGTGATTTGTTCGATAAAAGAGAGAAGTTGTAATTTTGATTTCTTTGTTTTATTTTGATTTTCATTGTAAGCCGGATCTTATAAAAAGACCAGATCTCTTTGTAACGCATAAAGTTGTTAACTGAGTGCAATGGAATCGATAATGAAGAAAGACCCAACTTTTCCCGCGAACAATCTGGCGACCACAGTGGGAGCCACCGATCTCGCTGCCGAGATCGGAGTGTCGCAGCCGCGGATCTCGATCCCGGTCGTGGAGGAGGTCGAGTATGAATTCGACCAGCAGAAATACGAGGAGTACGTGTCCTCGTCCGGATCTACCTCCTCCCCCAAGTCCAAGAAGTTCCAGAAGTTCTCCTCCAGGAGAAAAGTCCGTTGGTGTGATGAAGTTGAAGCCACCAACGACGACCTCACCCCAATCGACGCCGAAGCTGCGTTGAGTGAGGCCCTACCGACCTCAAAGAAGGTCAAATCCGCCATTGAAGGCGTGGTGACTCTCTCCAAGAGAGCCCGCCAGAGGCAGCGTCAACGCATCGCGAAGCAATTCGCCAAGGCCATGGAGTCCGTTGACGGAGTCCGCTATCATGCGGATCTGAAGAACAAACGAGGCGAACAGCCTCAACAGCAAGTGAAGGGTGGTTCCTCCAAACCATCGACAATGGAGTGGGTCCGTGTCAAACGGAATCGCTCAACACTGAAGGAGCGCATCCGCAAACGCCGCGCCTTATCGGCGCAAGCACGGGCCAAAGCCGAAGAAACCCGTCGGAAGCTGCAAAAAGAGGTGGTTAAAAAGCCGCCACCAACTCGCAAGGTTTGGAGGCCAAAGTCTGAAGCGGTTCAGGCTAAGGAGCAAAACCTGCAGCCTCCGAAAATTCAAACTCCGGCAAGTCAACTCAAACAGCCGGTGATTGCCGCAACTGCCCTGGGAGATCCCGCAGGACCATCCCAGAAGAAAAAATCAGTTTTGGAGCGCCTCGGCCCACTTCCGAAGGAACGAGGTAAAGCTCCAGCCCAAGAACGTTTGGGGCCAATGAAGAAGTCCCAACCAATGCAGCATGCTGGGGGTCGCCGCAACCCTCAACACTTGGAGCAAATTATGGCACCCAAGCGCACAACTTTGCGCATAGAAGTGCAAGAGCCCGCTGAAGATTCACGCCCACAAAGGCGTGTTTCGAGGCGTGTGACTCTGGAAGGTCCGAAAAAGACAATTATTCCTCAGAAGGAAACATTGTCATCTGATGACGACAACGTTATACCTGAGAGATCGTGCCAACACACGATAGGTTGCTCCGCCACTCAAACAGACGAGCTGTATTATCGTGCCGGGGGTACGAATAAATCCAGAAAGAGGAGCCCTCGAAAGCTCGAAACACAATGTCCTTGTTCGAAGCTCATTCGGGCGGTACTGTCGGAATGCAACTGTGTTAAGACAATCCCCGAAAGAGTATCTGTGTTCGAAAGACTCAGCAATGGAACGCCAAAACCAAAGCATAGGCGCTTCCAACGAAGAAGGAAGATGGTCGAAGACGGTGAGCGTTCAAGGGTCACCGCAAATATGACCAGCACAGGAACATCGGCTCAGGATAACCCCGAGGCGGTTCAAGAAATATCCCGACGTGTAACTCGTCTACAATCCGGGGCTATCATTCGCGCGACGTATGGTAGAATCCGAACGAGAATACCTTCGGGAGATGAAGAATCAGATGCTAGCTCAGCAGTGGCGTCTGATAACACAGTGTCCAGCGAAGGACAACCCCGCGAGGCGTTTATGATAAATGCGGAGCAAGTGGCCAAGATGCTTGAAGATGCCATTGCCAAACAACAGGAAACCTTTCGGTTCGAGATGCAGATGGCCATGCAGAACATGAGAGAGATGCATGACCAACAGATCCAAGCATTAAGGAACCAACAAGGGGAACCAAGTCGTCAAAACCAGAACAACTTGGAAGATGAGGATACAAATGAAGCTCGCAACGTCAATAACCCTCCCATTAATCCAGGGGGTGGTAACGATAATGCTAGCGAAGACACAGGTGAAAGCCTGAAAATTAAGAACCTCGAAAGCAAAATCAATACATTGATTTCTGCTCAAGACTATAAAAAGACGGGCATTCCCTGTCCTTACCCAAGAGAGTGGGAATCGATCCCATATCCGGCAAAGTTTAGTCTAATCAACTTCACGCCGTTTAATGGGATGGGATCACCAACTTAGCATTTGATTTACTTCAAATCACACTTGGGAGTCATCTCGGGTAATGAGCCTCTGATGGTGCGGTCATTCGTCGGCACTCTTCGCGGAGCTGCCTTCGATTGGTATCGTCGCCTCAAGCCAGGAAGCATAAACAGCTGGGACGACATGGAGACCAAATTCCTTGCGAATTTCTTCGACGACGACACTGAAATCTCTATCGGGACATTGCTCGATGAGAAGCAGAAGGACGGAGAATTGGTCGAAGTCTTCGTCAAAAGGTTCCGGAATAAGGCGATGAATTGCCGGGACCCGATCAGCGAGGAGTTCATTCTTCAGACCTGCCACAACAACCTCTCGCTGGATGTTTTGGAAGCAATGGGCACAGCTCCGTCCAAGACATGGAAGGACTTGAAGGTCCGAGGCGAGCAAGCTGAGCGGTTCCTCAGGAGGAAGAAGGCGGAGAGAGGCCAACCGGCTGCAAACCCTCCGAAGCAGAACTTCAACCAGAAAGGAAAAGGTAAAGCTCAGGTTAATGCTGTTGATGCTAACCAAACCTTTCAATTGCAACCTCAGCAACAGCAGCAGCAGCAGCAACGAGCTCCACAGCAATCGCAGCCACATTGGCAGCAGCGGTCTCAGAAGCAAAAGTCTTCAGAGCCGAGGTTTCCCAAAGTCTACTCCTTCAAAGATGACGAAGTTCCCGGCATCTTCAAATATCTGTTGGAGAACAACAAGATCCAGCTGCCGGCGATTGTGGATCATGAAGGAGCCACTAAAGTGACGGACCCGAAGTACTGCGCGTATCACAGAGCGGTCCACCACCCTACGAAGTCCTGCTACCACCTCAAGGATAAGATCCAGGCGTTGATCGATGTAGGTGTCATAACTCCGAAACCGGCCAAGAATGTGGGAGCAAATGCGGTGTCAATCAGTTTTGGGTCAGTACCCACAGCTTGGTTTGAGCCGAAGCGTGTCACCAAAGTTGGGATGAAGACGGTAAATGACGACCCGCACGGACAGCGCCAAAAGGGACTAGTGCCACACACGGCCCCGAACGGCGAAATCCTTTGGGTTCACCCCGACCTAATTGAAGATGAACAATGGGCCGGATCGTCATCCACGAAGAAATCTAAAGGGAAAGGAAAGTCTTGCTACGGAGTTTCCGCCATCCCAGGGAAAGACGACGAAGGAATCCCAGCTTTCCCACTTTCTGAAGATGAACAAGAAGTCTTCACCACCAGAAGCGGGAACCAATACCATTTCAACTATCCGTCACATAATGAATAAGCAACTAAGCTAGGGGTGACAAAACAGGGACCAGCCAAGACTCTCACAGAGATAGGGGTGATCCCAATTCCCAAACCGGCTGAAGATGTTCGACGACAGCCGGCAGATAAACAGAAAGACAAAGGATCCCAAGAGGTTCAGAACCCGAAGCAGTCTCGCTTCAGTCGTCCAATTGGAGGAGATAAACCGGGAAGTTCGAAAAATCCGCGTGTCTTCGACATCATGGCTCAGCTAGCCAACATTCCAGCAAGGATAACACTTTATGAATTGCTGCGGCTATCTAAGGAAACTAGAGAAGCCTTGCAAGAAGCCCTGGCCGATTCAGAGGTGTTCCTTACTCGAATCAAACCAGCGCCCGAGGAACTGGAACTGTCAGCCCAACAGTGTAATGTGGCAGCCAAGAACATTCCCTGCATCACCTTTACCAAAGAGGACATGCAGACGAAGAATTCAAATCATGATCGGCCCCTATACTTCGTCGGGTACATTGGCTCTAGCGAAGTTAACCGAATCCAAGTGGATCCGGGTTCCGCTGTGAGTATTATGCCACTTCGACTGATGCACAGCCTTGGCATTCCAGTCAGCAAGTTGGCGTCTACAGGCACAGTCATATACGGATTCAACACCAGCGGGTCAAGACCTTTGGGTAAAATCCGGATAAAATGCCAAATGGGCGATTTAAAGACGGAGGTCACGTGCTACGTGATTGATGCTGAGACATCCTATAACTTACTATTGGGTCGGCCTTGGATCCATAGTAACGTTATAGTCCCCTCCACTCTACATCAGTGTTTGAAATATGTCGACACTGATGGAAGAGTTAGGACGGTGGTCGCGGATAAGCAGCCATTCAAAGGGTACGAGAACTACTTCACAGATTCTCTCCTTTATGGTAACGAATCCGATACAGAACCATCGGTCCAAGGCACGGACAGCGGAGAAGAAGCTGATTCCGAGGCCGGATTCGATTACAATGGTGGTTTTGTTTTTAATGACATTGTACCCTTTGTAATCAATCTCGACGACGAACAGTCGTCGGATGGCGGTTGTAACTGGCAACTTGCCGAACTTGAAATAAATAATGGCTTAGAGTACTCCTGGTCTTTTGATGATGTGATAAAGGGATTATACGATAATCCCGAATTATGTATGCCGCTCCGATCGTCGTATGTAACGAAGAAGCGTCTCCAGCATTCCTTCGGAACAACTCGGATTATTCCTGCCAAAACAGGAGGATAAAAAGAAGTGATCTACGGTAAAGGAGAAAATCTTCCGTTGCCGGATCATTTCCTAAGAGAAGATGAAGACGATGACAAATCTGGTCTTCACCTATCAAAGTATAGTCCGGAAGCGCGTGCGCTCATGGAAAAACAAGGATACGACTTTACACTCGGAGAAGGTTTATACTTCGATCGAGGTTCCCGTGTACCAGTCAAAATGGCATATGTCCCGAAAGGGAAACCGGATAATTATTACCGTCATAAGAGAGGCCTAGGCTATGTCTCATCAGATGACGAATATGGTTGGCAAATCATAGATCAAATTGCTAACAAAGCCAAGGATCGATACTTGCTAGATTCGTCAGCTGAAGATTCCGACACAAGTTTGGGAGAAATGTTCAAGGCCTTAATGTCGAACATGACTATAGCTGATCCGTCCACGTTGGAGGACGACGACCAAATGCCAACGTGGGAAGACCCATGGGTTCATCACCTAAACATGCAATATGGTGATAGGTTCGAACAAAGAGAGCCACCCACCGAAGACGAAGTAATCCAAATTAACATGGGCGATGAAGACAACCCAAAGCCCATATTTATCAGCGGTAGTCTTCCATCAGATGAGAAGGAGGAGTTGATTGCCCTGATCAGAGAGTACATCGATGTCTTTGCTTGGAACTATGAAGACATGCCAGGGCTCGACCCCAATGTGGCAATGCACCACCTCGACATCAAGCCGGATGCTAAACCGGTCAAGCAACAGCAAAGACGGTTTCGTCCGCAGATTATGGAAGCCATCGAGGCAGAGGTCAAGAAATTGATCGACTCAGGGTTTATTCGGGAGGAACAACATCCAGACTGGTTAGCCAACATCGTTCCGGTCATGAAAAAGAACGACAAAATCAGGATTTGCATCGACTTCAGGAACCTAAATGAAGCGTGTCCAAAAGACGATTTTCCTCTCCCAATCACGGACGTCATCATCGACAATACGTGCGGATTCGAGAGAATGTCTTTCATGGACGGCTTTTCGGGGTATAATCAAATCAAGATGCATCCCGATGACGAAAAGCATACAGCATTCAGAACGCCCCTCGGTGTCTTCTGCTACACGGTGATGCCGTTCGGTCTGAAGAACGCAGGTGCCACATACCAACGAGCGATGACTAAGATTTTCCAGAAACACCTCAGGAAAACAGTTGAATGCTACGTTGATGATTTGGTGGTGAAAAGCCGCAGCAAGGAAGATCACATCAAGGACTTGAGAACAATGTTTGATCTCATGCGGAGTCATCAATTGAAGATGAATCCCACAAAATCCTTCCTCGGAATGTCCAGCGGAAAATTCCTTGGATTCGTCGTTACCACCAAGGGTATACATATCGACCCAGACAAGGTAAAGGCGATAAATGAATTGCAACCCCCGAAGAATCTAAGAGAACTCAGAGGATTGCAAGGGCGTTTGGCGTATATCCGGAGATTCATTTCAAATCTTTCTGGGAAGTGCCAACCGTTTTCAAAGCTAAACAAGAAAGGCGTATCGTTTATTTGGGACGATGCTTGCCAGAAGGCATTCGAAGATATCAAGGCATATCTGATGAATCCACCTGTTCTTGTTGCACCAAAATCAGGTAAACCGTTCTTGATTTATATCAAGGCGATGAACCATTCGGTAAGTGCTTTATTAGCACAAGACGATGATAATGGTCACGAACAGGCAGTCTATTATCTAAGTCGGACCTTGATAGGCGCCGAGTCTCGGTATCCGATGATCGAGAAAGAATGTCTCGCATTGGTGTTCGCAGTACAGAAGATGCGACACTACTTGGTGGGCCAGACGATTTACGTCATTGCTAACGTTAATCCGGTACGTGTGTTCATGACTCAACCAGGTTCGATGAATTGGCGTTTAGCAAAGTGGGCCCTTCTCTTGTCCCAGTATGATCTGCACTTCAAACAGCAGAAGTCGGTCAAAGGACAAGCGATTTGTGATCTTTTAGCGGCAAGCCCGACGACAGATACGGTTGAAGTATACGATGACTTGCCAGATGAAACCCACGAGGTTAATACCACATCACACCAACAAGTATGACAGTTATACTTTGATGGTGCTTCGAGAGCAGTTAATAAGGCAGTAACCCCTGGATGTCCTAAGGTCACTTCCGGAGTTGGAGTTGTCTTAGTTTCCCCAGGGAAGCACGTAATGCCTCGAGCTTATTCACTAACGAGTCCGTGCTCTAACAACGTAGCTGAGTATAATGCACTCCTCATAGGACTCAGTTTCGCCAAGGAGCTGGGGGTTGAATATCTCGAAGCCTTTGGAGATTCTCAATTGATCGTCAACCAAGTCCGTGGAGAGTACGAAGTCAGGAACCCAGACCGGATTCCATACCACCAGGAGGCCGTCAGAATGGCAGATTCTTTTGAAGAATTCTATATCGAATATATCCCGCGTCTCCAGAACGCTCATGCAGATGCGCTGGCAGTACTAGCAGTATCACTCGCGTAACCGCCCGAAACTGAACTGCTAGTCACAGTAAGATCACACCAACTCTACGTACCCATATACGATATGGATATCGAAGAGGAAGAAGATAGAAATGTAAACGCTAAAGAGGTGAACTCAACCCAAATTGGGTCTGAGTCCCGAGATTGGTGCTTTCCCATCATTGATTACGTCCAATATGGCATCTTGCCAGAGGATTTAAAGGAAAAGGAATCTATCCGTCGAAGAGCGCCACGGTTCTTCTATAACATTGAGACCCGTACGTTATATCGCCGGGGGTATGACGACTTACTCCTCCGATGCCTTTCGAACGAAGAAGCAAAAGAAGTTCTTAAGGAAGCACATGAAGGAGAATACGGTGCGCATCAGCCTGGTCCCAAGCTGTATCATCGAATCAGAAGAATGGGATATTTCTGGCCGACAATGGTTCGTGACGCGATCGAGTACGCCCGAGAATGTCATGCTTGTCAAGTGCATGCGAATTATATGCACCAACCCCCGGAGCGATTGCACACATCAACCACGTCTTGGCCATTCGAGACATGGGGTATGGATATCGTCGGTCCCATCTTCCCGCCTTCAGTCAAAGGTGATCGATTTATTCTCGCTATCACCGACTACTTTTCAAAGTGGGCTGAAGCCATTCCGCTTAAAGAAGTGAAGACGAACAATGTCATCAACTTCATCAAGCATCATGTCATATACCGACACGGCGTGCCGAGGCGGATCATTCATGACAACGGTCCGCAATTCATAAGCAACGCCTTCATCAGGTTCTGTGACAAATTCAAGATCCAAGATGTTTCGTCGACAGCTTATTACCCCGCTGCGAATGGGTTAGCTGAAGCTTTCAACAAGACGATCATCAAGATTCTGTCAAAGCTCGTGAAAACCAACAAGCGAGATTGGGACGATAAACTCGGAGAAGCACTCTGGGCTTATCGCACTACCATACGCACACCCACGGGAGCTACCCCATATTCGTTGGTATACGGATGTGAAGCTGTGCTACCCCTGGAAATTCAAATCCCCTCCCTTCGGATTGCTCTCGCAACGGAGATGACGACCGAAGAGCAGCATCAGAAGCGTCTCGAAGAACTCGAAAGGCTGGACGAAAGGCGCTTGGAAGCTCAACAACACATTGAGTTCTATCAGGCCAGGATATCCAGAGCTTTTGACAAAAGGGTTCGCCAAAGAAGCTTCAAGGAAGGAGATCTGGTCCTCGCTGCTCGTCGACCAATAATCCTCACCTCTAAGAAGAAAGGTAAATTCGAACCTAAGTGGGAAGGACCATTTGTAATAGACACAGTTTATTCAAACGGTGCTTACCGCTTAATTTCTTTAGAGGGTATCAGGCAATTAATGCCAATAAATGGGAAGTTCCTGAAGAAGTACTATCCCTAGTACGTTCAGGACAACTCATTTATCGGGAAGTTCCTCGAAGAATATTACACTTAATATTCTAGAGAATAACCTAAATTTATTTTTCCACCAAAATCCCTCACTGATCGATTTCAATTGACAGTGGGTCCACCGAAAAAGTCCTCTTTCAGTCCGGAGTCCTCTTTCAATAAACGAAAGAACTCCATTTCTTTCTCTTTGGTTAAACTGTCGCATGGTTATAACCGAAGTTAAAATTTCACTTCGATAAACGAAGAGCTCATTTTTTCGATCAGATAACCAATCCTATAAAAGGTAAGTTTATCTAGATCTTCCGGATTCTCGGAGTGGAGATCCCACTTCTAGTTTCCTTCTTGCACTGAAAATAGAATATAAAATTCTTCCTTTCCAGAAACAAGGAATAGAATATAAAATTCTTCCTTCCTTGTCCAGGGAATAGAATATAAAATTCTTCCTTCCCCACATCAACTCTTTTTCCAAAATTTATAAAATTAAGATTCATCTTAGGTATTTTATCCCGAAACCTAAGCAGGGATAAGTCTGCGCCTAACACGCGCCGCCGGTTTAGTCTTTTCCCGATTGAAAAAGACACCAGAGTTCGATTCTGGGGTATTTTATCCTGAAACCTAAGTAAGGATAAGTCTGCGCCTAACACGCGCGGCCGGTTAGTTCTTAACCGTTAAAAAGAACACCCGTCCGCATATTCAACATTGTGGCAGGTTGTTATTAATAACACCGAAATCCATGCCTCATACGCATGGGGAATTTTATCCTGAATCCTAAGAAAGGATACGTCGACGCCTAACACGCGTCGCCGGTTTGGTCTTTATCCGTAGAAAAAGATACCAGAGTCTGACTCTGGGGTCCTTTATCCCAAAGCCTAAATAGGGATAAGCTAACGTCTAATACACGTTGCTGGGTAGCCTATTCCCATAATAATGGCAAAGTCTACATATTCAAAGTGGTAGCACAAAGTCTAAGGGAGTTTATTCCTTTAGCGCAACGTCACATACGGAACGGATTAAAACAATCCGCATGTAAGCCCGACTCAAACGGTAGTCGGTAAGAGCACACCAAATCCGTTGAAGGCTGAGGATTTGCCAAAAATCCTAAGTCAACGTCTCATACACGTTGCTGTTTAGTCTTTTCACAGGAGAAAGACGAAGTCTACGTATTCAACGTCGTAGCACTAAAAGAGTTAACTCTTTTAGCTTAACGTCACGTGCGGAACGGATTTAGACAATCCGCACGCTAGCCCGACTCAAACGGTAGTCGATAAAGGCTAATCAAATCCGTTAGAGGCTGGGGGTTGGCCAAAAATCCTAAAGCCAACACCTCACACGTGTCGCCGGGTAGCCTATTCCCGTAACAATGGCGAAGTCTATGTATTCGACATCATAGCACAAAGTCTCAGAGAATTCAATCTCTGAGCACAACGTTACATGCGAGCGGATTTAAACAATTCGCATGCTAGCCCGACTCAAACGGTAGTCGGTAAAGGCTCATCAAACCCGTTGATGGCTGAGGGTTTGCCAAAAATCCTATGAGTATTGTGGTCAATCATTTCAAACGGAATGACGAATCATAATAAAGATAAAAAGGAAATTCACTAAAAGAGTCAAGAGTCAAAACACTCAGTAAACAAAATCAGACATCAAGACTGTGGCTAAAAATCTGCTGGCTGACCTTAGACAACTTCTCATCATAAGCTTGCCTAAGTTCAGCCCTAAGGGACTCCTCGGTGGCGGTCGAAGTCTTCGCAGCAGCCTCCTCGATCTCGACTAGCCTCTGCTTCAAAGACTTCAACTCATCGGACAAAGCCGTACAGGTCTGCTGGTCCTGTGCTTCTGTCATCTGAAGAATGCCAAAAGTCTCCTCTTCTTCGCGGAGTTCTTTTCTAAGCTGATCTATCTTGGTCCCACAAGAAGTAATAGAAGAGCGGAGCTCGGCAAGTGAAGATAATCTGGTAGCAAGGCCGGTCTCAACCCGAGCTACTCGGTCTCGCTGCGCCTGAACCTCAAGACTAGCAAGAAGCTGAGTCTCGCGTAGTGACTGTAAATGGGTCTCCAGCTCAGCAGCAATGAAGGAAGAGGCTCCGGTATCTCGAAGCTCACGAAACATCTGAAGCTCATGCTCTAGGCAGTCGATATCATCAACTATGGCCTTCGCCAAATCTGGGTATCCTGCTTCCCTTATCAAGTTGATTCTGGAATTAAGGAGAGGTTTAAACTAGTGAAGTGAAAGTCCATCGTGAAAGAGCTTGCCGATCATAGCATTCACAAAGGAGAAGAAGGAACGAACGTCTATGCAGATGACGACCTTGTCAGGATCGTCGTCAGATAACAACTCCTTCACTAAGACATGAAGACGAGAAGAACGCCCTACACAAAAAAGGGAGAATTCCGTCAAAAGTCTTAATAAGAAAAAGGAATAACACTCTTCAATGAGCTAACTTATACCTTCTTCCCCTTGATCCGCTGGGGGTAGTGGAGGTGTAACGGCTGTAGGTGCATCAACTGGTGTAATTGGTCTCACAGCCGGCTCAACAGGGTCTTTCTCAACAAAAGCTCCTGCCAGATTCAAAACAGAATTCGCAGAGGCGTTACATTATAGTTGCATTAGTCAAGATTGGCTAGTCCTATAATTAACTCAGAAAGAAGCACATACCTTCAAAGGAACCATCCTCGGGATTTTCAGCGAAGGCGGACTCGGGAAACATGTCTCCAGGGAGCTGGTCCTCAATCTGAGGTGAGCTATATATGTAGCGCATCATAGGAGTGTCCGCAAACAAGCTTCCCTCGTCAAAGTCATCGATGGAGAAATCTGACATAAAAGAATATCAGTGCCAAAGAAGAATGAAGAGACTACAACTAATGGAAATGAGTTACCTCTCATAGGTGCATCAGCCTCCTCATTTCCAGGATTCGCCTCTTGCAAGTTATCTGAAGAAGCAAGAAGTAGAGGACAGTTAGAAGATACACAAATTCGTTGATGTATTATCTAAAGAAATTCAGTGTCAGTGTTAGATGTACCTGGATTCACGAAATCGGGTCCTACATTGATCTCCTCTCCAATGTCAGCAACCCCGGTAGACCTCTCTTCATGAGGTAGTGGGTCAAACTCATCGGGAGACACGGGAATAGGATCGGGACTCATCTCATTCTCTCCACGCGCTCCTATGTAGAGATAGAAGAGCATGAGTCAATGTTCTGAATAACCAAGAGAATGGTTCACAGGATGGATATTACCTCCGTCATCGGCAGGATCATCGCCAGCCAAGTCCATATCAGAAGCTCGGGAAGCTGCACGCGGCTTACGGGCTAATCTCTTCCGCCTAGCAATGGGGATCGAAGGTCTCGCCTGGGGAGGAGGACGAAACTCTTCATCTTGATCAACTGTGGTCCCTGAAACATCAAACCATAGTCAGTTTCAATACTTCTGCAAGATAGAAATAAAAGATGAATTATAAACCTCGCTCGGAAAGGTCATCATAATCTTCGGGATCGCCGCCTGAAGCCTCGTCTGTGGAATTGAAGGTCCTCTGGCCCTCTTCATCAATCCGGCGAGTCTTGTTCCGCGTCCTTTGTGCCCGAGCGTTCTCCCGAATCTTAAGGGAATCAAGCTGAGAAGCCTTCTCAGCCTCTATCTCTGCAATCGGCTTCACGGGGACAGTCTTGTTAGCTGCTAGCAACCACTTGCAGCTCAAGAAAGTGAGGTTCAACTGCCGATCAATACTCAGGAGACTGAACTTAGCACCAGTACAGCCAGTCACGGTCCACAACCATGCACGGAGACCGTCTACCAAACCACTATGGGTCCGAAACTGCTGACGAGGATTCCCGATATAAAGCTGATCATAGCCAAACTGGCGAGCGAATCGGCAGGGTAGATATAGCTCTATGAAGCACTGATCCCTCACCCGAAAAGTCAGATAGACAGGCCTGATGTTCACTAGCCAATTGAAGCAGCCAATGTCTAAGTGAGTCCGATACTCTCTCGGCCTCTCATCATCTATCAAGCACTCGCCGTACCGGCCGGAGAACTGCGGAAAACAAGTGGAGAATGCCCAACACTTGTGGACCTGCAGCTGCTGTCTGACATCAGAAAATCCTCGACCCTCCCACCTGCCATTCTCAAGCAACTGTAGCAGGGGAACGGAGTGATCTGTGGCGTTCGGCACCGACATCATATCCGAGCGGTGGAGTACGAACCAGGCCATCAGATAAGCGTACGGAAGCTCCACCTTAAGAGTGGGAATTTGACCCGGCAAATCGGTCTCCTTCCGTGTGAAGGCACTAGAAAGCTGTCGAAGTCCTCGGTGAATGTCAGCTACCATCACCGGAAGAAGTGAGAGTTCTTTCTTGTAGGCAAGCTGAACCGCTGGATAGAGCACCTCCAAGGGCAAGGCGTCGCCAGACTGGTATGGAACCACGCACTTCTTCAACCAGATAGCAAGAAAGCCGGTAAGAAGAGTCATCGGTCGGATCGGTGTGGTCGCATGCCATAAGAAAGATCTGAACTTGGTCTTCGCAGGGAAGCCACCTTCAGGACTGCTAGTAGTATAAGAACGAGCGTCAATCTTCTTCAACAGACTGTTCACCTCTGAAGGAGTGAGTGGGGCCAATTCACAAATATCCTCACCAGAACGGTTCTCCAGGTTCTTGAACAAATAGTTCGCAAACTGCTTCAGACTCACGGAGGCCTTAGTCCTTTTCGCTAAAGGCTCAGACTGTGCTAAAGCAATGTGATAATGACAAGTGAGATCCCATAAAGTCTCATAGCGATCAGGCATGCGATCCTTCAACTGGTCCAATTCATGGTTAGAGGGAAAGTACTCCTGGTATAGCATCTGTCCCATGGGCAAGCCAGAAATCCTGTGCATCTCGTGGAGAGCCAAGCCCAACTCCCCCTGCCAGGTCAGAAAAGTGTTCGAGTCTGGATTATATAGCTCGAACAAAGCACAGAAATGCCTCAAACTGACAGGCAAGCCATACATGGTGGCACGAACAGCTGCATACAAACCGCAAGCGTGCAACTCCTCGCTCCATCGGCTCAAAACATACATCGTCATGCGACTCCACCAAGACTTGTCCAAAGAATGGACCCAACCGTAAATCCTGTGACGAGTAGCAGGCATCTCCCGTCCTAGGGTAGCGAGGCGATTCCTCAAAGTCGAGGCAGTGG
Source organism: Asparagus kiusianus (assembly GCA_022839385.1). Taxonomy (NCBI): domain Eukaryota; kingdom Viridiplantae; phylum Streptophyta; class Magnoliopsida; order Asparagales; family Asparagaceae; genus Asparagus; species Asparagus kiusianus. The sequence continues at coordinate 25,536 of BQKN01063009.1, forward strand.
TGAGAAACTCGTTACGTGGTGGTGCATCTAGTCCCAACACTCCAGGATGCAATCCAGTGATATGACTCCTGCTCGAGCCAGGAGCTGCCTGATGAGTGACGTAACCGCAATGAACGCTCTCATGATCCTCAGTCAAACGCCACGACATCTCCCGCGTCACGGCCTGACGCCTGAGCTCAGTCAACGAGCGATGTCGAGGAATCTCCGGCAAGTATATGAAGCCGCTGCCGGTCTTATGGAGCCACTGCTCAGCGTCAATGAATACGACTTCTGGGTCATCGACAGAATCACCAAACAGGAAGTCGCTCTTCCGAAGAGGCTGAGTAGAGCTGGCATCCTTCACAAAAGGCGCATCTGTGATCAGCTGACGAATAGCTCGATGACTACCTTCCCTCACCACCTGGGCAACCTCAGTCGATGTACCCGAAGCAAACTGAGGAGTAGCTGGAATAGGAGAAGGATCGTCGGAGGTCGAGTAATACTCGCCACGACGCCCACAGACTGCGTGGGACGAGAACGATCCAGAAGGGTACCCCACTGTAAAATAGACAATTAAACACTGGTTAGTCTCTATTATGAAGGGGAATTGAACTCGTCTTACAAATAATTAAGATATAGTCATTGCCTTATAAAGGGTGAGACGATTTGGCCACATTGTGCAATCACAATACAGGGTATGTCGACAACATATCCCTGCCTTATAAAGCGCAATGTAGAGTCAAATCGCCCCCTTTAAGTTTGAGATATGGTTTTGACCAAGCAAAACATATCTTTGAAGCGTCGACCCTCACCAACGAGAATCAAGGCTCTTCCCGATTGCCTCGCCAAGGAGAACAACATGGGGTAAAAATGGACCAATTTGCAAATTTTCAAGAAAAGAGGGGTTAATTTGCAAAATGCCCAAATATGCCGAAAGCGTCGATCCTCACCAACGAGAATCAAGGCTCTTCCCGATTGCCTCGCCAAGGAGAACAACGTGGGGTAAAAAGGGACCAATTTGTAAATTTACAAGAAAATAGGGACTAATTTGTAAATTTCCAAATGCTACCAAAAATAACTCACCAGCATAGGAGGGAGGCGCGCCATCAGCCAACATAGCAGGGGAACGACCTCTCGAAGCACGCGACATGACAAGCTGCAGAATAAGTTAAAAGAGGTCAGATCTAGAAAAAAGATCATTTTTTTATCAGATCTACCCCCTTGAAAGATTAACTCGAGGCATCAAATCACACCCTCGACCCTCACATGCGATCCCACAAGTGCATAAATTGAATTGAGCATGAAAAAGATTGAAATTGTGGAGGATTTACCTGAAGAAAGGCTCGAGATCCAATAAAGATGAGGCCTTTTTGGAAACTTTCACCACGCGCTCGAGGGGCCCGAAAGAAATTCTAAAGATGGAATTTTTGGAGAGGTTTCTCAGTCAAAGACCCAAAGGAAGATCAGATCTAAAACAAAGATCAAATTTTGGTGAAGAACGGATGCTCGAGGGAAGAGAAAAATCCAAAAAGAGGGGGAAAGGTGGCCGGCCCTAGAGAGGAGAAGAAAAAAGAGAAAAAGAAAGAAAATAGACCCCTATTTATAAGGTGAACCAAGTTGAACCGGACCGGACCAAGTTGAACCGAACCGGACCAGTCCAAATCAGTCCAAATAGGGTTGAATCAAGCGTCGAAACGACTTCAAAACAACTGAGGGTCCCATCCTTGGTTTATTCCTGTCTCTCCCGCACATTCGGAAGGAACGGAAGAAATTTTTTGAGCCAAATTACTGCCTTTTTTGGCTCATTTTCAAGCCGGTTCAACTCATTTTGAACACGGAAATACTCCAATAAGGTATACGAGTATAAACTATTCCCTATTTTTATTGAGAAGTTCCTGGAGAATATTTTTCTAAAAATATTCTTAAGGATAACTCAATAACACGACGCCGGACAACGCGTCACAAATGAAGACTCAACGCCAACAATCGAGAGTTAGTTGTATGTCGAACCAACAAACACGAGCTAAAGATTGGAAAATCAGGAATCGACTTCAAGTTCAAATTCCAACGACGGTCAGACAATGAATGCAGCACCGGAATCCTTACAAGCATTCGACAAAGCACCGAATAGCCTGAAGGAGCGAAGGAATACAGAACGAAAGTCGTTCCAGGTCCCGTTACACCGACAAAGGGTAGGGACAATCATATCCAAAATGTTCCAGAATCCTCTATAAAAGAATGAGGCTGGAACATTTTGGAGGGGGTATCTGTA
>BQKN01063009.1:28186-67789 GCA_022839385.1 Asparagus kiusianus
CTCCATGTGCCTTGTTCTGATCGTGGCCGTGGTTTTCGAATTCAACCATTGGATGCAACCGTTGATGAGGGTGATCTGGGCCGTCGAGTTTGATCGTGGCCACGTTTCTCATTCGTGGGGGATTCGCCCCTCGACGGCAGTCGTGGCCACGTGGACAACTCCTCCTTTTTAAACCCGCTGTTTTCCTCCTCTGGGATCCACCGTGCTCTTGAATCTTGAAAGGAACTTCTAAGACAAGAATTCCCGCCCCATCTTTGAATGGCTCCAAAAACTAGGAGGTGAAAAGTGAGAGGCGCAGGCCCTGGTCGTTACTCCGACCGTCTCTCCGCCGGCATGCCCGCCAGTGCTCCGGAGTCGCGCTCAGGTACGTCGATGGGTTTGTCGGATGACCTCGTGTAGGCCCTAGGCGTTGGATTTGGGGAGATGAGCGTCGCTCATCGTCTTGGAATTCCGCCGTTTTTCGGCAGTTTCCCCCAATTTGGGGCAAAGTTAGCCCTATTTGCCCTTAGGGGGGAGGGAGGCGAACTCCTTTTTTTTTTTTGATAGGCGATTTCGTCTGTCTCTATTTGATGGGCGATTTTGCCCTTTCGAGTTTTTGTCTTAATGGATTTTCCTCTCTTGCAGCGACTTTTTCCGATGAGGCCTTTCCGGAGGGTGTGGCCGTTGGCCACGCCGGTGGTACGAACTACACGGCGCCTCCTCGATTTCCCTCTCTGGCTCCGGTGCTTGTGTTCGCCGCCGACAAACCGGATGGCTTGATAAAGAGGGTCACGGACGGCCACCCCCTGACACTGCGCGAGTTGACGACCGACGCGGCATTGACAGATGATGCTAGGGCAGAGCTGCCAAAACCTCAGTTTTTGTTCGGCGATGCCACGACCGACCCCTCTGCCCTGTTGCTCAAGGAGAGCATGTGGTTCCATACGGTAGAAGGGACTCACTACTACCTCCCCAGCATGTCGAGGGGGTTCTCGATCGTTGAGCTGCGATCCCTCGCGGTTCCTCGGACGATGAACTGGGAGCTGACCCCAACTCAGGACGGGGTCACTTGTGGCGTTTTCACGGGCTCTACCGCTGGATACGGAGTGGATGGCTCGTGTAAGCATGTGACGGGTCTGCGTCCTGGCTTACTGTCCGCTGAACTGCCCGTGGGGGAGTCGATATCAGCGACGGAGACCTTCCGTCATCGCTTCTTCCGAGTCGGAGGGAGCTTTCCCCCGAAGGATTTCAGAGCTCCGGGGTGGGTCTATTTTGCACCCGGCAGCGACACTTGGTGGTCCAAGATTACTGACCGTGTTCTGGCTGAGAACGCCGATCTCAAGAACACGGAGCTGTACGCGGCCATCGAAGCCACGCGACATGGCTTGCGGATTAACGCTTCTCAGTTCCACAGCATTCTGGAGCTGTACTGCGCGGAAAGCGGCACGTTCTTCACCCCCAACGGTGAGCTTGGCATCACCCCTCACGAGATGCACGACGTGTCGGGTCTGCCCCTGGGAGACTTTCCTTACGAGGAGTACGTCCCCGATCAAGCTGAGATCGATCAGCTGTTAAGCCATTCGCCCTCGGCGGTTGAAACTTTGTGGGAGTTACTCTGCCACTACCACATCTGCCTCAGCGTCTTGGGGGTAGCAGATCATAAAGGGAAGAAGAAGGGGATCAGCCACAAGAATTGGGCTAATTACCTGTTCCCGGGGAACGATGTTAAGGGGAAGCCTACCCTCCCGTTGGGCATATGCGACCAGTCCGAGGTGGAGGCGAGGATAGCCGAAGATGGGGGAACCGTGACTCTCAACCGTGATGAAGGTGGATTTAAGTCTGGTACAGTCTTTCACTCTTTCCACCATCAGGCAAAGTCACCCATCTCAGAGTAGGCGCTGCTTGCGGGGTACCTCATGTTATGGTTGAAGAGGTGCGTAATCCCCACTCACTCTTTCGAAGCTCTTCCTGTGGAGGTCGTGTACCCGGCGGTTTGTTTGGCTCACGGGAAGTCTTATTCCCTGGTTTCGGCGACGATAGCGTGCATCCATCGGGGGCTTCGTACCCTGACAGCTCAATTCTGCCGCGTATCGGCCATTGATGAGGGAGAAGGAGAGGTCATCAGGACTCCCAATCCTTGGGTGGGGCTGCCGTATACCTATCTGATGGCGTGGTTCGTATACCACTGTGAGTGCTTGATGAGTGCTCCAGCGGCGCTCCAAGGTGACAAGTTTGTCTCGTTCGTCCAGCGCTTGGAGAAGTGCTCCTGGAAGTACAAGGATATCCCTGATGCAAGGAAGATGCTCTCCTACTTTGGGAATTACAACTTTCGCCGTTCTTTTCCTTATTTCAGCGGGGGCAGATACGGAGAATCTCTCAGGGATGCGCCGACGGCGGACCACTACACAATCCTCCCTCGCGGCGCCTTTCGTTGGTTGATAAACATCCGACCTGGGTACCACGTTCTGAGAACGGGCTCGTCGTGCTATCTCGAACCATACATCCCCTGCAGGTTCGCCCGCCAGTTTGGGTACGACCAATTGTATGTGGGCAACGTCAACCCTCACCTGCGCTTTGAAGGAGGGCTGGTGGACGGAGCTCGAGGGTGGTTCTGGACTCACGCCGGCGGTACCGATGCCCGTTTTGAGTTACCTTCGAAGGATCGTGACCTGCACCACACGCTCTCGTACTGTCGGTGGTATCGGGGCGCCAGTGCTAATCCCGTTGACTTCCGGTTTCAGAGCTCGTGCCTGGCGGAACGCGGGCGTCGCCCAAGAGGAGCTCCTCGACCTTCGAGGCGGAGGGGTCGTGCAGCGGCTAGGGAGCTGCTCATGGAAGGCCCTGCAGGAGATTCTGAGGGTGAGGGCGCGGGCACAGATGAATCTGAGGCGCCTGAAACACGAGTTCCTTCTCCCGATCTTCCTCTAGATTCCCAAGGCGAGCAGAGGGAGCCTGTTGAGTTGACCCGGGCGAGCCAGCGCCTGGAGCGAGCCCGTAGTGAGATTGCTGGGCGTATGGGAGCGCCCCTCTTATCTCCGAGTAGTTCGTTGCTCTCGAAACGGCAGCGAGAAGCGGCGGAGAGCTCTAGAGTGGAAGTGGCCAAGAGGGCCCGTGGTGAGGAGACTATGGTGACCACTAGAGCGGCGGCTGGTCGGGCAGGTACTGCCTCTGGGGCGGAAATTGCTCAACCTGCTCCTTCTGCTGCGCCGCAGGTGGCCCCGGCGATTTTGAAGGACATGCTCCCTTCATCCGGTGTGGAGTCACAGGCGGGGGTCTCAACGACTCCTGCATCTGTACCGAGAGGTAGTCTTTCGATACGATGTCCTTGTGTACGAGGTTAGATTCGTATTTTTTGACTGTTCATATCGAATTCGTGCAGTTGAGAAAGTGATCCCTATCCCTTCTGACGAAGACGAGGGGAGTGGAGATGAAAGAGAACCAGGGGGTTCAGGTAAGCATGAGTTTCATTGCTGTTGGCCCTTCTAGGCCAAGGGGATACTAATTGTTATCATTTTCCTTGTATCCGCAGTTGGCCCCTCCCATGAAAGTGCTGGCAAGGAGGATCCTCCCTCTTGGGAGGGTCATTCTGGCGAATCCGAGACGGATGACAACGCCTCCATTCACGAGGCGCTATCAAGTGAGGAGGAGGTGGTGGTCCCTGCGGATCGACAAGGGGGAACCCCCACCTTCGAGGGGACACCGGTCGGGGGTGAGCGCTCAGCGCGAGAGTCTCCTGCTCAAGGGGGAACTCTCGTTGGGCTGACGGTTACTTCCTCACCGGCGTTGATGACCTGTGACTCTGCCACTGCCATTCTGGCGGTGCCAGCGATTGTTCCGGCTCCGGCAGCGCCGGTCGTCGCTTCTGTGATCGTGACTACCGGTACTCCGACTGTGGCTTCATCCTCTGTCGAAGATGCCTCTCTCTCCTATGGAATGCTGGCGAAAGAAGCAGGTGGCGCGAGATGTGGCCAATTTCGAAGACACTCTGGCCCACTGCACTCGGCAGGTTTTGGAGGGGAATTGCCCCTTCGAGGAATTCAAGGAAGTTCTCGAGGACGACGCGTCCTTCTTGCGTAAGAGGCTTGGCATCACCGCGGCGAGACCCTACTTTCAGCGCCTGAACGCAGTGGAGGTGGCGGTTCAGCAGCTGCTCACTCTTCGTGCGGAGAGTTCCAATCTCTTTGATCTCGCCTCTCGCGAAGTTCGAGTAACTATGGCGGACCGGGATCGCCGCCTGGATGAGAATCTGACGCTGGAGTTAAAGTTGTCTGCGGAGCTGGAGCAGGCCAAAGCCGAGGATGCACGGGTGGCTCGCGAGCAAGAGACGGTTGATAGCCGGTTCTCCCGACTTTCCTTTGAAGTGGAGAGGCTGAAACAGGTCATAGCTGACGCGCAGGCTTCTCTGGCTGTTCAAGGGAAGGCCCTTGATCAGGTGGCAAAGGAGTTGGAGGGTGTTGAGTCCCGTCGGCAGTTGACCACTGACTCGGTTGGGGAGAAGGATCGAGCTCTCAAGGGTGTCAAGGTGGCCATTCAAGACTTGATCTCGTGCATGGAGGAAGAGGTTCGTGGAGAGATCTTAAGGAGGCTTGAGCTCCGCCATGCTGAAAAAGTTCGTGAGGCGGAACTGCGGTTGAAATCCTTGTAATTCGCCTTTTAATTTTTTCGTTGTAATAGGACTCCTTTTCCTTAAATGAAATTATCCTTTTGTTTCTGGCGATTATGGCTTGTGTGCATACTATATTTAGTATAGATATTTTAGTGCACTAATTGATGTCAATGTTTGAGGGAAATTTCCCTTGGCGGATTCCAGCTACAGACCTGTTTCGCCTGCTGGCGAATCTTGCAAATTGATGAACTCGCAGTTGCTCTGTTAACGGCGATTCTAGATACAGGTGGACTCCGCTTTTAGCGGGTCGTGTGTCCGCCCACGTGTATGTCAGTTACGGAGACGTGGGTGCGCCGTCTTGCCTTAATTGCAGTGCGATGGGTCTCTTCGTCCTTCACGCCCGATCTGGGTCGTTGGTTAGAGATCATGCTCCGAAACTGCCGAATCTCAATCATTCATATAGGATGCGGGATATTCGGCTTCTCCCTCAACTGTTCGGGACTGAAGGGTCCAATCGAACCGCATATAACCACCTAGGGTCGGGGTATTTTAGTACCTTTTCCCTTCGTCAAGAAAAAAAAACCCAAGGCTTTCTCATCGTTCCTCTCAGAAGAGATCCTGATTGCCTTGTGTCTCCCAGATGGCACCGAAGACGAAGAGGGTTACTTCCAAGAAGAGGAAGGAGGCATCTTCATCGGGTGCGGCCGGAGCAGCCACTGCCGAAGGTATGTTCCCAGTTCAAACCCTGTTTAGACATGGATAGGTATCTCTTGCTTAGATCCCTCTTTCATGCTCTCACTGTGCTTCTCAGTCCATGATGATGCACCGCTTCCTGAGGAGCACGAGGCGGAACCCATCTTGATATCCGATGACGAGCCCGAGAGCCCGGAGGCTCCTCCTGCCCAAGGTTCTGCTCCGCAACCAGGAACGGAACCTTGTCTCGAGGTTCCCCCAATCGCAATGCTCGCCCCCGGTCAAAAGCCTACTCCCCCTGGTTCCTTGCCCTTGCAGGTTCGCCTTGAGGAGTTCACGAACGCCGTAAGACAAGTAATTTCGCTTGTCGATCTTGGCGAGGGCAGCTTTGAAAGTTTCAGGCAGTCTCTCCTGGACCGCGTGCTCGATTTTAGACGGTTGGGCGAAAACCGGTGGGCGTCACGCTGTCTGCAGGCGCTCCGTCTTTTGGAATCGCGCATGATAATGCTAGGATCACTGTTACGGGAAGGCCCGGACGTGGAGTCTTGTTTGGCTCATCTCCGACGTCTGGAGGCCCAGGAACAGGAGGTCCGCTTCAAAGAAATTGCTGACTCGGAATCCATCACCAATTTCTGGGTGAGCCAACAACAGCAGTTGGGGGATCAAGTTATCGACCTCAATCGCACCATGGTTCGCCTGAGAGCCGAATTGAGGCAGGCGGAGACGAATTGGAAGGAGCTCCAATCCGATGTTGTCAAGGTCAGCAAGAAAGCTGAGGAGGAAACTCAACGTCTTTAAGCCTTGCGTGAGAAGGATGCCGCTGCCAGATCGAGCTTTGAGGATCGCATCAGGAAGGCGGCCGAGGACAAGGCTCGTGAGGACTTCGCAAGGAAGGTGACATTGGCCAAGGAAGACATTTCTTCTTTCAGTGTGTTTGATTAGGATCCCCACCATGTATTCATGTTTAAGACACTTTGTTTATTTGTCTTGCTTTTGAAACTATGTCACGACTTTGTTCAGATGTATTATCTTAAACACTGGGTGCATGTTTTGCTTCTTCGAACGTAATATTATGACTTTCGCGATTTGCAAAAAACATAACTTTGTTCAAATGTACTGTCTAGAAGCATTTGATGCAGTTTGTGTTCTTCCTCGTCGTGTTCCTTTTGGATATAACCCCTTTAACATTTCTTTGGCATAGCCATCAGCGGTTTCAGGTCGCAACACTTGGGTGAAAACTCAACTCAAATACGGGTCGGCAAATTCGCCGAGAGAGTCGTGTTAAACCGTCGGTGAGTTCGCCGTGAGGATTAACTTCGACTGCTGGCGAATTCGAACCGTGGGCGAATCTCTAGTATTGGCGGATTTGTGCCGATGTCGCTGGCGAATTTAGAACGCAAGCGAGACTCCCGAAAAGGCGAGTTTAGGTTGTAGGCGAAATCTCGTGCCACGCGTCTTCTAGCAGGCCCAAATGCTTGCCAGCTAAGGAATTAAAGACGTGTCAATGCCCATTAATGGCGAAGTGACAGGGTGCCTTGCTTCTTAGGCTTCATCCGATCGGTCGGTTCGGGTCTCGAGAAGCGGGGCTTTAAATGGTGTTGAGCCCGAAGCGCCGCGAGGCATCTGGACCGCTCAATCGTTCGAGGGGACAGATCGTGACCGTCAGATTTTCAGATATATTCCCCGTACTCGCCGTTTCTTCAGCCACGCTCCTTCTTTTTCGAGAAAAGTCTGCGAGACGAAAGATCACCGTCGCAAACCCTTCCACTCCATGGCCTCCGACTCCGAACATAGTGTGCCCGAAGAGGTGGGCTCTTCCGCCACCGTGGTTAATATTGACGCCCCACTGGCTTCTCCCGTGGGTTCAGCCCAAGGGTCTTCCGTTCCAGATCCCTTGGCTCACCCAGCGTTCGTCCCCCTTGTGCGGCTGGAGGACTTGGTACGGGGGGTCGCCCTTGAGGTCGGGGTGGGCGCCGACCGGTACTATGATGTGCTTCCCCTCGTGGAAGCGGGCTTAAGGGAGATCCGCCGGTCGGGCGATGTCTCGCTCGCACACAACTGCGAGCAGGAGCTCCATCGAGTGGAGGAGTGGATGTATCGCCTCGAAGAGGCGGTCCACGAAGATCCTTCCAACGTGCCGCCGCCTATCTCCCTGCACCTTCTGCTCGAGCGCGAAGAAAGGACGAAGCGAATCCTGGCGAAGGAGGCCGAGCTCCGACGTCTGTGAAAGCGGCACCAAACGGTGCTGGACCGGATGGACGCCTACCTGGACCAGGCTTTCTTTGAGGACGCCGGCACTCTCCGCGGCGAGGCGAAGTTGCAGGAGCGTTCGCGCAAGGCGGGGAAGCTCGGAGAGGCTGCCAGGGAGGTGGAGAGGGCGCTGCAGCTCCTTCGTCAGGAAGAGGAGGACAGCGAAGCAGATTTGGCGAGGCGGCAGCAGCAGCAGAGGGAGAAGGCGAAGATCCATCGTGAGAAGGCCCTCGCGAAAGCCAAGGCCAAAATTAGGTCCTTTAGCTTGTTGAAATTTCTGTAATGCTCTGTTTGCTTAAATCTGTTCTTTTGTTCCTCTTTTCTTTTGCTGTTTTGTCAACTTAGTCGGTGCTTCAAGCACCGTAACTTGAAAAACTTATGCGTGCAAACTTTGGCCCATAATGGCCTTAAGCTCTTGCTTATTTTCGTTTCATATGCATAGTTTTCTGCCTTTTCTTCCTGTTTGTGTTGTTCTGGCATTTGAGTTGGATTTGTTGAGCACTTGACTGTCTGTTCTGGACTTAGTCGTTTTGGGCTCTTGTTCTGCTCTCGGTTGCTTACAGCGTGGGATCGGGTTGACTCCGATTTTCGCGTTGTAGCTCCAGTGGGATTAAGAGAGTAACACTCGGCCTGCAGCGGAGGAGAATTGTTCGCTCCTGTGGCCGACTGAAGAACTCAATTTCGACTTGCCACTCGGCAAGTTATCGCTTGAGGAATCGGCAGAGATGCCGTCTGCCGAATTGCTCTTAACAGTCGTCACCGTCTGAATAGGCGACGACAGATGATGATCGAATCGTCAGGGATGTAAGAATATGACGTGTGATCGTTGTAGGGGCCCTCGCATGGTAGGCCGCTACCCATCAGTTACCCTACGAGAATGTTAGGATAGCTGGAATAGGCCAAATAGTTCAGGGACGTAGGAGTGTGACTATTGACAGAAGTAATAACCCGTTGCGTAGTAGGCTATCATCTAGGCTATGTTATTCGTAGGAATAACGGCGCCAATCATCAGAGGTGATCATTAACCTGATGGGGGTTTTGTCACGATTGGAGTGACTATGGGGGACCTACCATTCTTATGAAGAGGATTGGTAAGTAGATTGTGTCAGAGGTTTAATGTTAACGTGACAGGGAATGTCGTGATTGGAACGACTTTGGGGACCCACCATCCTCTGGAAGAGGATTGGCGAGTTGATTTGGTTTGTCGTGATATGAACGACTTTGGTGGATTCGCCATCTCGTTGAGAGGATAGGCGAAATAAATTGGTTTGTCGTGGTATGAACGACTTTAGTGGATCCGCCATCTCGTTAGAGAGGATAGGCGAATTGAAGTGGTTTGTCGTGGTATGAACGACTTTAGTGGATCCGCCATCTCGTTGGAGAGGATAGGCGAATTGAAGTGGTTTGTCATGGTATGAACGACTTTAGTGGATCCGCCATCTCGTTGGAGAGGATAGGCGAATTGAATTCCGCCAGAGGCTTTCGCCATAACGGGTAGAGTAGGGACAGTTTAGCCTCGTATACCAGTTGGAGGGTTTGAGAACCAGTTTATACTCATGTACTTGTGGGAGTTAGTGAAGAAGAACTAAGGGTAGTACTTTTTCAAGTATTTACCGTTGATAGGAATCATGATCTTGTCGCCATTGGGCTTGACGAGGCGGTAGGCCCCATTCGAATAGACTGTTTCTATTACGAATGGACCCTCCCATTTGGATTGAAATTTGCCTTTCTTCTTGGAGGTGAGAATCATTGGTCGGCGAACGGCCAACACCAGCTCTCCTTCCTTGAAGGCTCGGCGCCTGACTTTCTTGTCGAAAGCCTTCGCCATCCGGGCTTGGTAGAACTCAATATGCTGTTGAGCTTCTAGCCGCTTGTCATCCAACGCCTCGAGCTCGGCGAGTCGTTGTCGGTGATTGTCTTCCACCGTCATCCCTGCTGCCAAAGCGACGCGGAGGGACGGGATCTGAATCTCTAATGGCAATACGGCCTCACAGCCGTATACCAATGAGTAGGGCGTATGGCCAGTCGGCGTGCGAACTGTGGTGCGATACGCCCACAAACTTTCGCCAAGTTTCTCGTTCCAGTCGCGTTTGCTGGTTGAGGTCAACTTGGTCAAAATTTTGATGATCGTTTTGTTGAAGGCCTCTGCCAAACCATTTGCTGATGGGTTATAGGCAGTGGACGAGAGGTTCTGCATTCGGAACTTGTCGCAGAACCTGGTGAATGCATGACTGACAAATTGCGTACCATTGTCGTGAATGATACGTCGTGGTATGCCGTACCGGTAAATGACGTGGTGTTTGATGAACTTAATCACGTCGTTAGTCTTGACTTCTCTCAAGGGGACCGCTTCGGCCCATTTAGAGAAGTAGTCAGTGATCGCAAGAATGAAGCGATGACCTCTCGCCGATGGCGGGGATATTGGTCCAACTATGTCCATCCCCCATGCCTCGAAAGGCCACGAAGCCTTTGTTGGGTGTAGGTCTTCAGGTGGCTGGTGCATGTAGTTGGCGTGAATCTGGCATTCGTGGCAGCGCTTTGCGTAGGCGATGGCGTCTTGAACCATCCCAGGCCAGAAGTAACCAGTCCTTCGTAGGCGATCCCAAAGTTTGGGTCCGGGCTGGTGAGCTCCGCCGATGCCGTCGTGGGCCTCGCGTAGAGCCTCCTGTGCTTCCACTCTCGAGAGACATCGAAGCAACAAGCCGTCGTATGACCTTCGATACAACGTCTTGGTGATCGAGTCGTAGTAGAATCTCGTAGCACGTCTCCGGACGGACTCTCGCTCCTTTGCATCCTCGGGCAATACTCCGTATAGGACGTAATCGATGATCGGGAGGCGCCAGTCCTCAGCACTGGGCTGATCGGAGACTTGATGGGTGGCGTTTGCTTCTGGAGCGTCTTTCAGTCGGAAGAGCTTCTTGCTCGCCACTGTGACTGACTGGATTGTTCCGTATGGTTGAGCCAAGTTGGCCGCCAGGGAAGCCAAGGCATCCGCATGTGTGTTCTTGGAACGTAACACATGCTCAATGCGGAAGCTCTCAAATGATTCGACTAGTCGGACAGCCGCCTTGTGGAGTGGGATCAAGTCTTCATTTCTAACCTCATATTCGCCGGTCATCTGCTTGACGATGAGCTGGGAATCGCCGTAAGCTTCGAGATGTCTTACTCCTAGCTCTTCGGCCAGCTCGAGTCCGACGAGTAATGCGTTGTACTCGGCCACGTTGTTGGTACATGGCTCTGTCAAAGAGAAGGCCCGGGGCAGCACGTGGTTGCGTGGAGAAGTGATGACTACCCCCACTCCAGCAACAATAGAGCCATCCGGGGCTGCACAAGACGCGCCGTCGAAGAACATCTGCCACACATCCGGTAACGACGTTACATTGACTTCAAGTGGCTCGTCTGGCAAGTCTTCAAACAAGTCGGTTTTTGATACCAGTGGGTGACTGGCCATGAGATCGCATATGGCTTGACCTTTGACCGACTTCTGTGGCCTGAAGTGAATGTCGTACTGAGAGAGCAGAAGTGCCCATCTAGCTAAGCGCCAATTTAGCGCCGCGGATTGCGTCTTGAAGACTCGAATGGGGTTCATCCGTGAGATGACGTGGATTGTTTGGCCAACCAAGTAGTGTCACATCTTTTGGATGGCGAACACCAAGGCCAGACATTCTTTTTCGACCATTGGGTATCGTTGTTCGGCGCCTTGTAGGGTCCTACTGAGGTAGTAGATGCCTTGCTCGTGGCCGGCGTCATCGTTTTGTGCCAAGAGAGCACCCAGAGAGTGCTCCATGGCCCTAATGTAGATGAGAAATGGTTTCCCTGAAATCGGCGCAGCGAGGACTGGCGGATTTGAAAGGTAAGCCTTGATGTCCTCAAAGGCCTGCTGGCAAGGCTCGTCCCACACGAAGGAGGTGCCTTTCTTCATGAGCTTAGAGAACGGTTGACACTTGCCCGAAAGATTTGAGATAAATCTTCGGATATAGGCCAATCGTCCCTAGAGACCTCTTAATTCTTTGAGGTTCCGGGGTGGTCGAAGTTCTTGGATGGCTCGCACCTTGTCTGGATCGATTTGGATTCCTTTCGTCGTGACGATGAAGCCGAGGAACTTACCACTAGTCATCCCTAAGAATGATTTCGTGGGGTTCATCTTGAGTTGGTGAGCCCTCATGAGTTCAAACATCGTCCTCAGATCTTGAAGGTGGTCACCGTTGTGGCGACTCTTCACAACGAGGTCATCCACATAGCATTCCACCGTCTTTCGCAGGTGCTCTCGAAAGATCGTGCTCATGGCGCGTTGATAGGTTGCGCCGGCATTCTTGAGTCCAAAGGGCATGACCGTGTAACAATACACCCCCATGGGAGTTCTGAACGAGGTATGTTTTTCGTCCTCGGGGTGCATTTTGATTTGATTGTACCCCGAGAAACCGTCCATGAAGGACATCCTCTCGAATCCGCACGTGTTGTCAATGATGACATCCGTGATGGGCAGGGGAAATTCGTCCTTAGGGCACGCAGCGTTGAGGTCCCTAAAGTCGATGCAGATGCGGCTTTTGCCGTTCTTCTTCAGCACCGGAACAATGTTCGCCACCCAGTCGGGGTGTTGTTCCTCTCTGATGAAGCCGGATTCGATGAGCTTCTTTACTTCGGCTTCGATCGCCTCCATGATCTGGGGGCGAAACCGCCTTTGCTGCTGCTTAACTGGCTTGGCGTCTGGGTTGATGTTGAGGTGATGTGTGGCGATCCACGGATCCAAGCCAGGCATGTCCTCATAATTCCATACGAAGACGTCGATGTATTCCCGTATGAGGGCAATGAGATCCTCCTTTTCTTGGGGAGGCAGGCTACCACTGATGAATATGGGCTTGGGACTCTCGTCAGTTCCCATATTCACTTGGAGGATTTCGTCCTCGGTGGGCGGTTCTCGTTGCTCGAAGCGACTACTCCATTGGGCGTTAACATGACGATCCCACGTCTCGTCATAGAGTGGAAGTTGCTCGTCTGTCGCCATCTCGGCGGGATCCATTGTAGTCATGTTGATCGTGAGGCCATCGAATAGGTCCCTCACGCTGACATCTGAGTCCCATACTGAGGTTACTGACGACTGATCCCCCGAACATGCGTAGTCGGAATCTTCGTTGACCTGGAAATATAAATCTGACGAGGAGGAGGAGTAGCCTAAGCCTCTCCTAGTCCGGTTGAAATAATTCGAGGGTTTCCCTTTAGGTACGTAGGCGGGTCGGATGACCGTCTTGCGTCCTCGGCCGTAGTTGAGGCCTTCTAAGCGAGTGAGGTCGTACCCCATGTCGCTCATCATGCGTCTCGCAATTCGACTGTATTGCGAAAACTGGGGTGCCGGGTCTTCGTCTTCGGACTCGTCCCAGAGCGTACGCAAGGGACGATCGACTCGACCGAAAATAATATCTTTTCGATATCTATTTCGGGCTGGCATAACAAATACGGCTTGCGACGAGTCAATTGGCGGCCCCCTCGCGGCGTATGACGAGCAGACTGGCATGTGCAGGGAAGGATCTCGGTAGAGTCCCGACCATAGATCGTTGGGTTCATCGTCCTCAGACGTAGAACAAGACGACACATAAGCAAAGTTGGATTTTTCATTGACGACAATCTTTCCCGCCTGAACAGCGTTGGTTACATGATGACTCTCATAACCAATTACAATTGACTCGAAATCGTTTAAGATTAGATTGTCGCCGTACTCAGGCTCGCTGTCCGCCTCGTTGCCGCTTTCTGGCTCCTCAATCGGCGGTTCGACAGAGTCTTGATACAGCAGAGAGTCTGTGAAGTAGTTTTCGACGCCTTTGAAGGGTTGTCTGTCGGCCACTACAGTCTTGACGCGTTCATAATCGTCAACATACTTCAGACATTGGTGCAGAGTGGATGGGACTATCCGGTTGCCATGAATCCACGGGCGCCCTAGGAGCACGTTGTAGGAAGGCTCGGCATCGATGACATAGCAGGTCACCTCCGTCTTCATGTCGCCTATGCGACATTTCAGGCGGATTTTGCCCAGTGGCCACGTCCCTATGGCGTTGAAGCCAAAAATGGTCGTGGTGGTTGAGGACAGACGCTTCGGTGGTATCCCCAAGTGCTTGATCAGTTTCAGAGGCACGATGCTCAACGCGGAGCCTGGGTCGACTTGGATCCGATCTACTCTCGCCGATCCGACATATCCCGTGAAGTACAGTGGTCGATCGTGAGTCGTACTCTTAATGAGCATATCCTCAGGAGTGAAGGTAATGCAAGGGACTCGTCTATCCGAGACCTGGTAACAATTCGCACATTCCTGTTCCGCCTCCGTCTCTTTCGAGAAATGGGTCGAGAATGCCTCTGAATCTGCCAACGCCTCCTGTAGGGCCTCCCGAGTAGACCTGGATAGTCTAAGGAGGTCGTACATGGTGATTCGCGCCGGGATGCTTTTCAGCTGTGCGAGCACGTTGAACCGGAAAGGTTGGCGACTTGAGCTGGGTGCGTCTGGATTAGGAGGGGTCGTTGCGGCTGGCCTCGCGGAAGGCCTTGCCGTGTTCTCTATCCTCGCGGGGTATTCTTTGGCGAACTCCTTTCCCGCCCTCGTGGCGAAGACGTTGGCGTCCTCCTCGGAATCGGTCAGGGTGGCTACTGCTACGTCATCTTTGTCTAGGGTGGCATAGATGACGTTGCAGTGTTTTCTCTTGGCCTCCTTTGGAGGCTTTGCGGTCCACTGTTCATCGTCGAGGAGGTCTAGGTGAACCCATATTATCTGCCCTGATGGCAGGGTCTGCGGGACTAAGCCCTTCTCTCGTTGGTTGTGAGGATCGTCGTTGGTGATCTTCAGAATTGCTTTGGGGATAGGAATTACCCCCGCCGGAGCTTGGACTTCGGGGAGATTTGTCCCGAAGCTCAAGGTGATCATGTTTGTGGTCACCTGCTTCTGGACCTTCTCCTTCTTCAAGACTCCCGCGTCGTAGAGGGCCTGGAGTTTGTCCTTGAGGACGTAGCATTTGGTCGTGTGGTGACCAAGGAACCGGTGATAAGCACAGTATGTTGGGTCGCCGGTTTTGTCCGCCTCTTCAGGCTTCGTGGCCTCAGGCAGCTTGATTCGACCACTCTTGAGTAGAGTATCGAGCGTCGCTACCACCTGGTCCTCTTTGAAGTCATACTGCCGCGGGGGGCGTTGCTCAAATTGCCTAGGCTTCGGCCTCGGGGTAGTCTTTAGCGCTGGGGCAGAGTCGACTGCCATGATCTCCTTTCCCCTTGTTCGAGGGGGATTCTTTGGTGCGGCTGGTTCTGCAGCTCCTTTCTTGGGCTGTGGTTCTTCGGCCTCGAGCCTCTTGATCATGTTTTCTACTTGCTCGCCTTGACGAACAAGTTCTTTCCACGTCCGGGTTTCTACCGCGCCTATCTTAGACAAGATATGGATCGATAGGTTGTTGCGACACATCTCGATTAGCGTCGACTCAGAGACTTGGTCTCGACAGTGGACGGACCGATTCCGGAACCTTTTGACGAAGTCATTGACCGATTCCGACTTTCGTTGCTTTTCAGCAAGGAGAGTAGCCATTGATACTTCGGTGTCGTCGTCGAAGAAGCGGGCTAAAAAGAGCTTTTCGATGTCGGCCCATGCTTTGATGGAGCCGGGCTCCAGCTTGCGGAACCATTCAAAGGCCACCCCTTTGAGGGTGCCTATGAATAGTCATGTGAGAATGGCGTCGTTCCCCGTAAGGAATCCGGTTTGCGCCATGAAGTAGTAGATGTGCTGCGAGGGCGAGCCCTTGCCGTCGAATTGCACCAAGCTGATCGGCTTGAACTTTGCTGGGTATGGGACCGTATCCCATTCAATAGGGTAGGGGCGGACCACCCCCAGCTTGTTCATGTTTTGCTGAAGCTTCAGCGCGTTGAGCTGATCCTGGAACTCATCGAACCTCTTGTCACGAGAACCATCACCAGTATGTGACGTTCCTAGCGATGTCTTAGAGGAGTAATCAGATAGTGGATTACTATTATCCTCCGTTTCTATCGCCGGACGGCGCGGAGGCACCCACTCCTGGTCCCCGGTCCGTCGGGGTAAGGGGCGTTGGGCTTTCTTCTTCTTCTTCTTTTTGTTCAGCAGTTGCTCCATCATCTCTCTTAGAGAGTCGATGGTCGCATGTTGTTCCTCCAGCTTTTGGGTCATCGTCTGCTTGTGGGTGAGCTCCGTCATGTGCACCCGCGCCCTCGCGTCCTGACTTGAGTGCGAAGTTTGAGACGTGGCCGCTGCCGAGTGAACCTCGTCTTCGCCGTAGAAGGGAGGGGCTACTGCGGAGTAGTCAATCCCGACGCTCTTCCTTCTGCGACTACGGGTACGCTGATATATGCCTTCTTGCTGGGTTCGGGCGAACTGGGGATTGGGTCCCAGAACGTAATCCGAATCCGGGGAATCGGAAAATACCATCTTGCCCTTGTCCGTCATGTTGATGGTGACGGATGGGAGCTCTAAGTCGTCAGTAGCGCGTCTCTTTTGGTGACGATGCCTCCGACGGGAGACCCTCTGTCGAGAGGGTTGCTGAGAAATCCTCTCAAACACAGAAGGTTTCGCCGTTTCTACGCATTGGCAGTCGGCGAGCACTGTGTGAATGAGCCTTTCGCAGTGGCACTGAGGGTTCACCTCCTGTATGGTGCGCTTGCGAATCAAATATTCTCGTAGATCTTCCATGGGTGGTTGGTGACAACCCCCAGTATCGGAAGGATTACTCGGGTGAGTACACGAGAGGCCTTTGGATGCGTCCTCTGGTGCACAATGGGTGGAATGTTGCGGCGTCGGAGTTAGGCGGTTTCGCCTTGACGGGCGAGTTTTCGCGCTTGGGCGAACTCTAGCGTGTAGGCGAGTCTCAGCCCTTTTTTTAAACGAGCGGGCTCGCGACGCGTCGCCTATTTCCTTGCCTTTGCGCTTATTCGCCAAGATCTCATGGCGAGGCTCACCAGCCTTCGAGGATTCACCTTTTTGGATAGGCCCACTCACTTGGGGTGGTTTGTTCGCGTCAGGGATATGACCTGAAAAGCGAAGTCCACCTGAGCGGGTGGTCCCATCCTTCTCGGTTGGCGCCCCTGATTTGGAGGGCCTCCCGATATTGGGCGAGTTGCCCTCTTGTCTTTCGCTTCTCGGGCCTGTATGGTGGTTCAGGCCGTTGTGTGAAGCGGAGGTTTGGGCTTTCTGCCCGACAAGCGTCCGCCGTTGTTGTTGGTTAGTTCTCCCAGCGGAGGGGGAACTTGCGTGAGCAGTGGCGGGGTGGCTCGTACCGGAACGAACTGATGTTTCTTTCGGGATAGGTGCTACTGAGGGTCGTTTGGCGACCCACTTAGTAGACCCTTCCCCCCTACTCTCGATCTGGGACTTGGCCTCGAGAGTGTTTGGGGTGGATTTCCCTATCGGGACTCCGGTAGAGCCTTCTGGCGTGGGAGCTTTAGCCGTCTGAGGTCGGCTCCCGTGCGTGGCTCTGTGGCGCTTGCGGGCTGCTTCGCCACCGGAAGAGGAGGAAGACAAGTACTCTTCGTACTTGGCCTGATCGAACTCGATTTCTAGGGACTCCACTGTCGTCCCAACAACAACCTCGTCGAACTGAGCTACCACCATCTCGTTTGAAGAAACAGCTTCTCCCACTGTGGTCGCCATCTTCTGTAGGTGTAAATTTCTGATTTTCCCAGGGAAGGGGAGGGATTTAGTTTGTATTTATAAGAAAGCTTATTACAAACTAAATCAATCTGAATTACAACAGAAGCAGAGGGAAGGCCCTCTTTGTTTAAATTTGTGGGGACTTTGAGGTAGCTACAGGATGCTTCGCCCGGTGCTCGCGCCGGGTCTGCTTCTCTTGGACGGTTCGACCGAGGTTGTTGGGGAGAGCTTCACTACTCAGTAGAAGCTCTGGGTAAAGGAGTTCGGATCCTTTCGTTCCTTGGAGATCCTTGTTTGATCGATCTTTTTTTTTTGTTTATTGATCGATCCTCTCCTTTCGATCCCCTCCTCTTCCCCTTTTTAAGTTGCCGCAAGGAGCTTTTTTTTTAAGTGAGAGAGGGACCGTTCGGTTGTCCCTTGAACCATGGGATGTGACCATACACTGTTCAAGGACATCCTATTGTCCCCTGTACAACAAACGGTTGTCTTTTGGGGTTACATGTCGTGTCACGTCGTGTAGGAGCGGGAAAGCCCTTCCTCACACTCGTGGCGGCGACTGCCAGACACTTGAGTGGACCTGGACAGCTCGTCGAACGCTGGTGGCTCTAACCTTTCGCTTGGAGCGCGGTACGCTGCATTTATGTGGACGCAGATGGCTCTGGCAACCGTCCGCTCGCTTGTGCGGCGAGGTACCGAGTGACCATCCGGCGGTCCTGAGGTGCTGTACCCTTCCTCCCCTCACCCTATGTCTGAATAGGGGCAGGAGAATGGACGTCTCGTGCCTGGACAGACTCCAGACAGCTTGCCGCGTATCGGCGGCTTCGGCTCTCCATTCTGATGGGTGAGGTGACCCGCATTTATGAGTCTACAGGCCGGTTCGGCGCCCGTCTCGTTCGCTTGAATTACGGACTGCCGTCTGACGAACTTGGGGTACTGTGCCTCCTTACCTTGCATCGTGGGAGGCAGAGAAGGCTTGTCCCTGGAAACCTGGTCTCTGGCTCACGTAGGCAGACGTGGCTCTTGGCAAGTGGCCTTGGCATTTGGGGGCGGATTTGAGCTCCTCTTCGGCGGGCGGATTTGGCTAATGAAGGCGGATTCGCCTCACTGGCGGATCCATGTGATTTGGCGGGTGCGACCGATGTGGGGGCCCTCATGCCGGCGAATCCACTTAGTAGGTTATTCTCCTAAGAGAGGGTGGCCCTGTTCTGTGGGCGAATTCGTTCACTAATCCGCCGCGGTAATTTTTACCGTCTACAGTTAACTTTAAAACTTTGTAGAGAATGATTAAATTGAATCTCATTCCTAAACCATCTCATGATCCCTCATCCAAGTGTGAGATCTGTGTTTAAGGAAAACACACTAAAAAGCCATTCCAATCTATAACTAGAAACTCTGGACCCCTCGAATTAATTCATAGTGATGTGTGTGACTCGAATCGAGTTCTCACCCGAGGGGGTAGGAGATATTTTGTGACATTTATAGACGATCACTCTAGATAGTGTTACACCTATATTCTCAATACTAAAGATGAAGTTTTAGGTAGGTTCAATGTGTATAAAGCTGAATCTGAAAATTAACTTAATAGAAAGATCATGATTTTAAGATCTGATCGTGGGTGGGGGGGAGTATACCTCAAATGAAATGAATGAATACTGCCAAGAGCATGGTACAATTCATGAGATAATTGCTCCATATACACTACAGTCTAACGGGATAGCTAAACAAAAAAACAAAACCCTTATGGACATAGTGAACTGTATGTTACTCAGTTTAGGAGCACCTGAAAATCTCTTGGGTGAAGCTCTTCTTTTGGCTTGCTTCATTCTTAATAAGATTCCCCACAAATCTTCTGATATAACTCATTATGATTATTGGAAGGGGAGAACTCCTAGGCTGAACTTCTTCCGGGTTTGGGCTTGTTTGGTTAAAGTAGCTATTCCCGAACCTAAGAAGAGGAAAATTGGATCTAAGACTGTTAATGTTGCTTTTATTATATATGCACTAGAGAGCAATGTTAACAGATTCTTAGTCATTAACTCTGACATTAGTGACATATCCAACAATACTATCATTGAAGTAAAAGATGCAGTCTACTTTGAAAACATCTTTTCTTTCAAATCAAAAATCTCAGAAAGTCCTAAATTATCTCTTCTCCGGATCTACCATCTTCTACTTCTTCTTAGCCTCTTGATATTGAACCTCGAAGAAGTAAAATGGGTAAGATTCAAAAAGATTTTGGAGAAGACTATTTACCTTTATTTTTGAAGGTGATCCAAGCTCTTTTAAGGAAGTAATGGATTTATCTGAATCTCCTTTCTGAATGAAGTTATTGATAATAAAATAAAATCTATCATGGAAAACCATACTTGGATACTCACTGATTTACCTCCAGGTTATAAACATGTTTGGCTGTAAGTGAATATTCAAGAAGAAACTTAGAGCTGATGGTTTCATTGATAAATATAAAGCTAGATTGGTAGATAAAGACTATACTCAAAAAAAGGGCATCGATTACTTCGATACATATTCTCCTGTAGCTCGAATCTCAACTATCCGAGTATTATTAGTCTTTGTTGCTATCCATAAGCTGATCATACATCAAATGGATATCAAGACTGCTATTTTGAATGGTAATTTAGATGGAGAAATATATATGAACCAACCTGAATGCTTCATTACCAAAGGTCAGAAAAATAAAGTCTACAAACTTATTAAATCTCTGTATGGTCTAAAACAAGCTCCTAAATAATAACACCAGAAGTTTGACAGAGTCATTACACAATATGGCTTCACTGTGAATGAACACGATAAGTGTGTATATTCTAAAGTGATAAACAATGACTATGTTATCCTCTGTCTCTATGTTAATGATATCTTTATCTTTGGAACAACTCTTGAATTAATCTTAAAGGTTAAGGATTATCTCTTCAAGAACTTTGATATGAAAGACTTAGGTCTTGCCGACATGATACTTAGAATGAAAATCACTAGAGACACTAGAGGAATATCACTGAGCCTTTCTCATAGTATTAAGAAAATGCTGATCAAATTCAATTTTCATGACTCTAAACATGTCTCTACACCTTATGACTCTTCTACATCTTTGAAGAAAAATAAAGATGAACATGTCTCCTAGCTGAAGTATTCTCATCTCATTGGATCTCTCTTGTACATATCCAACCGAACTAGATCCGATATAGCTTATGATGTATGGAGACTGAGGCGGTATACCAGTAACCCTATCAAATATCATTGGATTGCCTTAGAGAGAATATTCAAATACTTGAAAGGCACAGTTGACTATTGCTTGACTTATACTGGGTACCTTGATGCAATAGAAGGGTATAATGAGGCTAACTGGGTCACATATTCCAACAGTGTAAAGCCTACATTCAGATATGTGTTGTAATATCCCTAAACTTTGGTGATAATAAGTCTATATTAGTAACTATTTATATAGATATCCTAACAATTGAATTAACTATATTAATTTGTAGATGAGTTTGCTAGAGGGCATTTATGCAACAAAAGAAAATAGTAACTACAATAACGTATTTGTATTTATTAAGGGGCTTGCTACAAAAGAAGATTTGATGAGGGTTTATGGACATATTAGCACATAGTATATAAAGAAAAAAAATTAAGTAAACCCTAGTTGTGTTGCCTTTCCTCCAAGTCGCAGACAAAAAAGAAAAAAGAAAACCAAAGAAGAAGAAAGAACAAGAGACTACTTACTCCTCTTCTCCACTTGTGTCCAGTTTTTCACAACTGTTATTCTTCCTACTCACTCATCCATCAGATCTGACCCTCTCTCTCCACAATTTGCAATCATTGATCTCTATCAAACTGAACAATTATAACTATTTGCTATGGAAAAGTCAGTTTATTCCAACCTTGCGTGGTCTTGGACTCTTAGGTATTGTTGATGGAATTTCTAAAGACATCAGCGTACAATTGTGAGGGAAGTTTGGATTTTTTGTGGTATTAAGGTAAGTGGTAAATTTGTACATTATTCGCTGCATATTTTTCATATAAAATTACATTGACTATATGTAAATTTGTTTCTGATGGATTATATACCGTTTGTATGGTTGCTTACATACTAATTATTGATTGGATAAATGCGCGTGGTTATTTGGTATAAGCCTATGCTTATTTTCTTTGTCAATTATTATGTCTTTTTATATAGTAGTGGGTTGAGATGCATATGTGGTTGATTGATTTCACTATTGGTTGGTCTTTGGCATTTGTATAACATAATTGGTTATATGAACTTTGTTTATTTTTCTTTTTAAACATATGTATCTCAAGTCAATATACCGGTATATGTCGGATATAAGCAAGCTATTAAAATAGGGCTCAATGTGCCTCTATGAGGTTTTATTTTAGTGCTAAGAGCCCAAATTTGGGTCTCACTGTCCCGATACACGGGCTTAATAATCGTGGGGTTTACCGAGTCAACCGGAGTATGAAGTGTTGATCGCATTGAGATGTAGCCTGCTTATTTTTATTTCATGATATTTTCTTAGTTTTCTTAAATATTTACATTAAGTACTAGAATTCATTGATGATTCTCTATCATTCTTATATTTTGTTTATCTCTTGTCGAAATATTTGAATTTTGTTATAACCGGTGCTTAATGTATGGATTTATCAGCTTATTGAGTTGTGAACTCATTGTGTTGTTCTTATTATTTTCAAAGACTCGGAATTAGGTAGAATTGATGATCTTTTTCAAATTCTTAGAACAGAGCAAGAAATAAAATTCAGGATTGTTATTATCTTGTAGGTGAAGGTTAAATAAAGTTTTGATGCTTAGTTGATGAATTAAGAGTTTTGTAATTATGGGATTTCTTTCCTTTAGGTCGAGTTTTATTTCAAGTTGAGGAATATTGTTTATTTCGAGTTAATTGGATTAATGTTGACTTTGGGATTATTGAGAATATTTATTGTTGGTTTTAGTTCGATGAAAAGTTTATTTTGATGGTCTTTTAATGAATGCATATTTTGGAGGATTTTTTAAAGGTTTAGCCAGGCTCCAATATTCCTTTTAGGTTAGGAATTTTGGGTCGTGACATGTATTCCTTTTTTGTGGTGCAGCTGTATCTTAAAAATCTTGTAAGCAAAGAGTAATTGTTAGGAGCACCATGGAGTCTGAATTGATTGCTCTTGATACCACTTGTACAGAAGCAGAATGATTAAAAATCTAATCTCTGAACTTCATTTGATCCCTAAACCCTCTCCTCCAATTTCTATTCACTTTGATTCTAGATCCACCATAGAGCTTCTAAAGAAAGTGCATATTAATAAAAAACTTAACAGACATATTCAAATAAGATATAAATTTGTATAACGTTTGCTAGGCAAGGTTGTGATTCTAGATTTTGTAAAGTTTGAAAAGAATCTAGTTGATCCTTTGACTAAGGGTCTATTCAGGAGTGTGATTATGGATTCATCGAGTGAGATGAGGTTAAGCCCATAGATGAGGTCACTAACAGCGGGAACCTAAACTTTATTTGGAGACACAGTCCCAATATAGGTTCAATATGGTAGAAACAAGCTGGACTAGTGACACTCGTGTGGAGCATCGACCTAGATATATTCATATATCATTATAATAGCGTTTGTTGCTTCCCCTTCTCTATAGCGACGATGCTCTTATGATACAGCTGGTTAGGTTGAGTTTTACTCTTAACAAGTCTAACGCATGTATTATGGAGGGTATGATATCCAGCTGTAATATCTTTGGAGGACTTACCTACATGAGAGGAACTGTGATGGCCGCGTTTTGTGGGGGGGGGGGGGGGGGGAAAATCCTAGAAATTCTTATGAGTCGACTATTGTGAGAATGACATTTAACGCTCAACCCGTTTTGCTCAATAGATAAAGACGTATTGTGTGTGTTTTTGTCAAAGCCTGGTACAAGGAGCCTAATTCAATGCCTAGTCCATTATGTCCCTCAGGTTGCGATGAACTCACTAAGGAAAAGTTCAAAGCCGAAAGGTACCTCTCCCGAATTCACGATACAAAAGGTTGCCCAACCTATATTTATTTTATGATTTATTATTTATTTTGAGTTTTCAATCAAATATTACCTTTGGGGGGGACTGTTAGCCTTGTAGAGGAGGAAAGACAATTTTGCCTTAAATGAATAGTCCCGCATGGACTAAGTTGATGAATAGTGGATGATTTATAATGCTTCTACTCTCTATGGGCTTTGAGGATCCCTAAGAAGTGAGTGTTTTGGGCTTTCTACTGTTTGGGTTTTGCATAACACGCTCGCGCACGTGCGGCGTGCACGTGCACGCGTTTTTGTTTTGTTTTGTCAAACTTCTTTTTACACGTTTTTCTCATGTCTTTTACTCGGTCATGCAACATGCGTAACGACTGTGAAAATTATGAGGAACGTGCGGAATAGCTGAGCAACGTGCGGAATCCAGCAACGACTCTCAGGGTTTCCGAACCCTATAAATTCAAAGGCAACACAGCTCGGAAGACACATCAACGAAAAACAATTCTCTCCTCTTCTCTCTTCTCTCAACAAAATCTCTTTGATTATTATTTTTATTTTGGGTAATCTTCTTCATCTGAGCAGAAGCTCTACACTCTCGCCAGAGTACAAAAGTCGGCTGATTCCAGGGGTTTTTACCGCTAGGGGAGAGGGGATCATCTGTGCCAGGGCGATAGGCAGGTCATCAATCTTCTAGAGCAGTGTTTACACGACTGCCTCCGATCAGACTAGATTTTTAATACTTTTTATTTTCAGATTTTATGCATGCTAATTTCTTCATTTTGACAGCAGTAACTCTATTTCATATATTCTATAATTAAGGTGGCACATGAATAATAACTTTATCAATGATAACTTGCATCATATATAATTGGTTAGTACAATTCAGATCTGATTTGATCAGAAAAGAAGAAGAAAATCTCAAATTTTGTCTTAGATTGTTGCGCATTTATCATATGTTTGATTATCTCTTCATCTAGTATGACACTAGATCTTATATCTTACATTGTGGTTAAATTTGCTATTCATCTGAATTAGGCCACATATTCTCATTTCACCCTAAGATACCCTCTCCATTTATGTGCGTAGGCAATAGTACAATTAAAATTCATACCGTTAATGTATAATATATTCAACTACTAACTCAATTATTTGTGGGAATCCATAATTTTTGTTAGATTTTACACACTTTCTTTACCAATAAAGAAGATTCATGTTCCACTTCTCTAGGGTCGAAAACAATTTGAAATTTTAAAAAATTATGAATTCTTTGTATTTCTAATAGAGCATTATTTTTTCACACAAAATTCATGGAATCAAGTATAAAATAAAGCACCGTTTGTCTTCCTTTTTTGTTGTTCTTCTTCGTTTGGAATTTCATGTAGGCTAAGGTACATATTGTTATCATAGGACACAACTGAATTGTCCACTTTATAAATATTTTTTGTTTAATTTTACTTGTATTTAGTATTTAGAATACCATATATATACATACACACACATATGCATGTATATGTTGATTTTAAATTCAACCATGATGACTTATATGGAGGAACTCTTAATTGGAACAATTGCTGAAGCTTATCATAGATTGCTTACGTAAATAGCTTATAAAAATAACTTACATAAGCTGCTAAAATTAACTATTTGGTAATTATATATCATAAACTACTTTCAAAAATGTTTCTTAAAATTTTGTTAAAATTATTAGATGTAAAAATGATCAAAATAGACATGATTTTAGCTACCAAAATAAAGAAAGGTACTTTGAAGTTATATATAATTATATGAGGCAATATTATCAAAAGTAAAAGAAGGATATACATAATAGGGAAAAATGCATTTAGGCCCCCAAAAAAGAAAAAGGATGTGACTCAGCCCCCCAATGTTTTTCCCTCACTCTTTAACCACAAAAACACAAAAAAATGTGTTCAACCCCCTTTTCACACTCTCACAGGAATACATCCACAGAGATTCCGAAAATACCCCCTTTCCCCTTTTCTTCTTCTTCTCCTCCTCTTTGTCTTTCTCCTCCTTCTCTCCCCTAACTGCTCTTTCTCCTCCTCTCCCCTTTCTCTTCTCTTGTAAGAGTCAAAGAGGAGACGCCAACGCCGTCAATCACCGCCTCTCAAAAGAAGAAGAAGGGGGTGACGGAAGAGGGGAGGGGGAGGGTGATGGAGGCGGTGGCCGAGATGTAGGGCAAGCACACCGCCGCGAAGGAGGTCGAGAGGAGCCCACTGGAGCTGCACCAAGTGTTCTTCGACATGGTCGTGATGGTGGAGGCGCAGGGGGAGAGGATGGACGACATCGAGCAGCACGTGGATGTCGTTTGGGCCTTTTTTCTTGCTCTCTTTTGATCCGTTTAAGTTCGATTGGAGATGTAAGGGAGCTCATTTGGAGTCTGACATAGGTTTTGAATCGTGTGCGGTTTTCATCAAATAGGATTTTTGGTTTTGGAGCTTCTGTTGTTTGACCGAATTATGTTTTGATCTTTTTATTTATTTGATGGGTTTATATTAGTATTTATTTTGCAATAATTTTGGAACTTTTGGAGGTTTGCATTGTTATTAAACCTCAAAAATTGATTTTTTTTCCCGTATTATTTTTCTTTCATCGCATATGCCAGAATAGTCTACAATTTGCATACAGTCACTATAAATTCAATTTAGTTTGATGTTTTGTCACTGATAGAAAATTAATATTATGAAGCAATAAAGTAGTTAGCTTCTTGTATCCCTGACCCTTATAGGTTCAGGCCTTCGAATCTTGGACAGTATTTCATAGCTATCATTCAGTTTCTCTCATTTGGTAGGTTGTATTTCATTATTGGTTAATTCCCATCCTCAATGTTTAAAAAAAATATTCCATGTGGTTGGAGTTGCGGCGCTCAAGCTCCTCTTGAGGTTGCTGTGATTTTTTTTACTAGCAGTATGCTTTCAGTTTATGGAGCGTTTGGTTGCTTGCAGTTGAGTAAATTCTTTAGTGATTTGTGGTGAGGTTTGTACAAGATATGGGTAGTAAAGAACATATATATTAGAGTTCTATTTGTGAGAATTGAGCGAGCTTCTTGCTTCTTGTGATTACTATTTTATTTTTAAGAATTGTGGAACCTTTGGATTAATCACGTGGAGCGCTAAGCTGATTTTGAAAATACATTATATTTTTGCACCCGAATCTGAGTATTTCTGTTCATGGTGAAGATGATTTGAAGTGCACAGTGGAGCATCATCGAAATAGTGGTTGTATGGAGATTCATATGCAAGTTGTTGTTAATATAGAGAGTTCTATTTTTTAAAAAAATCAGAAAGTTCTAACTGAAATGTAAGTAACTAATAAACTCTTTTTTAAATTGGCTTTGTGTGATGATAGTTTTGTGATTTCAGATTCCAAAGCATAGACGAATCGTAAATATTAATTTTAACGATTATATGTTAACTCTTCCTGTCGTGTGTTAAGTATCATAGATATATGTTAACTTCGACCAAAACATGTTAACTATAATAGTTATATGTTGAATTTTTAACTGAACATGTTAACTTTCATCCTAGTATGTTAACTTTTCATACTGAATGTTAACTTTCGCTGCTTTATGTTAACTTTCATCCAAACCTGTTAACTTCCACTGCTTTATGTTAACTCGAGATATTTATGTTTCTAAATTTTGTTATATTGAGTCTAACTTCATTTGATAGTTGTTGCTTCTCAAATAGCCGGAATAAGTGATTTATTTGCTTAATCATTATATTTACCTATGATGCATCTAAACTTAAAAGTTAGCTAAAGTTAGCTGAGAGTTAGCGGGAAGCAAAAACAGTATACATCAACTAAACAAGTACATTACACAAAATTTCTTACATTCTTACAACTGATATTGCTTGAATACATAATATGATTAGTCTTACAGCTTCACAGATTACAAAAGTCTTCCACAATATACTATAAAATTATAGACGATCTATATTTCTATAAAAGCAGTCCACCCACATGCATAACAAACGATAATATGTTAACCTTCTTCAGAATGGAGAGTTTCACCTGTTACATATTAACTTTCACCATAATATGTTAACTTTCTTCATAACATGTTAACTGTCAGGTGAACATGTTAACTTTCATCATAATACGTTACATTCACTATTACATGTTAACTTTCACCATAATTTGTTAACTTTCTTCAGAGCATGTTAACTTTCAACTGAACATGTTAACGTTCATCATAATATGTTAACTTGTCAGATGTACATGTTAACTTGTTAGATGTACATGTTAATTTATTCATCTATAACATCTTTGAGGACTTTTCTTGATGGTTAGAAACAAATCTCAAATGGAAAGACAAGAGAAGGAAACTAAGGTATCGCAACAGCAGGCGACAAGCATTCTTGATATGTCATTTTGCGCCCCCACTCTAAATCATTGAGTCCTGGGCAATCGATAATTGAATAAATCTCACTCTTGGTCGACGGCCACCATGTTGAGTATTGCTAACATGAGAAGCACAGCATGAAAAAAGAGGCTTGCATCTGTTTGAAACTAAATGCAACCACAAGAGTAATTATACAAGTGTAAATTGCAGGCTCAAAACGAAAGCAATGTTTGAAACTGAATGGCAATATAAATGTTGGCAAAGTCATCTTGTTGGGTCCAGGACTCTAATACATAAATGCATAATTTATCACATGAATAGAGGTCCAAACATAATAGAGGTCCAAACATAAAAGAGGATATATCTGGCATGCTATCAAGAAGAAACAACCACGAACAAACATCTAAAATAGAGAAAGTAATTTAATTACCAAATAGTCAGTCAACAACAAACCACACCACTACAATGACAGTTAAATTTTCACGATGAAATGCATGGAAGCTACAAATTATTACAGGACTCTAAACCATTGTATCCTTACATGAATAACATCATCGGCAGTTTCTCACCTGAAGAGAGCACATGGAGACCAAAATGCTATTTTCCTATAATTTAACAAGGGCAAATAGACAAACCTCCTCACAATTTTTGGTTCAAATGAAACATAAGGGACCTTGACCTGTTGATCTTATAACATTTTGATACAGATGTGCAGCTAATTTTAGGCTTTAATCCCTCGACGACAAGTGTGAAACTGCCAGCTAATTTAGTGAAATTGCACGGCAAGTGTGAAATTGACAAGCTACATAAACACTCATTGTACAAAAACAAAAACACATATATATGACCATTAATTAATTATTAGCTAACTATCAACCTTCCTCTTTTTCTTTGAGATCTAGTGCAAGGAAACAAGCTCGTCCGCGTGGTGATCTCTCCTCTTAAACAAGCCCTCGATCTCCTCGTGCCAGATCACGACAAACTCGAGTTCGGACTGCAGCATCCTCTTGCACCGGATCGCCCGGACGGGCTTCCTCGGCGCCGGTGGATAGCTGTTGGCCACCGCCGGTAGCCTGAACGTCGCGGAAGTGGGGGTCCTGCAGTGCTCTTTCTCATCTGAGCTTGCTAGTGCTACCGGAACAACCGTTGCGGCCGGTCGCTGAAGAAGACCGGGCGATGCCCAGATGTATTCGGGCGACGCAGACATCAGTGTCTTTCTTTTCTTTGGCCGGAGATCAGGAAAATAACGGGTAGCGTGTGAGGGGGTGGACTTCTTTGGTGTTTCTGACGCCGCCATTGAGGGAGGAGGCAAGTTGGTGTCGATGTTTTTGGCGGGAAGGGAGGGGGAGGTGGTCGGGGGGCGGGTGGCGGAACAAGGGATGACGGCTGCGGGGATGGTGATGGCGGCGGAGAGGAGCGATGAGGGGATTGGTTTGAGCATGAGAAGAGATGAGAGAGAGTGCAAACAGTTTTTGGGTAATGGTTTAAGGGCAATTTTGGGTTTTGTAAAAAAATTTCTCACTGTGCTGCATTGGGAATGTAATTAGGGGCTGAAACATCATACATTCATGTCTTTGGGGCTTTAGCACCAAAAAAAAAATACGTGGAGCCTGATCACATCCTCTTTTTTTTGGGGGCCTAGATGCATTTTTCCCTACAAAATATAAAAGCAAAAAGAAATTAACCAAATACTGCTCCATAAAAAATAACCAGCAGTACCAATCTGTCACTCGATTTATATAAAAAAATATTTTTCATGTCAGTCTGTAAAACCATGAAAATTTTGAATTAGTCCTTCCAACCAAAAGCTCCCCTAAATCATTAAGATTAGGAACCTAATGGCTAATAGCAATGTGAGGGTCCAATTTCATCAGATCAAAGGTCTAAGGGACTAATAAGAAAAAGCCCCAAATCATTTCATCTCCAGCGATGAGAACTACGGTCACAGTATAGAGAGAGAGAGAGAGAGAGAGAGGCCAGTGACCTTCGAACACTAAAAATTCCACTACAAAAAAAAAAAAAAAAAAGCTGAGGAGAGAGAGAGGGAGAGAGGATCTCGATCGTGATCTCGAAATCGAAGGGGGAGGAGGGGAGATAAGATCGGCGATAATGGCTGCGAGGAGAACGGAGGATGAGTACGATTACCTGTTCAAAGTCGTTCTGATCGGCGATTCCGGCGTTGGGAAATCCAACATCTTGTCTCGATTCACCCGCAACGAGTTCTGCCTCGAGTCTAAGTCAACCATCGGCGTCGAGTTCGCCACTCGAACCCTTCAGGTCTCGATTCTTGAGCCTCAACATTCTCGAAAACTCTGGTTTTTATTTAGTTGGAGAGTCTTGCGAGATCTCCGGATCTTGGATCAGGTCACGCAACGAGTTCTGTCTCTTGAGTCTATGTCCACCATCGGCCTTCTCGATTATTGAAATTTAAATCTTGAAAGTTTGGTTGATTTTGTTGTGGAATTGTGCGAGATCTTAGGATCTTGGACCAGATCTGTCGGAATTTAGTTATATTTGATTATTCTTCCTTTCTTTCTTTCAAAGATCGGAGTAGGGTTTGCTATGAGTTGAGCTTATCCAATAGAATGATGAAAACTTTCACCAGTTTATAAGCGAGTTGGCAGTAGGTTATTATAAGGGCTAAGACAATAGGTTGAAAATGATTTTTATGGGAATAGTGTTGAAATTATTGTGTTCTTGGCAAAGAAATTTTCACCAATTAATTTGGGTTTTCAGTATTAAGTTGAAGTATGAGCTAAGACAATAGGTTGAAAATGAATAATATGCCCACCATTGGTGTTGAATTCACCGCTTGAAGCCTTCAGTTCTCAATTCTTGAAATTTAATTTTGAATTTGAGTTCAATTGGTCGCAGAATTGCGCGGGATCTTTGGATCTTGGATTAGATCTGCAGTAACTCAGTGTTTTTTTGGTGATCGAATTAGAATTTTATAGATTAGAATTATGAAAATTTTCGTGGCATTACCATGGTTTTCTTGGCTAAGAAATATTTCACCAGGTTATGTAAGGCTGAAGGGCTACAGCCGACTCATTTTGATGGAATTAGATTTGAAATGACTGTGATGATTAATAATAGAAAAAATTGGGAATAATCATTGATTAGTATTTGAGAGCCTATAGCGTTCTTGAGTAATAAAAAAATCATTAACGGGTTAACATTGCATTAGGTTACATTATGCGCTATACAAATTGCTCACACAATTGACCGATACACTCGTATCTTTGATTAGATTTGTTAGAATTGGATACTGGATTTACCTTATCTTTTTTTTCGTTATCTGATGTTTTAATTACAGTAAAAATTCAATAATGTGATGGTTTTTTATTTGGGATGTGACTAGAGATTGTGATGGCTTCAGTTTGTTTGAATGACCATAAAGATTTAATTTTCGGTCCATATCCAAGAGAATTACAAAAAATATTCACAGTTCTTGTCTAAGAAAATTTTCACCAGTTTATTAGAGGGTAATTAGGCTTGCAGTGATGTGGTGATTAACCTAAAGAAAATGTAAATGATCATTTATTTGTATGTGAATCCCCATGGTGTTTTGGCTAAAAAGTCTTCAGCAATTTGCTAGTAGGTTGATATTACGTTAGGTTGATGTATGCGCTATACCCCACCCAAATTTGGTGGGAATAGGCTCAAAATGATGGCGGTGATTAATAATTTATAAAAAAAACGATGTATTGACATAAATATTTCCTCTCTGTCTTCCTTTTCTCCCTTTGCTCCATTGATTCTCTTTGTGCTCTGTCATGTGCTGGTGCACCATAGACATTTAAAGTCATATGGCGGTGAACTAGTTGGTGCATCTAAACTAGATTAACCATCTATTTGTTCTATGCTTCATTATTTATGTCTCTTCCAGGTTAAATTGGATCAGATTTCATCCAGATTGCCCCAGTATGACCAAAATTCTAACCCAATAAACCCATTTAGTTCAGTGTTGATTGTTTTATAAATCCACCTAACTCATAGTGAGGAGCCCCATTAGCTCCCTACCCACTTTTAACACCTTATTCTGGCTACCATTATCACTTAACAGAGGAGTAAGAGAGTGAGGAGGGCCAAAACTTACACCGAAATTCTTGGTTTCAAACACATGTTAGATATTTGCAATTTGCCGTAAGGCTTCAAGTTAATGTCAATAAAACCAACAATGAACATAATAGTATGTACTTGTTTTTGAAATAAAGCTTACAATCATGTTTGAAACCATATATATGAAGACTAAAGAAAATAGTCAGGGAAATACTGACTATATTGTATTTTTTCTTAGAAATATGGTTCTATAAATGTTTAATCCTGGTTAAGTCAACAGGTCTAGCTGTCTAGAATTGGTATGGAAAGAGAAGGAAGAGTAGAGATCTTAGGGGCATGCCCCTTATGTGGCATGGACACTGAATATATCTGACACTGAGCTTCTTGGATACTCCTCAAAGGTCAAAATCTAGTTCTGAATATTTCTTGAACAATGCACCCTGCATTTTTCTTGTGCTTCTTTATTTTATGTTCTCTGTGTGAGATTGTAATTTTTGTTTTCAAGTAATGTATCGAAACCTATATATTTTAGAAGAAAATGCCAATTGACCTATATTATAGAACTGATAAATTTAGATATGTTCTGATATAAGAAATGAGATGCATTGAGCTTTGTAGAAAGGTACTATTTCTTTTGTGAAATCATAAAATGCATAATGAGTTCAAATGTCAGCAAATACCTTTCACAGAGCATATACATTCTATGATTGTATTTAGCTACATTATAGATATATTTGTCTATAGTCTAAACTTTTAGATACATGAACATGTATATGTTTGAAGCATATGTATGCAGTCTCTTTGTTAATATATCTTTTCTAGTATCATTTTGTCATGCTCTATGGCCTACTTTGAAATGAATCAGTGTGTCATGTGTGCTTTTGTGTGTCCATGATTCTTGGAATGTGCACTAGCCCGTGTAATTGCACATATATGGAATATTCAAGTTCTGGGTTCCATATTCTGGAAACTATGTAGATTTGTAAGATTACATTTTTTTTGTTGGTTAAAGATGTAACTAAAATAATATTAAGTGGCCAATGTTAAAACTTTTAGAGGAAGAGGAAAACACTTAATGAGGCAAAATGAGGGGATATGTTAATTATGCATCCTTCCATTTTATATATTAGTCTCACGCCCGCCAATATAGGTCGCAACTAGCAATAATTTATGTAAATCGTATATATCCTCATATTGAATATCCTAAGCATGAATTCTAATATTGACCATGTGACTGCGTATTGCAACCGTATAGGTCATTCACCACTTGTTCTACATCTCTGGTATTATGACATATTGTCAACGTTACACGTTATTCTAATAGATTTTTCATGGGTATATTGCATAGTGCTGGAGGATCTAATGATTTTATATCTATTATTAGTCAACTTAATGACCTTGACCTTTACTTTCCTCAGAAAATCTAGCATTCATTCATCACAAATGATTTTCTCTAATTCTATATACACCTTTGAAATCTTTGACTCGTATTGATGTAACAGTATTGTATAGTGGTGGAGAACCCTTTTTCTCTACCGGAGAAGAGAGAGGAGGGAGGGGGCATTAATTGGCTATTGTAGGATATATTGTCACGAGTTCAAAACCTATAGAGATGACTCTAACTTCTAGGGATCAATTAAACACAATCAACCCAGGACTGTAGCAAATTAAAAGGTGGAAAATATTTGTTTTGATGTGATAGTAATCAAAATTTTAATGAAGTATATACCTCAATGAATGTCACGATTGGACAAATAATATGATGAATGTATGTCTTGTAGAATCCTGAGGTAGAATATGAGATGGAGGATGTTGAGGACGTTTATCATTAATCACGAATAAGGTTTGTTTATGCAAACATATATGCTCTGGACGTTTATCATAATGATTTTGATGAGGGTAGACCTGAGAACAAAACCTTCTTAATGCATTTTAAAAGGTCATACCAGGCATGCCCAGTTTATCCTAAATCTAGGCTTAGGTTTGGGCACATAAAGACCAACGTTTAGCTTTATACTGTTTGCCAAACATTGAATAAGTTCTTCTTGAGCTTCAATGTATTTCATGTATATCCCTTCATCTTATTTCTTATTCAAAGGGTTGTGTCCCAGGTTCCTTATTTCTTTATACGTATCAAATGTTCACATTGACTACAGGTGACTATGTACAACGTTTACATCCCTGACTTCAAAATTGACGTACTTACTGGACGCTCCTTTCAAGCAAACATGTCTTTCTTTCTTGCAAATAGTTGTGACTCTTCAAGGCATTCATGTTGACTATATACCATCAATAACTTTTCATGTTTCTGAATAAGGTAGATGGTCTCCTGTTAATTCTCCTCAGACAGTTTGACCACTAGAATGAAATTTATTTTACCACTGCTGATACTGTTTAACATTAGGCTTACATATTTTTGTCATGACTCATGTCAGCTTAGATTAAATCACACGATGGGAGTAGGGAAAACTGGAGAAGAAGAGTGCATACTATGTTTGTTGTTTACTTGAAGGAAATATTTAATGGGTGTATCATGTATCCTGCAAGTCATTCATTTGATTTGCTTTTCTTTCTGCTTGTATATTTTTTAGGTTCAAGGCAGGACAATCAAAGCCCAGATATGGGACACAGCAGGACAGGAGCGGTACCGCGCAATAACCAGCGCCTACTACCGTGGGGCCCTCGGAGCTCTCCTCGTCTATGACGTGACCAAGCCCACCACCTTTGAGAATGTGAGCCGCTGGCTCAAGGAGCTGAGAGATCACGCTGACTCCAACATTGTCATCATGCTCATTGGCAACAAGACCGACCTCAAGCACCTCCGTGCTGTGGCCTCAGAGGATGCTCAGAGCTTTGCTGAGAAAGAGGGATTGTCCTTTATTGAGACCTCTGCTCTCGAGGCTGTAAATGTTGAGGAAGCCTTTCAGATGATTCTGGGACAAATTTATCGAATCATTAGCAAGAAGAACATTGCTTCCCCGGATGAGCCTGGGTCTGGACCTGCTGCTGGTGGTATTAAGGAAGGGAAGACTATTACGGTTTCGGCTGCAGAGGCGCCTACAAAGAAGCAATGCTGCTCGACATGAGGGAGATTCTAAGCTTCTGAGACTCTTGTTCTGTTGTGCATTGTCAGCTTCGAGATCAGGTTTTCTTGCCTGACGGTTGATTCTTTGTGGTGTTTTGCGTTTTGCGTTGGAACTCAAATGTACTTTTTTTTCCCTATCATCTTGTGCTTCGTGTTGTTGTTACCTTAGAATTGTAGAGGGATAAAGACGGGCTTTTTAAGGAAGAAAGGATGAAAAGGTAAAGTACTTTACATACTCCGGTTTATGAGATACTGATGCAGGATGAAAATATTTTTTTTTACTTGGTTTTGGCTCATGTTGTATCTTTGCATCGGGATGCGTGGCACTGGCACCAGAAAAGAAGCCTGTTTAGGATAAAATTCTAGTTACTATCACCCAGCCATATTAACTCGCTTGAGATCCTGGAAACTTTTCAATGGATTGGATACATTTGCCAACTTCTCCAATTTGTACATCAAGGATATAAATTATCCATTTTTCATTCAATCAAAATTTCAGCAAGTTTATCAGCTCTTTTAATTTAGAAAGATTATGGTGAGTAGCTACATAAGAGATGCTGTTCTCAAGATGATCGCTAAGCTCTATATAGTATACAGTTTATTTCAGAAAAATGTTTAGGATAAAGCTCAGCTGATCAAATAAATTTTCCTTATCAAAAGAAGAGAACGAATTACTTGATTAAAGACATATCTCACAAGAAAACAACTTCATATTAGGATTATCAAAATAGTTGCTCCATTCTCAGAAATAAATCCGAAGTACAAGTTAATACATGTTTTAAACAATTCAACTTGAGTGAGAGAGAGAGGGGGGAATCAAGAGGATTAATTTTGAAAAAGACAAGGTATCATATGTATTTTACTCCATATGAAATTACTATTAGAAAATTAACTATGTATATTTTTTTCCTTAATTATTTCGAAGTAGGGCCAATGCCCTTTTGGAACTAATGTGGCTCCACCTTTGTATGTTCACACACATCTGCATGTATATATATTCGTATCGATTTGTATATGATTTTATTTGGTATAAGTATCATATCCAACATGTTTGCAAGCCTAGTTGAATTTTTGAACATTTAGGTTTTGAAACGTTCCCAGCATCAAGTCCCGTAGCTCAGTTGGTTAGAGCGTTGGTCTTATGAGCCGAAGGTCGCGGGTTCGAGCCCCGCCGGGACTAATATACCTTTAAAAAATTTCTCCTTTAACTTTTTGAATTTGCAATAAATCACTAATTGGGATCATTTTTCACAACTAAAAATTTTTCCTTCAACCTTTTTAATCACTAATTGGGATCATTTTGCACAACTAACCTTGCCTTTTTATTATCTTCATTCTAAATCTTAATAAGTTACCTTGGACACGTTAGCATATTTACATCTGTATATACTCATTATGGAGTTTCTAGTTCTGATTCATGGGGTTTCTCTGCAAAATGGAGATTTTGGAAGTTCTAATTTTGCCTTTTTCATGTTGTTTTCTAGTTCTAATTTATGGAGTTTATCTGCAAAATGGAGATTTTGGAAAGTTGTTTTATAATTCTAATTCATGGGGTTTATCTGCAAAACAGATATTTTGGAAGTTCTTGTGTTGTTTTCTAGTTCTAATTTATAGGATTCATCTGCATAATGGAGGTTTGGAAAACCCCATAAATTACAGCTTCCAAAATCTCCATTTTGCAGAGAAACCCCATGAAACAGAACTAGAAACAACATAGAAAGGGATTTTTGAAAGTTATTAATTTCGGGTTTAGTGTAATTTACCCAAAAGATGTTGAGGGTTTTATGCAAGATTTTTGGGGGTTTAGTCCGATGTTGGAAGTTCACAGCGGTTTACTGCAGAATGCCGAAAGTTGATGCTGGGTTTAGGTCCAAGGGTTTACTGTGTAGAATACTGAAAGTTAATGAGGTTTTTAGTGCAATTTACCCTACCTAACTCTCATTACCACTCAAAATATATAATAAATGAAAAATTTTTCAAAATAGCCACAAACCAAATTTTTTTTAGAAATCAACCCGCTTCAGTTTTTATTACAGAAATCGACCTAATTTCTAGCTACGTCAGCACCGTGGCCAGAAAATGGATCGATTTAAAAATCGGCTTCCTAATTGGTCGGGGTTGATAACCCCGATTAATTAGAACTGCCCATCGCTTAATCAGAGGTTAGGCCATCTAAACAAGTCGGGGTTGTGAACTCTGACTAATTTGATTAAGGTTCCCAACCCCGACCGTTTGGGTTGAGTTCCCTTGCCGCACACAAAATGGCGGTTGCCCAAGTCTACATAGTCAGGGTTCCCAACCCCGGCCATTTTGTACGAGGCAATCCCAAACGGTCGGGGTTAGGAACCCCGATCAAAAATTAGTCGGGGTTCGCAACCCCAACTTGTTTAGATAACCTAACTCCGGATAGGACGATGGGCAGTTCTAATTAGTCGGGGTTGCCAACTCCGACCAATTAGAAAGCTGATTTTTTTTTATATCGATACAGTTTCTGACCACGGTACTGACGTGGCCAGAAACTAGGTCGATTTCTGTAATAAAAACTGAAGCGGGTCGATTTTAAAAAATGTTTGGGTTGGGGCTATTTTGAAAATTTCTTCTACAATAAATTCCTTTCAGGGTCTGTTCGGTTATTTCCTAAAATCAAGAAATGAAAATGGAAAAGGTGAAAATCTCAAAAAGTACTATTTCTTCCATTTCCATCTCTAAAACTTACCCACAACATCCAATAAAATATTATTTTCATCCAACAACTCATCCACATCATCTAATAAAATATTATTTTCATCTAACCACTCATCCATCACATCTAATAAAATATTATTTTCATCTAACAACTCATCCATCACATCTAATAAAATATTATTTTCATCCAAACATCACTCAACTCATCTCTTCTCATCATTTCAAATCACTCATATCATCCAATAAAATATTATAACAATTCACCTCATCTCATTAACATTTTATTTCTTTGTTTTCATCCCAAAAAGTTGTGAAAACACTTTTCTTAAGGGGCTGTTTGGTTGTTGTTGGTAAAGTTGTGTATTTATGACACAACTTGAAAAGTTGTTGTCCACCTCATCATTTTCACTTTAACACTTTTCTTTGTTTGTTTTTGATTCTATTAGAATCATAAAATACTTGTTTGGTTTGCAAAATAAAACTTTAATTGTTTATTTGGAAAGTGTAAAAAGTGATCCCTACTCAAGTGATCATATTGGTTGGAATTACTTTTTGCTGACTTCAATGTCAGCTTTCTCCTAAAATCATGTCTTTTTTTTTATGAAATCACTTTACAAGCCACATCAGCATATGAAACCACTTTACACTATTTTCACAACTACAAACAAACAATTGAAAGTGATGAAAGCTGACATTGGGACCCACTTTTTTACACTTTCCATCATTTTACATGGTAAAAACATACAACCAAACGGCCCCTAAGTGTGGGTCACACCACCCAATAATACAATAACAACTCATATCATCTCATTTCATTTCTTATTTTTAAGAATGAACCAAACAAAAGAAAACAACAAACTACAGGAAATAGGTTTCTTATAATTCATTTCCTTATTTTTTTTCCGCCAACCAAACAACATCAAAACTAGTTTTCTTAAAAAATCACTCACATCATCCAATAATAATGTGATAACTCATCTCATGTCATCTTCATTTCTTTGATTTCCTTCTTTTTTTAGCCAACCAAACAATTCAAAAACCTATTTTTCTTAGAAATAGGTTTCATTTTCTTTGATTTCCCTCTTTTTTTTTTAGGCAAACGAACAAACCCTCACCCGAACCCCTCTCCGTCTCAGGCCTTTCTGCTGCGATGGAAGCAAGACTTGTCAAAGTCCAATGCAGGTCAGACTCTCTCTCTCTCTCTCTCTCTCTCTCTCTCAAATTGACTCAAATTTACTTGCCATTGTTTCAGAAATTTGAGCTTGGACGTTTGGAAAGCGAAGAGGAGTTCTCTGAAGAAGTATCTCATTCACACTGCAGTAGTAAGATTGTAGACCAGCCCCCAAATTCCTCTCCTTCTTTTTCTGACCCTAAAGCCCAAATTTTTTTCCCATTTCAGTCCTATTGACTAATAAATGTTGCCCAAATAGCTTATATTAGTCTAAGATGTTGTTTTTAGGGTTATATTGGTTTTGGGTTTATGGAAGTTGGATTTTTATTTTTATTTTTTGCATAGTTTAGATTAAAAGTTTCAGAGATATTTGGTGCAAAACTTCGTAAAATGGGAGCAACATGAAATAGACTACTTTATTGAATATCATACAATTAATTACCCCTGTTCTTTGAAGAAGAAAACATCAAAGTAGGCTTATTGCAGTTAACAATTTCACTATGACTATTAATTTCTTTTTCACTAAACCATGTTGAAATTGATGTTGAAGTTTAAAAAAATAAAAATTATTTAGTAAATTGTTCATGAAACTGGTTCTCCCCAAAAATAACGGTGCAAGCTGGCCATTGGTTTATCTTATTTAGTGCTTCAGAACCAAAAATTTTGAAGAATACTTGTAGCTAATACTGTGCCCTTCTGCAAATAATGTGCTGCTATTAATGTATCTATGCTATGGAATGTTTTCTTTTTTTGGGTGGGACTGAAGGAATATATAGGTAAATGCTTCTTGATTTATGAAGTTTTGTTTTTATTTGCTTTGATCGTTGTTTGCATTTGATCTGTTTATGTTTAGAGATGGAAACTTCTCCAAGCGCAATGGCTGGTAGTAAGAAAATGCTCAACTGGCCCCCCTTTAGTTCACATTGTCAAAGGGTATGTTTTTGTTGATTGTTCATCTCGATAATCGAAATGTGTGTGTGTGTGTGTATATACACTGGAGAAGCGCTGGCCAGCTCTTCTCCCCGTGAGCTGACAGGTGTATGACATGTGAGC
>BQKN01063009.1:72789-97763 GCA_022839385.1 Asparagus kiusianus
ATTAATGATGGTCAACTCATTATCCAATAGGAGGGAGACACCTCACTTGTCCCCTCTATTGGTCCCATATTTTGGGTCATTGAGGAATTTTTCAGAGTAATTTCTTGCCAGGTTTCAGTTTCTTGAGTTCGGGAAAACCGAGGAATAAAGTTAGGGTTTTGGCGGTATCAAGTTGTTAAATTGACGTCGGTTTGAAAACTTTGGGTTATTAAATCGCCACGACAAATTTTTAAGGTGTCAAATTTGGAGAAGGTTGAAATTTTAGGGGCCTAACCTGCAAACAAACCCAAATCCCATCACTTTTAAACCCCTGAATCGATACCTCTCTCCATATCGATAGCTCTCTCTCTACTTCAGTGATGATGCTGGGTTTGAGGAAAGCCTTAGCTCGGAAATTAGGAAGAAAGAGAAAGCCTAATAATCCCCTCTTCTCTCTCCTCGCTTCTTTCAGCACTGATGATGGCGATGAATTCCAAAGCTCTCGACTCAAAGTCTTCGATCGAGATCTCAAGAGGAAACAGGTCCCTTCCCTCTTTATTCCGAAAATTTTCAATAAAGATGCGATCTTTTCTGTTAATAACCATTGCGTTTTTTAGAGGGATCGAGCTGCGTGGTTGATGAGGGGCAAGGATCAGTTCGTCGACTCCGTTGCTGAGAATCTCCTAGATCGCCTAGAGGTAATTTAGAATGGTATTTTTTTAATCAAATTCATATTTTTATCATTTAAAGTCGTATTTTCTGTGATTTCATTTAGCTGTATTAGTTTATATCCATAATGCCAAAACATAACTGGGGAGCTCCAAGAACAAATTTTGATAAAAGAGGTTATGACTTGCTTCTAAATAGAAGGATGTAAAAATAACTTTTTAATAAAGACACGAACTAGTGCTTGAGAAAACAGTAAAAATTTCATTTTGAAAGAAGCTTTCCTTTAATTTGTCTTGCTTGAACTTATACAAATCTTCCATAATGGCAATTTGATGTAGGATGCATAACGAGCAAATTCATGAAAAATGGGACCTTCACCAGTCAAATGTAGATACGGATGAATTATTGACTTGTCTGCAAAGAAACGACCATATCTCCCAATCCGGAAGGCGGATTCTGACATATCATATATATAAATTGTTGAGATGAGATAGGTGATTTTCATATGTACTATGTCAGAATCCGCCTTCCGGATTGGGAGATATGGGCGTTTCTTTGTGGGGAAAGTCAATAATTTATCTGTATCCGCATTTGACTCGTGAAGGTCCCATGTCTCCATGAATTTGTTCGTTAT
This sequence comes from Asparagus kiusianus, assembly GCA_022839385.1. Taxonomy (NCBI): domain Eukaryota; kingdom Viridiplantae; phylum Streptophyta; class Magnoliopsida; order Asparagales; family Asparagaceae; genus Asparagus; species Asparagus kiusianus. Next base: position 74,072 of record BQKN01063009.1, read on the forward strand.
GCATCCTACATCATAATTACATACCCTAAAATTGATGCGGGTAATCGTTGGTTTCCTTATTCAGTTATTCATCCATTCTAATGTTTTATTATTGACAAAGTAAAAAGTAACTCATAGTCTTGTCACTGTTGGACGTTCAATCACCCATTTATTTTGTTGTATTTCACTGAGATCTATCTACGTGCTCCATTTTTCTAGACCAAAAAGAAAATATTAAGCACTTAAATTGCACATATTAGTTGGTGAGTCCATTCCTTTGTTAAGATTCGAGACGGATGAAAAATTTCCTATAAGAGATTAAAGATATCTTAAGTACAAATAGATAACGATTGACCTAATGAAGGAACTACACTGTGTTTATGTTGGATAAGAGGCACTATTTTGATTGTAATCCCTATTGGAATTAGTAAACTTTTTGAAGTTTGAGAACTATGCATAAGTTGGAGATGCCGCTTCTGTCATTTAGGATTTTGGAACCTTTGTTTCTCTAGAAGATTGAAGTTAGCTAATCTAGACCACATGCAGATTTGGTTTAGAATTTTAATTGATTTTTAAATATTTAAACTATTTAACACTTTCAGGATTGCAAAAGAACATTTCCTACAGCACTATCTCTAGGAGGTTCCTCAGAGGCTGTCAGGCGCCTACTACGAGGGCGTGGTAAGTTGAATTTGTATATGCTTTGATTTTATATTTTTTTCTGTAGATTGCAAAAGAATGTTTCTGCTGGATATTTTGTTCAAACAGGTACCATTGCGTTATTGCAAGCCGCAAGCAGCATTATAGTCTCAAAGTAACTTGTGTCTTCAACTGTCATGTCCAAGCTGATTGCTTGGTGACGAATTAAGTCCTTAAGATATTCATATATGTCTCTTATATGACTGCTTTCTTCCTATAATATATGGTTAAGTATCTCTTATCATGCAAAGTAATAGTAATTTATTTTTCATAGGTTTTTGACACTGGAAAGTAATTTTATTTCCACTTGACAACTCTAGTTCATTCCACACATTATTTGGTTGCTTTGATGTCATATCCTTGTTAATCTGTGACGATAAATGGTAATGGTTGGTTTTACCATATAACTGTCAGTTGCTTTCATGCATGGAAGCACAATTATAATGAATATTGGCAGTCAGATGGATTTTTGAATGGCTGAAACTTGATGTTTTGCAAACTAGCAAGTTGTTTTTGATGTTCCCTTGACCAATATAAAAAAACTTCTTGATGTCAGGTGGTATAGAAAAGCTTATCATGATGGATATGTCAGTTGACATGGTTAAGCATTTAAAGCATACAGATTCCCCTAGTGGAAACCTAGAGACTTCATATTTAGTTGGAGATGAAGAATTTCTTCCTTTGAAAGAAAGGTCTGGATATGTTTACCATCTTTGGGCACGTCTATTATGCAACTAATCTTTTGTTGTGAGAATATGTTAAATTTCATGGGTGTGTACATAATAAACACTATCAATTAACCAGACCTCTCCTTTTGAAGCTCTTTGGAATTGGTAATCAGTTGTTTGGGGCTTCATTGGACAAATGATCTTCCTGGTGCCATGATACAGGTATGCTCTTACCATAGCTGGTGACATCTTGCCTTCTTTTTTATGCGTAGTTTTTTTAATCCTTCAGATCAGTTGTTGAATTCATGGACTGTAACCACCGTTCTTGCTGATAGTACATAGGTGCTAAAATGTAATTTCCTATTTTGATAGAGTCGGTTGGCATTGAAGCCTGATGGTCTGTTTCTCGCTGCTATCCTTGGCGGTGAAACTCTAAAGTTAGTTTTATCTATCTATTTCTGAGTAGTTTTAATCCTTCCTGCAGTGAAATGTGTGATAGTCTTCTCACTTGTGTGTTTTGGAATCATTGAATGTCATAATTAATTTTTTCTTGTGGTTTTACCCTTTGGGTACCTTGAGCAGAGAATTAAGGATATCATGCACTATTGCTCATATGGAACGTGAAGGAGGCATCAGTCCTCGAATATCTCCTCTGGCACAAGTACGTCTCTTGCCGCAAAGTTTGTTCACTTTGAGCTCATTGGAGTTTTTAAAATCTTTTGTTACAGAATATTATCATTACTTAAACTTCTCTGAAAGAATAGGTTTCATGTAGCTCAATTTGGGGTAAAGGCTTTGTTCGTGTTGTAGTTTGCATTGTATAAGAAACTTACAGATCTTTTATTTGTGGCATTACATCATTGCTAAAATAAGATGACGTGCACGGTAGAAGTCTAACTTCTCTCACTAACATGTTTTGTTTTGAACTGGTTGAAATGAACCATGAGTTAACATAGCATATTGACCTCAATTTATAAATATGATGAACCTTAGTTTGCTTTCAAAAAAAGCTGCAGTTTTAGCTGTGAAGTTTAGATGTAATTACTTAGTAATGGGACAGAATTTAAGTGCTTTTTTAACAATCATTCTTCTATTTTTCTAGGTTTCTTTAATTATCTATTTTCAATCATCTGCATTTCCTCATAAAAGTCCAGATTTAGGTGGCTTGTGGTTGGAGGAGGAAGAAGATGAGATTTCTTATTGGATTCTTTTCATAGATTATGGTTGAAGGTGGAAGAGGATAACAGAGAAAATAGAGATCTCTCCCTCTTTCAATTAGAAATCGAACCACAGTTAAAATGTAGAGATAGAGTAATGAGTTTGTATATTATTTGGAGGGTGAATTAGGAAAGAGTACGATTTGGAGATTCAAATATGAAAGCTTTGTATGTAAAATATTCTATGTTCCTTTGCACAAGTGTAGGAACATAAGTGGTATTGAATCTACGCTAATTTTTTGCATGCATTGGTGTTATATTTAAAATCTGGTCTTGATATGCATCTAAAAATTTCCAGGATGGAGATGTATAAAATTGTTTATGTTTGCATAAGGCTTCATATTCAAAAAATCTTTGCTAAACAATCTAATTTTTTAACACCAGAATTAGTTAGAAAGAGAAATTATCTTTTAGTGTCCTCTCGGGTCTGTGATCAGCTTTTGTTCATTGCCATTAAATTGTATTCCTTAGGTTCGTGATGCGGGGAATCTTCTGACAAGGGCAGGCTTCAGTCTTCCTGGTGTTGATGTTGATGAATATACTGTCAGATATAATAGTGGTAACTGCCAGGAGTATCAGATTCTGAAATTTACTAATCAAATTTACTAATGGTGCTACATTCATTTACTAAGGGTGGTCAGTTATTCTTAGCTGTATTACTCGATACACAGCTCCTTGTGTAGTACATTTATACAACTTCACTTGAAAGTTATTCAGGAATAACCAAGTGAACTTTAAGAATCTAGAAACATTTAACCCATTGTCAAACTGCTCTTTTTCACCCTTAGTTAACTTCTAATTTTGATTTGATATAGCTTTGGAGCTGATAGAACATTTGCGGTCTATGGGTGAGACCAATGCCCTTCTTCAAAGGAGTAATGTGAGTATGATCTATTATCGTAGTCAATCAGTCCTTGGACAGAGTTCTCCAAGTACAGTAACTTCTTTCTCTCGGCACTATTCAACAAGTATTTTGTGATTGAGTCAGATCCTGAAGAGGGAGACAGCTTTAGCTACCGCTGCAATCTATGACTCTATGTTTGCAGCAGAGGATGGAACCATACCAGCAACTTTTCAGGTAAGATATATCACCACCATCAACATAGTAGAATCAAAATGAATATAGTTCATTGTTGCGATATTTAACCATGTCATCATGATCTTTTCAGGTCATATACATGACAGGTTGGAAAGAACATCCTTCACAACAGAAGGCTAAGAGGAGAGGATCTGCCACTGTTTCATTCCAGGACATCCAGAAGCAATTTGGTAGCAGCAGCTGATGCACATCTTTCAACTAGTAGATTAAAAAAGAGGGGGGGGAGGAGCCGGGGGGGGGTGGAATAATTGCCCACCGTAGAACAACGGTTGGGATTGTATTTGTACAAATAATTTACCGTGAAACATCTTCATTTCGATATCTTGTAATGTTAAATTTGATGGGGGAAAAAAGAAATGTAATTTTATATGTAATTGTAGTGTACCTGGATATTTTGTAATGTTACTAAATTCTATAGGCATTGTTGGTTATATTCAAGGATTGTTTGCTCAGCTTCCTGCGTAACTCATATGTGGTTTTCATGTTCTTAAGTGGGGGTTAGTCACCTAGAACTTAAAATTAGAATTGGGATAGTCTCTGGGATAAATTTTTAAGGTGTTAGTCATATAGAACTAAAATTAGAACAAAATTTTACAGTGTTAGTTAAGTAGAATTCGAACAAAACTAGAATTGGGATAATGATATAAAATTATCTCACTTTTTTTATTTTTTTATACAAAAATGAGAGTTCTAGTCTCTCAAATTATTCCAAGTTTTAGCTTGGAATTAGGTGGTAAAAAACTAGAACTCATATTTATTTTGTTATTTTTTATTTTTTATATTTCTTTTATTCTTTACTTCTTTCCTATTATGGTTATCACCATCATTAGACCATCATTATAATGATAATTGTCAATATATACCTTATAGTCTAACCAAAAGTTATTTAATAGTAAATAACATTCTTGTAAGCAATTATCAATCAATAATAGTAAGTTTAAAATTCATAAATAGTATTTATATATACAAAATGCATAAATATATATTTCATGATTATAAAAAATTATCCCACGTTATTTTATCAAAATATTCCGTTTCATAAAATTGTTCATATTTATCCCACTAAAATATCCCATTAGCGAAAAATTATTACACTTTAACAATTATCTCATTTTGCATGAAAATGTCCCAATTGACTAACACCCTCTGTAGTGAGATCCAGTTTATTGATGTTGTAGGATATTTGTCAAGACTTTTTAGGGTGAAATCATCTTGAATTTTGGTATAAATGTGATACGGGTGTATCTTCTCTTCGGAATTTAGTGATCCTCATGAGAGCGTGAGGATAGCCGATTCTCATGGTAGCTTGAGAATAGAGATGTAAAACAGCACAGTGGAACGCAGGTTGAAGCGTGGAACGAGACGGCGAATCGAAGAATCGAAGCATTCAGTTTTCAGCCCGTCAGTCGACTCATAACAGTCACGAGTCGACTCATTAAGTTGAGTAGACTCATGCTTGTCATGAGTCGACTCACGAAACCCAGCCGTTTGTCACCAGTCTTTGACGAGTCGACTCATCTCAGTCATGAGTCGACTCATTGCTGGTTTTGTGTTTTGTCCAGTTTCGAACGAGTCAACTCATCTCAGTTGTGAGTCGACTCATGGTTCGTTTGGGTTTCTGTTTGTAATAATTCCTGTTGGGTTTGGGCTTGGTTATTTACCACTTTACCATCCCCGTTGTTACACCTATATAAGGGATTATTTAGGGTTTCTAATCAATCAGATGTAATCAAATAGAGGTTCTAATCAAGAGAGATTAGGGTTTAGAGAGAATTGAGAGTTTGTTCTCGATTCTAGTGAGATTGTGAGAGAGAGATTGTAATCTTTTCATACTCATAATCTAGAGAGGGTATTTTTCTTCGTCACATACCGAATTGTTTTTGTGTTTCTATCATCCTCTTCTTAACCCACATTTGATAATTCTGCGATCAAAGGTGCTCGCATGACGACTCGTATCAAGTTGGTATCAGAACGATCAGATCCGGTAGAGGGGGCATCTTGTGTATGGTCCTAACTCGATCGTAATACAAGAAGTTAGGTGAGATCCTTATTTCATTGGAAGGAGTCCAGAAATTAAGGAAGAAGAAGATGACTGAAGGAGACAGTTCAGCAATGCTAGATACATTGAAGAAGCAGATGGAGACAATGGGTTCGATCATCGTGCAACTCATCAATCTTGTCAAAGACAAAGGAAACAAGGAGGAATCTTCTTCGAAAGGCAAGAAGAAACTTGTGGAATCCGATGGAGAAGACGAGTGTTCTGATTCAGACGAGGAGACCCGTATTGTTAAGTTTGTTTCACACCAAGGGGGTAAGGGTTCTTACCAGAATTTAAAGATAGACTTCAAAGTGGAGATTCCTGTTTATGACGGGAGTGTCAACGTCGAGAGGCTTGGTGATTGGATCGAGCAGATGGAGTCCTATTTCACACTCTACAGATATTCATCCAAGGAGAAGCTCGTGTTCGTGACTTTGAAGCTTTCGGGATATGCATTGACATGGTGGAAATCCTATTGCAAGCAGGAGAAGAAGGTGATGTCGTGGAACAAGTTTAAGGAACTACTTAGGAAGCAATTCTATCCGGTAGGGTTCCTCGAAGAGCGTTGGTACAAGCGGTACGGCTTACGCCAAAGAGTCAATCAAACCGTTCAAGAATACACCACGAAGTTCCAGCAGCAGGCGATGGTCCTTAACATTACGACAGGGGAATATTCTGTATTTATGAAGTACATGGCGGGATTGAACGATTACATCCGGAAGGAGATGAAGTTATTCACGGTCGAGACTATTGCAGAGGCGAGCGTGAAGGCTATTGCCATTGAGGGCAAGCAGAAGAAGGGCAACGAGACTATGGGAGACTCCAAACAGACGAGAGGCGAGTCTAGTGGTTTCAAATATAAGGAGGAGAAGAAGGGTGATCCAGGGAAAGCAGAACCGATTTGTAGTCACTGCGAGAAGACAAGGCATGTTGTTGATCGGTGCTGGGAGAAGTATCATCATCTCAAGCCAAGAGGATTGAAGAAGAAGTAGGAGAAAAAGACATATGTGATAGCTCAAGGTCCGAAAGAAGTCCCGAGGATGACAGAACCCAACAGCAGTCTCAATCTTATGGCGGGGAAACATGCCATGAAAGAGGACGAAGACCCCCGAAAGTAGCTCTTTGTGCTGAAGTTGCAAGTGAATACCAGTTTGGTTGATGCTATAGTTGATTCGGGTAGCGAGAAGAATTTGATATCCGAGACCTTGGTTCAGAAGCTGGGTCTGAATACGGTCAAGCCTACGAAGCCCTATCCATTAGGGTAGATTCAGAAGAAGGAGAGACTGAGTGTAGTTGATCAATGCACTATCAGATTAATGCTCCATGAGTCGTATATTGGCGAGGTCACGTGCGACGTAGTTCCATTGGATGTTTGTCAGATTATAGTGGGCAATCCGTACTTATGGGATAGATATGCGATCTACGAGAGGCGGGTTCAGAAGTATACATTCACCAAAGGCGGCGAAAAGTTCATATTTCGTTCAGCGTCTCTTCCGAGGGAGACAAGCTTGGGGACGACGACGCGAGCGAAGAGGCTAGTGAATGCAAGCAAGAAGTTTGTCTCGCTGTGCATTAGACTTCTAGAAAAGCCATCGAAAGAGGATAGCATGTTGGAGCAGAAGACGACTACGACAAGGCAAGGAGCGAAGGAGTCGTTTCCAGTTGTACGTCGCTATCAAGTTCCTAGCAAGGCCAGGTGGTGCAGATAAGATAGAGGAGCTCGGGAGTTTCCTTAGCTAAAGTTCTAACTTGAACGGGACTTCAAGTTCCTAAAGGGGGGACCTATAATACGGGTGTATTTTCTCTTCGGAACTTAGTGATCCTCATGGGAGCTTGAGGATAGCTGGTTCTTATGGTAGCTTGAGAATAGAGGTGTAAAACAGCACAGTGGAACGCAGGTTGAAGCGTTGAACGACACGACGAATCAAAAAATCGAAGCATCCAGTTTTCAGCCCGTCAGTCGACTCATAATAGTCATGAGTCGACTTATCAGGTTGAGTCGACTCATGCCTATCATGAATCGACTCACAAAACCTAGCCATTTGTCACCAGTCTCTGACGAGTCGACTCATCTCAGTCATGAGTCGACTCATTGCTGGTTTTGTGTTTTGTCCAGTTTCGGACTAGTCGACTCATCTCAGTCGTGAGTCGACTCATCGAAGGTTTCCTGGTTCGTTTGGGTTTCTGTTTGCAATAATTCCTGTTGGGTTTGGGCTTGGTTATTTACCACTTTACTATCCCATCCCCGTTGTTACACCTCTATAAGGGATTGTTTAGGGTTTCTAATCAATCAGATGTAATCAAAGAGAGGTTCTAATCAAGAGAGATTAGGGTTTTAGAGAGAATTAAGAGTTTGTTCTCGATTCTGGTGAGATTGTGAGAGAGATTGTAATTTTTTCATACTCATAATCTAGAGATGGTATTTTCCTTCGTCACATACTAAATTGTTCTTGTGTTTTTGTCATCCTCTTCTCAACCCACCTTTGATAATTCCGCGATCAAAGGTGCTCGCACGGCGACTCGTATCAAAATGTGGCTCAAAATTCGAATTCTATGCATCTGGTAAGTATCAAATTTGAAAAGGTATGATGTTTCTTTAGAGAGGGTATTCTTAGCTGTCATTTCATTAGCAATTTGACGAAATACAAAGTTTGAGATTTGATCACAACCAATCGAGAAACTCACCCAAAACCTTAGAAGGAACAAAAACATAACCTTCATACTATTGATTAGAAACCCTTTCTCAGAACTGTTGTATCAGATCTCAAGGCAGAAAGCTTAACAATGCATGGCAATGGCATCCTCTTACCAGAAGAGGTATATCGCCCTCAGAAAGGTCTGATCTTAACTATCTTCTTTCTCTCTTAACATCATCAAATATAAGTATCTCCTCTGCTCCAGATGAGCTCTCGTGGACTCTTCTTCCATCGGGGACTTACTCTGTTAAATCATACTACTCCTTTGTTAACTCAGGGGGCATTAAATCGAAGTTCTATAGTATGATTTGGAGATCTCCTATCCCTCTCAAGGTCAAAGTCCTATTCTGGATTATCTCAAATAAGAAGTTAAATACGAAGGCAAATTTGATTCTAAAGGGTTGGACAGGTGATCCAAGATGCTCATTCTGCCTATCAGGTGTTGAAACTCATGACCACCTCTTCATCAAATGCCCTTTTGCCCGAGCCATCTGGTCCTCTATCTTCCCCTCTATCCCCACAAACAGTTGGCCTCAGACGATCGAGGAGTTGATCTTCTTCCACAAATCCACCAATCTCAGTACAGATATTAAAACAATTTGGAAGATTCTGTTGCCTTGCTATTGTTGGTGGATTTGGTTTAGTAGAAATGTCCTCATTTTCAAGGATAGTCAATCTAATCCTCTACATATAGCTGCTAATATTGGGAGATACACTATATTTTGGGCAGGTGCTGCTGATGAGAGGCTGGCCAGGAGACTCAGAAGGGTTGCGCTCAACCTTGGACTCCAGGAGCTTGCAAACAAGAATGCTGACGACTCAGGGGACAACTTCCCCCATGTCCCTTAATTTTCTCTTTCTCTATTCTGACGGTCATGGATATATTACCCTGTGATGGACAATCTGTTGATGCTTTGTTCCCAAAACTATGTTGTTGTTTTTCTTAGTATGTTTCTGTTAACTCTAGTTTGTAAGTATGTAATCTGTGCCTTCTAGTTGAAGTTCCGCTGTGGGTCAAGTTTGGTAGGTGACGACATAGGTCCTCTCCTTATCTGCTTCACCCTCAGTGGTTTTTCCACCTAGTTGTGTTGTTTTTTGTTTATTAATAATATCCTTATGAGCAGGGCTTCTTCCCTGCTTTTTCAGTCAAAAAAAAAAAAAAAAAAAAAACTGGCAAACATAAAATAATCCTTTGCTTGCTGCTGTTGCTATTTGTTAGTGCTGAAGTCACCAAGACTAACCGTAAATAACTCTAGAGCACTTATCGATGATCTGAGAACAAGATCTATGTTCATGAGCCTGCCTCAAGTTTTTATTTTTTTTATTTTTTATTGTTTATTTATTTATTTATTTTGATGTCTTGGACTGAGACATGGTTACAAATTTCCACAGTCGATCTCAAACCATAACCTTATGTGGCCAGAACATCAAACAATTGATGACTGTGAAGCAGTTATAGAAAATAAAATAAACCATCTACTACAATGAAAAGGAAATTTTTGATATATACTGTAAGCACAACTTCTTTAAATTCCTGTTACTTATCCAAAAAAAATCTGGCTTTCCACAGTTTAATCCTCGCCTCGATCTGTACATGTATACTTAAAAAAAGCCCCGTCACCATCCTCGAACACAGATCATCAGTCCCTTGTCAAAAATTCATATAGAACATACATTTACAACTGGGAGAACGGATTCAAGATTTACAGTTTGAGAGAGACTTTCCAAATAGGATCAATGTGAGCACTTCAAGCTACAGGAAATTACAATTCCTGTGATTGTTATGTTTCTTCTCTCTGGCATCTTGAACTGCTGATAAGAAAATATTTTCTTCTCAGTAGTGTTGCTAAGTCTTTTTATTATCGAGGCAAGCTTTTCTTACTGCCTGTTGGATTTGCCTCTCGTGCTCTTTGAGCATGTTATCCATGTTTCCACCTGCACCCATCAAGGGTCCAGAATTGTGTATTCTCTTGTTTTTAATTCCATAATCCTACAAAAATTTGAAACATGAATGCATATTAGTCATCCAACTTGAATTTTCATACTGGAAAAAAGATATCTTTGATCAACTAAAGCATAACCCACTCCAAAGATTCAGATATAAAGACGATGCTCTGACTGCTGTCGAGATTGTTGCGTCTCGTTTATTACATAGGAATGGACGGGAATGTAATGCTCGTTCCCAATTTTCATTCATGCCTACCAAACGCAGCTTCTTTTTGGAAGCTAGAAAACCCATACTCACTTCTCATTTATGTGGGAATGTAACATTCCCTATGAGATGGTGGGAGCGAGCATTCCCACTAAATTAGGAATAAAATAATATAAAGAAATTTCAAATATGCCTTGATTGCTTCTTAGTAATTACTTACCCATACTAAAAATAAAAAAGATTGTCATTCCCACTTCATCCTCTAATCCCATCCAAATGTGAGCATGGGAATGAGCATTCCATTCCCATACTTATTCCATTCCATTCCTTATTTAATTCCATTCTCACTTGATTCAGATTCTCGTGTACCAAACGAGGCCTTAGTGTCATCTTACATGGTAATTTTTAGTTGATGTGTGTAAGCTAGATTCAGAATAAAAAAAGGGTTAATTGCGTATAGACCCCTATAATTCTATTCATGCATACTGATCTCTCATACTATTTTCTAAGTACGATAAATCCCCTCGGTGAACTTTTTTGACTCTTTTAAGAGTAAAAAAAATTAGCGAAAGAGTCAAACAAGAAGCAATTGCAGACCTATTCACATCAATAGAACTACAGAGAGTTTATCCGCCTCCATGAAACTTTTATTTGACTCTTTTAAGAGTAAAAAATTTCACTCAAGGGTATAACCCCACAATTAGAACTATAGGGGGTCTTTCAACAATTGGGTGACACTACATGGGGTATATCTGCACTTTACCCAAAGGTAAAAAGATTAAAATGGAAAAATAATAAATAATAAGAACACAATTCCAACAAGAATTCTTTTTGATGAATTATGTATGCTTATGCAATATCTAATGACCTAAAGTGAAGAACATGATTTAAAATGGAAATTACGGTCCTGAATTATAGGATATATGATGAGAGAAAAAGAGATGTATGTTGTTAGCTAGAGAATGAAAAATAAGGAAGATGTTAGTTAAGAGTTAAAGGGTTGGTTTTAGTCATATTAAACCCCCAAATCTTTGTATTCTATATTAGGCTACAAACCTTTATATTTCTACACTAGACCCCTAAATCCATTATTCTCTTTTAGTACCCCCATATTTTAATTTACACAAAATCTTTTAACTTGTTCTAAGTAGTACCCCCATTTCAAACAAATACAAAGATTTGCAGGTCCCATTTAGATATGAAGATTCAAGGTTTGATATAGAATTAACAAAGATTTGGGGGTCTATATATGACAACAGCCCTAAAGGGTTCCTGGAAATGTTCATTAGAGCTGGACAAACAGAACACCTTCAGAGACAATTCAAAACTGACTAAACAGCAAGTTTGATACTATCTACATTGAGCTTAACTTTAAAAATTACGCTGCAGGGAAGAATTTTAAATAGGAAATTCCTTGTAAGAACAAATTAAAAAAGTAATAAAGAAAGAAATAAAGAATTTACCACTGTAAAATCCTTGCCTTCTCTATCATTTTTCCTGTGGCTAGAAGCAGGTCTATTGTATCTCGATCCTGCAGTGTTTCTCGAAACGCCAGCAAAGCTTGCCAAGTCTCCAGCATCTCCATGCTGAGTTATATATGATCTCTGTGTTCTAAGTTGTGCACCATTGTTTGTCTTCAAAGTACTTACTGATCGTCCAGGAAAATTCCGATGATCCCCATTCTTAGGATTCTTACTTCTTGAGTTTCCATATGCACCAGGGTGCATCGTACTTCCAGCGTGCCGATACCCATCTTCTGAAGGGGGTTCAATGGCAAGATTGTAATTCTCTCTGGAGTAATTGATATTTGCTTGTTTCTTCTGTATCAAACACATATAAAAGGGATAAATGAATGGAAAAAATAGTGGCTCTGATCTATGTAAACCACTGAATCAGTTGTGACACACTTTCAATTAACGATATCTGTAATTAATCCCTTTTCTTGGTCTAATTGCAGTTACACCCCTCAAACTATGAGGATAAAATAATTTATGCCCCTGAAGCTACTTCATATCGCCAGACAACACTATTTCCCCCGTTAGGTTGAGATATCACATGGGAATCAGGTGATGGTAAATTACCTTTTGCCTTCAGGTCAACTAAAACAAAGACTAAATTGCCCTCTAAATTGAGAGCAAAAATAACTTGTTTGAGTTTTCAGAGGTGTGAATATTAATATATAATAGGTTAGAGGATATAAGTGGCTAAACCCCATAGTAGAGGGAGGAGGTGTCTCTGCAATTAACCCTTTTTCTTATGGTTTGCCACATATTAGTAGTTTAGGTAAACTTTGAAATGTAATATACGAGCACCTGGACTCCTGTACTGTAATCTTGTGGTTGTTGTGCTTGGGAATCTCCTCTTCCACCAGCTTCAGCTGTCCCAACTTTACTTGCTGCTTTTTGCCTGTCAAACAAAATGATTTTAAGTTGGTTGGCGTTAATAATTATTAGACTGTTACATTGCAGTGTTATATTGTTTTTGAGGGAAAAAATGAACTCTTTTTACATCTAAGTGAACCAGAGAAATTGGTGATTTTGTTGTAGTTTCATGTGCAAGACATGGAAACTTGATAGAGTAAGGTTAAGTATATGACTGTATGACGATAGTTATTCACTCAATTTTCCACCAGTGCTTTCCTTCTCATTTGTCCTTAGAGAAACACAATAAAACAATAAAACACCATAGATCGTCGATCTTTCCCTCAAACCTCCAATGCCTCTCACTTCTTAAGACAGAAAGTCCTATAAGGCGTTTTCCCAAACCACATAAAATGAAAGTGACTTCCATATCCACAAGTTAATGTGCTAAAATGTGCTCCCCTAATATTTCTTTCCTTTCAGTCCAGATTCCATCTGAAGTAGCCCCAAGAATGGAGACTGAAACAAGTATAAAGTTTTGCATATATGCATAAAAGTAGTACCTCCTAGATTCCTGGTCTCGAAGCTTAGCATCATACTCCTTGCTTGGTGGATATTTAGGCAAACTTGAAGGATCACAAGCAAGAGGCTCTGTAGTGAAAAACTGGAAAAAAAAAATGTAACTTCATATTAATCACAAGAAGATGAGTACAATAAAGAATGAGAACCGAGTTGAAGATATTTCAAAGAAGACTTGGTAGTTGGTGCTTTTATACCCTCAGATGTATTTCGTCGCACTTTTAGACCCTAAAGTTTTTTAAAAGTAGCACATCAGTACCTTCTTTTAGACATCCATTAGAATATTCCTTAAAATATAGCTGTGTGATTGTCAGATGATAGTTTTAGGACTTTTATGCCCTTGATTTTTTTGGAAAAGAAATAGTGACACTATTTAGCCAAGGATATTATTGTTTTTTACCAAAAAGTTAACATTGTTTACTACATTTAAACAGAGGAAATTTCAGGGCACATTAAGTGAGATAGAATACAACTGATCAGGTATATAAGTGAAAAGTAGGTGAAACTTTGAGATATTTAAGTGTTAGCCTTAAAAAAACTTCAGAACATTAAAAGAAGGCTACTATGGAGGAAAATTGTGAACACCTCGAAGTGGCCCACCTATGGATTTATACGTTTACAGTATCAGGTTACCTAGCTACAATACAAAAATCATAAAATACAACTTAGTGACAAAAATTCAAAAAAGCGGACCTCACTCTGAAGAGCAGAAGTTGCTGTTCCCCTTACATCTGGCTCTATGGCAAGTAGTGTATCCAATAGATTTAAAGTCGAAGAAGGAAATTTTTTAAATGTCTCATTAACACGACGTGGATATGGATGTTGAGGTCTGAAAATAGTTGATTGTGAAATGTTTGCTTTCTTCCAGTAGTCCTCTGCTGGAGATCCACAAAGCTTGAAAATTTTGTGCAATTGTTCAACCTAAAAGAGGTTTATGTATCAATGACTAGATAATGAAGACAACTTTAGCCAAAAAAAGTTTAAAGCAGTAAAACAAGTTTAAACTGAACCTAGAATCTAATGCATGCTCTCATAGGAGATGCGGGAACACCATCTCAAAAATAAACTCGAGGTTGCAAATTATATATCTTTCAAACATTAAAAGAAAACCTAACAAAATCTGTACAGGAGTGTCCAGGTAAGATGGGATCTAAACTTTAGGGTATCAAAGTGTTAAATAAATACTTTAGGTTATCAAAGTGAAAAAATGGGTAAAAGGGGTACCTTTGTGTTACCAAAATGAAACTAAGCCAAGTATTTAAGAACCCATGCAATGATTGATAATCTTTCTGTGAGGAAATGTATTGTTTGCTCCAAATACTGTGTGTGCATGATATAGGCATATTAGGCCATCAAATGGGTGGGATTTACCTCAGTTCTTCCTGGCAAAATAGGCTTCCCAGCAAATAATTCTGCAAGAATGCAACCAGAACTCCACAAATCAACAGCCACACCATACACAGTTGCACCCAATAGAAGTTCAGGAGGGCGATACCATAGTGTTACAACACGGCTAGTCATTGGTTGTTTTTTCGCTGGACCAAAAACTGAAGCAAGGCCAAAATCTCCTATTTTAAGAACTCCATTGCTATCAATTAGAAGATTAGAACCTTTGATATCTCTATGCAAAACCCCACGACTGTGACAGTGATCAAGCCCACTGAGTAATTGTTGCATGAAACACTTGACCTGAAAACCATAGGACAATTGAACTGAGATGAATATAATTTCAACTGAGAAGAAACTAAGAGTATGTTTGACAAATCCTTATCTTGTGAAATCTTGTAAGTTCCTTAATACTTATCTTTGAAAACCCTAATACGGGAGTAAAAAAATAAGGAGAGTTGGTAGAGGCAAGCTAGTCTTTAAATATGAGAGAGTTTTTGGACGATGATCGAACGGGTTTGCAGATCCAGGGACATCGGATGGAGTTTTTGGATTTGTTAGAGGGCAAACTAGTCCTGTAACACCAACAAGTAAACCTTCTAAGGGCATGTTTGGCTAATACTTATTCCTTAAATCCTTATAAGTAACTTATTACTTATTTTTACTTATTATATTAGAGGGAAAAGTAGTCTTTTACCATAAGTTAGTAAATCTACTTATAAGGATCCAAAAAATAAGTTGGGATTTCCCAACCTACTTTTTGGTTACTTGTAAGTAAAAAATAAGTAACATTTGCCAAACATGATTTTGGATCCCTATAAGGTAAAACTAACTTCTAAGTTGAAATAAGTAACTTGCCAAACATGCACTAAAAAGGACCAAACACATTAGTTGGAGATTCCAACTTTTATTTTCATACTTACAAGAAAAGAATACGTAAATAAGTAAAATTTACCAAACATGTAACTTTAACACTTAAAAAAGGAAAAAGACCCTTATAAGGTAAAATAAGTAAGTTGTGAGATCTTGAAGAAAATAATTTGTGTACTGTCTTTAACTGCATATACCTGTGGCTCAGTGAACTTGATACCGGGTGTTGCTATCAGCCCAGCAAGATCATGCTCCATGTATTCAAATACAAGGTACAGGCTGCATGAGACTCGTGACGTAACTATACCTTCGAGTTTAATAACATTTGGGTGATCAAGTTTACGAAGAATATGGATCTCCCTTGCCATAAAGCGCACACTCTCAGGATCCATATTAACAAATCGCACTTTCTTAAGTGCAACAATTTTTCCAGTCTCAAGGTCACGGGCCCTGTATACACTACTATAAGTTCCTTGCCCAATCTGTAGAATAAATTCCAAATTTGGTAAAGAGAATCAGTACCTATAGACTAACTAACCATAACATGTCAATTTGCAAGAACCGAAGTAGGCAGAAACAAAATATAAAAAGCGCCAAATATCATAAGACAATAGCATAAAATTCAGTTTCTCTGGGCATTTAATAATGACAAGAGTAATAAAGTGCAGAAAAAAAAGACTACTTCCAAACTGCTTCGCAAATATCGGACATATACTTATCTCATAAAAGAATATTGGATATATATCATAATAAATTGAAGTTCAATCCTCAGCTTGCATTGTGAACATTGGAGATATTCATTTTACTCAATCAGTGTGCATCCCCATTACTGCCAACAGGCGGTCAAACTCACACTAATTAACATTCACGTTACTCACGTAAAAAACTTGTGAGTTATTGTTTCTTAATGCAGTGGCAGTGGTTTACACATGATTATCACACCAGTTATACATATTAATATTGTAGCTAGTAGTTTTCATTTGGATAACAAGAACCCATAAGGGTACCATTTGCAATACAAAGAGTAATGAATACCTATTGTACATGGTGGTCGTTGTAGAAATGTGTGTCTTAACATTGTAAGTATAGCAGGAACATACTAACTTTAATGCATAAGGTGTTAACTCATAAGCTTGTCTACAAGACTACAAGGTAAAGCTGATGACAAATGCAAAAAATATGGCATCTTCGCAAATTTTAAAAACCATAAGATAAAGACTTGTGATTATTGTGTCTGGTGAAAGCTCAGAGGTTAGATTTACGCTAATATGAGAAATCATACATTCAAATGTCTCTGCCACTGCACCAAAACTCAGAAGTTGTGATGATGGTTAAGGGCTATAGTATAGTACACTAAAATGCCCTCACAGGCTAAGCACCTTTTCATTGGCTGAGACAGCACTCGTGGAGCGGTATCTTTGTTGCTAGTAAGATTTGAACTTAGGTTGTTCTGATACCAAATCAAAGATCCCTGCTAGGTACACCAAAACTCCAAAGTTCTGGTGAGTGTTAAGGATTATAGCTTTATAGTCTAACATGTACAAAATATACTAAACATACTAGTAGAGAACAAGTCCTAGTTAAATTCATATGCATGCAATAGCAATTCAATCAAAACAACTAGCAAAAAGCATCAAACTTGACCTTATCCAATTTCTCGAAAGACTCTGCTCTCCGAGGCAACCACCCTTTAATCGCCTCAGCAGCCACCGATGTCAACCAAGAAGGCCAGCCAGCAATCACATACTCCGTGGAAACTCCATTGGCGACTTCCCCATTTCTTGAGTTGAGCTCCTCTGCGTTAACCGTGACATTCCTCTGGTGCCCATTAGCCACTCTCGTGATGGCAGCGACAACTGGAACAGACACAATGTCTAGAACTCTTTTTGATAGGGACCTCGGCGGTGCAGCCCTTTGTACAGGATTTGCCTCCACGTCAGGTGTTGATCCCTCAACTTCCTTCGATGGGGTGGCGACTTGCCGTGAAGATTTGGTGGATTCGATGTCGGCTAGGATTTCATCTTTGTTTATCCCTTTGGAGCAAATGCAGCCCATAAGGGCCCAAACCGAGGTGACCCCTTGTCACCTGGGCATCATATCAAACACCTGAGCTTCATCCTCAGCAAAAGATTCAACCATCATTCTGTCCAAAATAGTAATTTGAACAATTTTGTCTGGGGGTCATAGAGATTGATTAATGAATCAAAATTGGATAAGCCAGAGGTCTCCAAGGATTTCAAATTGCTCTCAGGAGAGAGAATGAAATCCCAAGAAATTGGAAACCCAGTTGGGAAATGCCACGGAGATGGCTGGAGTTGCATCAAAATCCGACCTTGCCGTGGTAAATCTCGGGATGAGAATCGGCCGGCGTTTTTGGGATTTTTTCCCCCTCGAGAACTCCCTAAATCTACTATAAGAGAACAAACTCTCTCCCCTCTTTCTTGGTTGGAGCTTTTGTTTTCTATTTTTGAGGAAAGAAAGAGAAAGTTTTTGGGGGTAAAAAATAAAGAGAAAAAGAAAAAAATCATTTTAATTTAATTAAATTGTGTAATAAAGAGAGAGGGGGGAACAGGAATAGAGAGAGTTTTACGCACTGAAAACGCGGGAAGCCGACGACTATCGACTGAAGCGAACGTGGATTTTCTTTTTATTTTTGGGTTTTATCCATATTAGTCCTTTACATCTTTACTATTTTGTAATCAGTCCCTCGGATGATGAAATTGCTATCGGGTCCCCCTATTCTTATATCTCATTGCAGCTACTCCTAACTGAAGAACTGAAGGACTAATTTGGGGACAAGTTGTAAGAATTGGATGGAGGACCTGATAATGATTTCAATGATGTCAGGGACCAAATTAAAATTGTTAAATGTGTTATGGACTAATATAAAGAAGCCCCTTTCCTTTTTTTTTTAATTAACTGGGATTGCGGAGAGCCCAATATTGCAGCTGGCCAACTGGTTTGAGTTTAATCTGGCACAAGTTTGTGCTTTTAATTGATGGTTTTTTTCAATTATAATTAATCAATATGAAACATTATTGTCCACTTATGACACGTATTTTATTGACTGATTTCTGAACATTTAAGGTTTGTATTTATAGTTTTTCTCTTTAACCCAAGTTCAAATAATATGTGATATCTTTCCTTTTAGCAGATTTCTAGGTTCATTCTCGACATAAAGTTTACGATTTTCTTTTTATTCAAAAGAGGGGCAAAAGAGAATTTTGTTCTTTTTTTGAGAAAAGAAGAAAATTTGGTCATGTAATTATGCATAACAAATTTGATTTAGCCAGAAGTTTAGGTACATTCTGATAAATAGTATACAACTTTGTTGTTCAAATTATCATGTTATAAACAAATACAGTAAAAAAATAAAAATGAGGAAAATATCAGTAGGATCCAATCCCAAATCATTGTGATATTAATTTTTATGAATGCAATTTATTTGATGTGGTTAGGTATAAGTCAAAAAGTAGAGACAAGTTCTTAAATGTCATAATAAATTGCACTAATTTTGCTTACTTTTGTGGTTCAGTTTCCTTTTTGTTGATTGAGCAAATAGTTTATTAGATACGAATTAATGGAAGTTAGGTCCAACATTGTCTCTTATAGATCCTTTTTTTGGATCGGTAAAAGGGAGGAAAGCTGACATTTTGGCAGCTTTCCCCCTCCTTTCCTCTTCCAAAATCCGGAACCAAACAGCCCCTAAGTATCTGATGTAATCATAATTGGTCTTTAGCCAAAATTTAGAAAACCTATTCAACAAATAGTATAGTAAGGACTATGTATAGTGTAGATAGAAGCTTTGATAATCTCTTCTCGAAATTTTCTGGAATTTTTATTTATTGGATTCCAATCCCTTAAATATATGTTCTGATAATATCTGTTTTCTTTTCTCTGCGTGTATCTGGACGCAAAAGTTCATATCTCAGATCACATCAAGTGGATGAGATTATATCCTAAGGAGGGGTTAGTCACCTAGAACTTAAAATTAGAACTGGGATAATCCGTGGGATAAAATTTTAAGGTGTTAGTCACATAGAACTAAACCTAGAACAAAATTTTAAGGTGTTAGTCGCATAGAACTAAAACTAGAATAAAATTTTACAGTGTTAGTTAAGCAGAACTTTAACAAAACTAGAATTGGGATAATGGTACAAAATTATCCCACTTTTTATATTTTTCTATACAAAAATAAGAGTTCTAGTCTCTCAAATTATTCCAAGTTTTAGCTTGGAACTAGGTGGGAAAAAACTAGAACTCATATTTATTTTGTTATTTTTTCTTTTTCTTTTTCTGCTTTACTTATTTCCTATTATGGTTATCACCATCATTAGACCATTATCATAATAATAATTGTCAATATCTTATAGTCTAACCAAAAGTTATTTAATAGTAAAGAACATTCTTGTAAGCAATTATCAATCAATAATAGTAAGTTTAAAATACATAAATAGTATTTATATCTTCAAAATGCATAAATATATACTTCATGATTATAAAAATTTATCCCACGTTATTTTATCAAAATATCCCGCTTCACAAAATTGTTCCTAGTTATCCCACTAAAATATCCCACTAGCGAAATATTATTTCACTTTAACAATTATCCCATTTTGTATGAAAATGTCCCAATTGACTAACACCCCCTAAGAAGGCTGAATTCAACAAAAAAGAAAGAAAAAGCGTGGAGAAAAAATAAAACTAAAGGGCAGCCAAAGGCTTCACAAGTATTGTTACAAGAATCATGCATTTTGAAAGCAGCACAATCTACTGATCAAGGTTCAACGAGACATCAAAACATTAAGCAATAAAAAACCAATCTCGCACCAAACACATATGAGAGAAAGATATCGACAACAAGACAACACAAAAGATTGTTACAAATAACAGCTTATAATAGTACCATCTATCTCATCCTTCAAATGCAAGATTTGCCTGCAGAAGCAGGGTTGAAGGCTAAGCCAAGAAAATACTTGCAGATATCATCATTCTGTCATGTTCTAAACTTTTAGCATCAATGAACTCTAAGAACTTATCTTTTCTGAATTATAGTACATACACACTGACAAAAAAATTCAAATACAAACCAAATCACTGAAAGTTTTGAATGTATAGAAAATTCTTATGAAATAAAAAGATTCCTGTTGTATACATTTCCAAGTTCTGTTAAAATACATGATTCAAGTGGAAAAAAAAAGTAAAAAAAGGATATACCTTTTGCCATGACACATTCTCCCATAAGCACATCCATGAACTGAGAATCATTACGAAGAATTTATAGCATTTGAAGCTGAATAGATAAAGTCCAAGAAACCGGTGCCCTTGAGGAGACCTTTTCCCGTTAAAAGTTCAAAATCGACAAGTAGTAGAAATCCTATGATAGCTGCCTTCCCATTTATCAACTCATTCTTTGCCGTGAAACCAAAACCAACAGATTCCTCATCAACTACCATTCTCACCTGAAAACATCAAAGTGAAAAGTCTGAACCAGTTATAGTTGCAATATTTTTAACTACCCTGTCAGAACAAAAGTATCATTTTCCGAAGCTGTGGAATCTCACAAACTGCTTTAAAACAGTCTAGGTATATGTTTATTGTAATCACACGAATAACGGAAGCAAGAGATACGCCCATAAAGGTAACTTGAGACACATAAAGAAATGCGCGGAAGAAGAAACAGTTACGTGTAGAGAAATAATCTAACAGAAATAAACCATAATAAAATGAACGCCAATATACCATACGTTTTAGATATATACCGTTGCATCCTTATCTAGAACTAGGGAAATTTTCCATGCCAGATGGAAATATACATGTCATCTTCTAGCAAACATCTATGATCACCAGTTCATCGGAGCAGGTCACCAAGTATTGGCGTTTTTTCTTTTCTATGGGGTTGTTTGGTATATGCTACAACAGTAGATTTAACAAATGTTGAATGTGATTATTTGTTGCAGGAAATCAGCCTGAAATCATTGTTTGGATATCCGGAGTATTTATTACAGAAGACATATTCCAAATCCAAATCCAACATTTTATTAATTGCAAAAATTGTTGGATTTACATATTTTATTGCATTTGCAAATCAAGTATTTGTTTAGTTGTGATTGTAAAAAAGATGTACATTTTCTGAGTTGGAATCAACAGACCTGACGGCATGACATTAATTGGCTGCAATAAATGATGCATCTTTTTCTAGAAGATGTAAAGTCAATTTGCCTTTCAACTAACTTGTTGCTCACCAAACAAATGGAAATAGAAAATTGACTGCATCATTTGTTTGTTGCAGCTTTATTTCCTATCAACCAAATAGCCCCTCAATTCTTTTTTGTTAAAAAATGTTAACACAGGGCGGAGAGCAAGGATGAAGCTAGCAATAAGGGTTTAGGGGCACGTGCCCCCAGACAATTTCTAATTTTTGTTATTAAGAAGCATATGAATTTATAAGGTGCCCCCATGGAGTTTTGCGTGGTGCCCCCAATCGAATCCAAAAATTAATGGAATGGTTGACAAATTATGTAGTTATGTACATTAGCAAAGACATATTTGATGATATAGAAAATGAGAAAATCATAGGAGACTGTTGGAAGCCTTGTTCATGAAAAGGCAATTTTGCCTTTGTGAATAGTCCCACATTGGAAAATGAAATGAATAGTGAAGGGTATATAATGGTTCTCTCCTTATTGGGCTTTGAATAGTGTTTTGGGTTTTGTGGGCTTTGCATTTCTACCACACACGCGCGCACGCCACGCCTCGCCACGCCTCGCCGCAGCCGCACACGCACACCTTTTTTGCTTCTCAAGCTTTTATTTTGCACGTTTTACACGTTCTGTAACGGCTGCATGCGGGTAACGGAAGCATAAACCGTGCGTAACGGTCCCTTGGATTCAGCGGGGGTTACAACTTTCATCACCTATAAAAGGAGGCTTGGAGCTCATTCAGAAACACACCAACGAAGAGTAATTCTTCTAAACTCTCTTCTTCCTCTACTGCTATACCTCCAAGAAATTTCGGCTACATATTTTCTATTCTTTGGGCAACCGTTTTCGTCTGAGCATAAGCTTTGTGACTCACGCCCGAGTGCAGAGGCCGGCCGATTCCGGGTTTTTTACCGCTAGGGGAGAGAGGACAAACTGCGCCAGGGCGATAGGCGGGTCCTTAATCTTCTAGGACAGTGTTATCACGACTGCTCCCGATCAGGCTAGAATTTTCTAACTATTTAATTTGTTTTATAATTTTATATCCCTGTTTTGATAGCAATCTAGAAGATTAATTAATTTTTGCTGTTAAGTTAATTAGTAAAAAATAAAAAAATAAAATAAAAAAATTATTGTTCATCGGGATTACCGTTCACCCGAATTTTATGAGTTGTGATTAATTGTTGTATTAGTTAATTGTTTTAAATTGTTGCATCTAAATTAGTTAAAAAAAATTATATTTATTTCTTTGCTACTTCTGTACTCAACTTCTGCATCTCTTAATTTTCATAGTAAAGAAACAAAAAATCTTTAAGTGAACCGGTTCAAGTTTTCTTGGATTAGTTGGTGTCTAAGGAAAGGTTTAAGGGTTGCGTAAAGCGCTCTGCAAGAAACGAGGTACTTAATAGATCTTTGATCAACCTCTAGTACTATCCTTACCTGGCCAAACTACCCGAGTAAAACTTTTATCTTTTCACTTTCAGAGTTTTTGATTTAAAGCAGGTTTAATTAAGTTTATGGTCTAGTAGTATTGACAAAATCCTTTATTCAATCAGATTACATCTACCTAGACTAGTAAACTTGAATTGGACTTATGGCAATTCCTGATCATTCAAAAAGTGTCAAACTTGAGAAGTTCACCGGTGTTAACTATAAACGGTGGGCTAATCAGATTTGGGCTAATCAGATGAAATACTGGCTCACTACCTTAGGTCTTTTATCTGCTATTGACACTTCTGAGTCATCTAC
>BQKN01063009.1:112763-125767 GCA_022839385.1 Asparagus kiusianus
GTGTGCCTTCGATTTGGTCAATTTAGGGCTTCCGCGGCGCACAACAATACGGCAATGACCTCAAAGCTTAAGTTGTTCATTAGTGAGCCATGAATGCATATGAGCCCACTTGCTTTTGGCGGCTAAAATAATTTGTGCTGGAATAACCACAGTCAGACATCCATTAAATCTAACACTACGTGCTGAGAAATTCCCAACTCCTGCTCAAAATCCTCCTAAATGGGCAATCAACATTTAGCAATTGCCAATAATTTAAACCGAAAACAATCATATTAACATTCTAATACAAATAAAAGATGAATTTTAACCAGATTCCGTCGGCATCATGCTAGCATCTAATTACGTATTACTAAGAAATCACCTGAGTGAGCCTAGCATTCAACAATCCTTCACTATAAGCCCCCTCAGCGGGCGACCGATTCTCAATAGCGAAAACCTCATCCTTATACCAGAGAAGCAGTATAGTCTCCCCATCTTGTATAATCACCCTCCTCTCCCCTCTAGGAAGTGCAGCCAAAGGAACAACGGGTACCCAATTCCTGCCATCACCCGAAACCTCGGCCGAGGCCACCGAGGCTTGTCCTCCCTCTACATTAGACACCTCAGTGGCCTTACACGCAATTCTTCGAACATGTTTTGGGCATTGTCGTTTGATGGGTATGAGGGTCGGGTGGTGGTGGTGGAACTTAGGTGAGGATGAGAAGGGGAGTGCGGAGGTGGGGAGTTTGATGGTGGTGGTGGCGACGGCGGCCATTGAGGACAGAGAATGGGGTGAGTGTGGGGGCTAGGAGAGAGAAAGAGAGAGTTGAGGTGAGAGAAAATGGTGGGCTCGTTTTGTTGCTGTGCATAGCCACTGGATGAGGATAATGGAGGGAGTGGGAACCAGGGTGGACAACATTTATTCACGGCTAGATAACACTTAAAAATACCTTCTTAGTTTCACTTCGTTAGCACTTGTATTCCGTAGCATTTGTAGTTAACCAAAATTGGCACATTAATAATCTATGTTTTGCAAACCTGAAAATTTTCATCTGAAAGTTCTCATATATAACATTTATATGCTAATATTCCATAACTTTGTGTCTCTTAAGTTTGTTGAATTCATCATTAAATCTTTCCAAATTCTATTTTTTTTAAAAAAAATTATGACGAGTTTAAATTACAATTTGGATAGGCTTAATAGTAATTTAGTAGTTACTAATGGTTAAACACTTTAAAATTAATATATGAATATAGTACGGGAACTTCAGATGAAAATTCTCATGTTTGCAAATCGTAGGGGGTTAACGTCCCAATTTTGACCAAGTAAGGGTGTATAAATACTACAAAATACATCTAAGTATATATGAGTGCTAAAGGAGTGAAACTAAAATAGTATAATTTTATCTTTTATTCATTTTGAACCCATTTGGCATAGGATTAAGAAAGAGAGATTAAGAAGAATGATTAACATAGTTAGCCCATTCGATTATCCGAATGACTAAATTATTAATCCGTTATATATGTTTTATTTTAGCCCTCGTGATTATTTTTAGTGTTTGAGAATAAAAGGAATTTTGACAATTTTCTTTATAATTAGAGGGATTAACTCTCAATCCTTCTACATGGGAGTATTATTGAAGGGTTAACTCATTTAATCCCTCTAGAGGGGTTAGCTAAATCCTTCTGTATTTTTTTACATTTTGCAAATTGTAGAGGCTTAACTCACTTTAACCCTTGTGCAGATCTTTTGTGTTTGGGAGATTAAGAAGGGGTTAAGACTCCTCAACCCGTCACTTAACCCTTGCCAACCGCCACCTTTGTGTTTGGACTTGTCTACTTCAACTTTTCTGGGTAAGTTACGAAAAGTAAATCAATTTTGCAATAATATAAAAGCTCTTTTAAATTAAAACAACCCGCAAAGTTTTAATTGCAAAATTATGAGGAAAATCGCATCTTTCTTTTTTACTTTCAACGAAGTTCATTTTAGGTCTGACTTCGGTCCTTGATGTCCTAACTATAATCTTATCATTTTTCTTATATCGCAAAATCAACTTAATCGGTCATTTTTCATTTTAAGTGAATAAAAGTAATCTCTAGCCTTCTAGGAATGCCCAACCTCTATAAATGCACTCATCTTTTACGTAATGGTTCTGCTAATTATCTATAAAATAAATCCCACCAAAAATATTATATTCTCTAGTACATGCCTTAAATTACACTGGTATTTTTTTGTGCTCGCTATGTGTGGGTACATATCTCAACGTTTAAGGGTTAAATAATAATGAGAGGTTAAAGGGATGAATGAGTAAGTTGGAATATTAAAAATTGTTAGTGGTGTTAATAGGGGTAGTTATAAAGAACACTGATGGATGGAGTTAAAATGGTTTTTTTTTTTTTTTTTTTTGAGTTTTTCCCATTTACAGTTTTCATGATTCTCCAACTATATGCAAATTATGAGGATATTTTATGGAATTATTTGAATTCATGGCACACAATAGATTAGTTACTTCATTACATATTTGCTATTAAATTCCTTCCAAATTTTACTTGGTTCTAGTTAGGAATTCAATTAAATTGATCAAACCGTTCACATCATTATTATTGTTTTTTTAAAAGCGCGAATCACAACTTTACTGATAAAAAAGCTCAAAGAGTATAAACAAATAAGTATATGCAAATAGGATCTTAATTCAAAGAAAAGAGAGCTTCCACACTCTCGATAGTTTCTCAGGACCTCTTAATTAAAAGCTTAATACAGGGGATCAATACAAACATTTCAATATTCATGCTTATTGTAAGAGTTATCATGTTATTATTACAAATCCCAATCAACACTTCAACAAATTAGCATTCATTATGAAGTACCAAAGGAGATGAGCGAGCGGAAAATGAAAAATAGTTACAGCTTCATTAATTCAAGCACACATAGATCTAAATATATAGATTACATAGAATAGAATAAAGTAATACGCTTAATTCGTGCATAAGTTTTGAAGAGTTCCCCCCTTGGTTACATCAAATTAGGAATATTCCGTATGGGAAGTATTCTAGATGGAATATTCCGCCTGGTTGAATCCCAGATAGATTGTTCCATCTGGAATATTTTCCAGACGGAAATATTTTCGTCTAGAGTATAAATCAGACGAATTTTTTTCCGTCTAGGAAATACCGTCTAGAATACATCCTAGACGAAATTCCCGTCTAGGATAACATATTCTAGACAGAAACTAATTAGACGAGTATTCCAGACAGAATTCCGTCTGGAATAGTTTTTGTAGATGGAACTTTTATTATTCCAGACGGAATTTTCCATCTGGAATGCCTCGTTTTGTAGCAGTGATGAGAGGATTCACGTTAAAAATATTGATCCTGCTAATAAGTATCATTGTAGATTTGCCTAAAAATCGTTTCTTGCTCCAAAGAGGTTTCATGACTGTCTTTTTCCTAAACATGCATGTTCTTTAATGTTTGCTTGGGACATTCACAAGTAGAAATTCGTGTATCCTAGACGGAATATTCTAGACGGAAAATTTTTCGTCCAGTTTGACATTATTCTAGACGGAAAAATTTCATCTAGAATATTCCGTCTAAGATAAAACATCCTAGACGGAAATTTTCGTCTAGGATAGTATTCTAGACGGATTTTTAATTTTTAATTTATTTTAAATAATGACCAGGTATGATTGGAATTTCCGTCTAGGATGCCTTAGCTCATTTTAAAAAAAAATTACGTCATTAAAATTTTCCCAAAATCGAAATGGCCGCCCGGGGGGGGGGGGCGAGGGTTGGGGGGCCAAAATGGAAATTAACCACACCCATTCTTTAATCCAACCTCATCCATCTTTCTCATCTCCTAACCAAAGAACCCCCCCACCCCCAAATCGTCTCACCGCCGGTAATGGACACCGCCAGATCCCTCATCCGCCGCGCCCGCTTCCCTTCCTCCGCCGCCGCGACCGACACCGCCACCGCCACCAGAACACCGGCCGCCCGCCTCCTCCTCTCCCAGGCTCACTCCTCCTAGCCCTCACCTTCCGTCGCTCTTGCCACGAGGGCATCTGCGGCTCCTGCATGGATCTTCGACAGCCGTTGTCTCCTCGATCACAGCCCTGTCCTCCTCCATAGATCGCCGACAGCCGCTATCCCCAAAATTTTCCCCTTTCCCCAATATCAATCAAATTTATCATTATCAAATCTAATTTCAGTATTGGTGCGGCTAGGATGTTTTTATTTGGCTTTGACGAAGGGCGAATCTTCATGAATGACGCATCCCATGTTCTCAAGCTCAAGTGTAACCCTTGCAATTGATAGAAAGAAGTCATTTTTTTTACTTTTTTTTTGGGATGGAATTACTGAGAGTGAGCCTACCAGTAACGTACGGACAGGAGTCTACTTTTCCAAAGGATGAGTTTTTTTTTTGGAATTTATCCAGGAGAGGCTGCCGATCTTTTACGATAGGGAGGGAGGCCAAGATAAAGATGTTTGATAATATCATGCCGCTAATCACCAACGATCCTAAGTAGAATTTTCGAGCTGACACATCCAAAGTTTAAATATAAATATGAACAACAAAAAAGAAACAGCTAGCTTTTACATCAGAAATTTGTTACGTCTTCTTCGCCTCTTTCCTTAGCTATCTTTGAACTACGTTAAGTCACTCTCAATTCGAATTCTCTGCTCAAAATGGAACAAAATGTCTAACATATATTATAGGCTATTATTTATGCTGCAAACTAAGCCTCCATAAACACCAATAGAATGCTAAAAAAAGACCTTCCCATAATATACTGAATCTATTATCTACAACAAATCTATCGTTAGAAGCCAAAAAAATCAATTCAGTATGCACAACATCAAAATCTCGATGTTATTTTACTTATTTAACCACGAAGTCATGTTAAGAACTAACTTTATTTATTCTTTTGGTTTCTTCCAATGTCCCAAGCAAACATTAAAGAACATGCATGTTTAGGAAAAAGACAGTCATGAAACCTCTTTGGAGCAAGAAACGATTTTTAGGCAAATCTACAATGATATATACTTATTAGCAGAATCGATATTTTTAACGTGAATCCTCTCATCACTGCTACAAAACGAGGCATTCTAGATGGAAAATTCCGTCTGGAATAATAAAAGTTCCGTCTACAAAAACTATTCCAGACGGAATTCCGTCTGGAATACTCGTCTAATTAGTTTCTGTCTAGAATATGTTATCCTAGACGGAAATTTCGTCTAGGATGTATTCTAGACGGAATTTTCTAGACGAAAAAAAATTCGTCTGGTTTATAGTCTAGACGGAAATATTTTCGTCTAGAAAATAATCCAGATGGAACAATCCGTCTGGGATTCACCCAGACGGAATATTCCATCTATAATACTTCCCATACGGAATATTCCGTCTGGGATATCCTAGACGGATTTTTTCGTTTGGGAAGTTTCCCAGACGGATATTTTCGTCTGGGATATATTCGTCTAGAATGTATTCCAGATGGAATTTTCCGTCTGGGATGCTTTAAAGCATCCCAGACGTTATGGAATCCCAGAGGGAAAGTTTCGTCTGGGATAGGGATGATGTCATTATAGGCATCGAAAATTGCCTATAAGTATTCACGAACGGCTCAGTGCTAAGAAAAGATGATGAACGTCACTATCCAGTTCACAGAAGCTTGATTGACGTCGACAAACACTTGAAGTGAATCGACGAACTATGTGAAGCAACGAAGTTTCAGAATAACGAGGAACGAAAGCTGATCAAGAGCCCTGCGTCATTTACGAAAGGCGGAACACCCCTCGTGTCTCATTTATTCCACAGATGATTCAATCATCAGAACTTGTAGATCTCTTTGTCGGCATTCCAACATACTTTGAATCACTCAAATCCGAGTTCGGATGAAGAAGTTACGGCGGAAACGAACAAGTATACATAACAAAGTGTCTCAACCAAGGCCGAGACACCCTGGGGTGTCTCCAGCCCTAAAAATAGGCCGTTATACGGTTTTAACCGTTTGGACCTCCTTGAAGCCTATAAATACAGCCCCTGGAGCCTCATTTTTGGAGATCTGGATTTTTAGAAAATTGGCGAAGCCCTGCCAGATTGAATATTAAAAGTGCACAAACTTCAAAGAGAAGGAGGAGAGATCGGATCGAGTTCATCGGCATAAAGAAGAGGAGCTCGTCAGATCTGTAGTTCCCCGGGTCCGTTCCTTAAGATTATCCCGTTGCGATAATCTTAAAAAGAGCAATTATCTCGCCGTTGCCGAGATAAGTGTTGTGACTCGAGAAATCAAACCAATCGCCGAGAAAGATAAAGAACCAATCAAAATCAACAGCACAAATAATCAAACACTAGTTTTACGTGGTTCGGCGATATGCCTACGTCCACGGGGCAAGGAGGGGGGAGTTTTCACTATTAGAAATCAAGAGGAACAAACTAGGGTTACAAATCTCTCATAAACCCTCAACAATCAACTCTCAATCTCTCTAATTGCTCCTAGAATAGAAGCCCAAATAAAACTCTCTCAATCTGCTCAAATTCGTCCTTGCTCTTAACCCTAAAAAACACCCAAAGGGTATTTATACAAATCCAAAATGAAGCGGGTCTGAAAACAGACCCAACCTGAATCCGCAGCGGTGGTTGACCGGACCGGTCGACCGTGATCCATCGCGGTCGACCGCCCTCCTTTCAGCAATATTCCCAGAATCCAGAGAGTTTGGCGGTCGACCGGCCCGGTCGAACGCTACCATCTTCGGTCGACCGGTCCGGTCGACCGTCACCAATCCCGAAGCACAGTAAGTGTCGTGCACGAAAGCGGTCGACCGGACCGGTCGACCGCCACACAGTCAACCTGAATCCTGAGCTAGAAATCCACCTCTGTTGCCAATTCTACAATAAGCGCTACGGTTTCTTGATTCCTTCGCGAATCAATGAAGCTATGTCCGATTTTTCAAAAATCAGATCTGATCGACGGTGGTTCACGGATATCAACATCCCCATCACAGGCCAAGATCCCACGCAAGCAGCAGGCGATAAACACGGTTGCGTTTGTTTGAAGAAAGTTATATTTTTTATTATTTTTATTGTGTAAGAAAGTCTTATAAAAAGACCGATTTTACTTTGAATCTGTAATCGATAAACGTGTAATAGATTCAGCAATGAAGAAGTCAACTTTCACCGCAAACAGTCATCCTTAACAAACATATATATTCAATGAAATATTCAGCTTATAATTCATCTATAATAAACCTGTAAATCCAATCAAATATCAAGCTTGCAAATCAACAATCAACAATCAAAATTCCATATTACTCAAATTAGTCTAGTACAAGCCAACCAATATACACAAATGAATAAATATTATATGTATCAACTCACACATAACCCCTTCACAGTGAAAACACATCAAACACATGTTCTTTAATACATATTATGTCTTTCTCTTAATGAGTCATCCAACTCACAGGGGATCATTTTCAATACAAATAAATTTCCATCCACATATACAAATAAATTTTCCGTCCAATACATAATCAATTCACCGGGGATCATTGTCAATACAGCTGAACCAATCCACATATACAAATATACGATCGGCTACAGACAGCGTCGAGGACAGCACGAACGAAGAAGAAGAAGTTTTGATTTGGAGGATAAGGTTCTTTAGGGTTTTAAATAATATAAAGTGGGAGACTCAATCACAGCCATTGAGTTATATAAAAAACAATCACAACCGTTGAACAAAATAACCTAAGCCACGTAAAATAAAAAATGGGTCGATCATCCTAGACGGAAATTTCCATCTAGGAAATTTCCGTCTAGGATGATCGGCTCATTAAAAAAATACATAAATCCATCTAAAATACTATTCTAGATGGAAATTTCCGTCTATAATATGATATTCTAGACGGAATATCATAGACGGAATGTTTCGGTCTAGGATATAGTATCCTAGACAGGAAAATTTTTCGTCTATGATATTCCGTCTAGGAAAATTAATTTTCTACTAGTGCATGCTTTTACGCATCTCATATTGCAAGTGGTAAGTAACTTCTTTTTCATGAAAACTTGATGTATGACACCCCATCGGTTTAATTGGTAAGTTTATAGGTTTTCTGTAAGTAACATGTAAAGTATTTGAAGCCTCTTTTCGCTGCCATTTTTCCTCCGTGCCCTTAAATTACCCATGCTAGCCAAAGGTCCAGTACTAGAACACATCAACTTTTTAGACTAATCAAAGCCTACAAATTAAATTCCTCACAAGTGATTTGTTTTTTATTCATTATTATTATTTGATGCTAGCATTTAGGTTGTTAGATGCAATGTCAACAAATAGAAGACGTGGTCATAAAATGGGGCTGTTTCCCACACTTGTGCATCTCACTTATGCTGACAGCTTGATGCTGAGAGTGATGCAACCGATCCTCCTTTTTCCTATTGTAGGAGCCCTAGAAACTTCCTTCTCCCTTCTGCAGCATTATGATGCAATATTAAGAACATTTGCTGCATATATAGCAACAGAAAGATGTTGTGCTACGTATGTATCTACTCTTCTATAATTACAGAAGGATCCAAAGAATTACCATGTTGTGCGCAGCAGAAATTTCGGCAGAGTTTCTGGTGCACAATAAGAGAGAAAGATCGATAAGAATCCTTGTTTCTCAAAGAGAACAAGAATCTGAAACCTAATATCCCATCAAAGTGGGATATTAGCTCTTCCTCTCGTCAGCTCTAGGACTGCGCGTCGAGGGATCCTAAAAACTATTACAATGGTCACAAACACAAACAAACCAATTTTACGTGGTTCGGCAAACTGCCTACGTCCACGGGGCAAGGAGGGGGATCTACTATTAGAGAGAAAATACAATAGGTTTACAATCTCACAAAATAAACCCTCAAACTAACTCTCTAATCTCTCACAAAAACAGCCACCAAATAGGATTTTTCTCCTCTGCACGAAGCCCAAGAAAAATCCACAACAGCCTTTTGCACGCGGTCCAAGCCTCTGCCTACGCACCTCAATTGCACAGCGCCTATACTTCTCCTTGTACTGCTGCAGCCGACTTTTCCAAGCCCTCAACCTCCTGCACTTGCACAAAACCCTAGGGAACAAATCTCAGCTCTATATATAGCTATGATGTGAAGTAATGATCGGGTGGGCCTGGCTATCAAATCTCACGCAGAAACGAAAAAAGGCTCCGCTGATTCACGTGCTTAGCTTGGCTTCGTCCGCGTGCTTGCCTGGGGCCTGCTCACGTGCTTCAACCAATCATAATTCTCCACCTCGGCAAAGTTTCTACCAAAACTGAGCCGACACCAAAGCATCCAACTGTCCCACTTGTTGTGTCCAGTACGCCGTGAAACAATTCACGTCAACGGACTCCATCCATAACAAGTAGAGACCCAAACGGGAGTGCGAACACTCTTTCAAACGTCGATGTCTACTCACCAAATCGATCTCACCCCATCAAAATCCAAACCGGTTACATCGTAAAGACTGCCTACGTATCCTCTTGCCCAAGGAATCAAGCCTAACGTAGTTCACCAAATGGCCGCGAACGACCTCAATTCAATAAAAGAGTTCGCAACCCTTCTCTAATATCATCAACTCTGTGGCTGATAGCACCTCCAATGGCCTCAAAAACCTTCACATGAGGTGAACTAATGACCATATCCAAATTATGTCTACCAGCTGCATTCGAATCAAAATCCAACTTATCATCTGCATCCAAAACCAATTGATCCCGAAGCTGTGTCACCTCAGCTAGAATCCTAAATGATGCAGTATGATCTGGAGTAATCTTCACCCAATGTGGAGTAGCATCACTCTCCACCCGCTGTGATACCTCTAAGGTCTGTCCAAAACTCTCCACCTGCTGAGAGTTAATTAGCTCCCTCATCGAAGCCTCAACCAAAGTGACACAATCAGACCTATCGTCCAATAGAGTTTTACCTCCAATCACAGCAGTTGACAATTATTTAATAGGATGACTCAAATATGTCGAAGCCTCAGTCCAGAAACTCTTCTGCAGACCATTGCTTGACAACAAACACCGATCCTCCTCCAGCAAGGTACGGTTCTCCAAATTTGTCACTCTATCTCATTGCCCCAAGATTTCCTTTCTAACGAAGTGTCTCGCAATGCCGTGAGCTCGGCTCCAATACAGAAATAGGTCCATCTTATACCTCCTACCAAAACCAGAATGGAGTATCTTCACCTTTCTGTCTATCACACACTTTTTCAAACTGTTAGAGACTACTAGGACTTTCTCCAATGGGGATTTGGTTGCAACCCAAACAAGCCTAGAACAGCCACCAACAAAGGAAACCAAACGCCTATTACCTCCCAATGATGCCCCCTTGGAAGGCCCCCAAACATCCACGTGAACTCCTCTAGAACGACCCTTAGCACGGTGAATAAAGGTGCCACACTTCACCTCGGTCTTCTTGCTCACATCAACATGTTCACTGGACTTCAAACTGCAGGTCTTCGCACCCTCTTTCAATCTATGCGAGAAATCACTACTGGAATGGCCAAGCCCCAAATGTCACAGTCTAGTCGAATCAACAGAAGTCGTCAGCTCTCCACTTGTCACTATACTTCCAGTCAAGTAATACAGGTTATTCCTCCTGGCGCCCTTCATCACAATCCAAGAGTCTTCCATAATCTCGAGAACCATGTCCTCAACACGAACCTTCAGACCCTCTCCAACCAAAGCTCCAATCGAGATCAAGTTCTTCTTCAAAGAAGGAACATATCTCACATCACATAACTCTCTAACAGTCCCGTCAAACATCTTGATGCGAATTCTTCCTATCCCAAGGATCTGGCATGCACGGTTATCAGCCATGTACACCACACCACTATCCAGCTTCTCAAAACTAGAGAACCATTCCCTTCTAGGGCACACATGATAGGTCGCACCACTATCCAACATCCATTCAGATTCCTCCGAATAGCTATCTGTAGGACTGATAGAAAGCGAATAAATAGAAGAGTCAGAATTATTACCATCCGATACAATGTTTGCTTCTGATGATGGTTGCTTACATTTTCCCTTCTGCTTATTCTTCATCCATTCGTCGAGCTTTGGGCAGTCTTTCTTCCAATGACAAGTCTCCTTACACCAAGCACACTGATCTTTTCCTACTTTAGACTGTGACTTCCAATTGTTTCGGTTTGGACCCTTCCCTCTTGCTACCAACGCCTCTGCTACCGGCTCAACTGAAGCCTCCTTATCCTTCTTTTGAAGCTGATAATTCACCAGTGCAGCAGTGACCTCACTATACGAAAGGGACGCCTTCCCATTAATCAGAGTAAGGACAAAAGTCTCATATTCCTCGTCGGGCAATGAACTCAACAACAGCAACGCCTTGTCCTCATCTTCAATAATAACATCCACATTCGTCAAATCCGCAAGAAGCTTTGTGTAGGTGTTCATGTGATCTCTAATTGAGGTTCCCTTCTTCAACTGGAAACGATAAAGTCTCCTCTTCAAATGCAAGCGGTTCTCAACACTCTTTGTCAGATACTTGCTTTTAAGAATCTCCCAAATCTTCTTTGCAGAAGTCTCATTCATCACATCATATTTTAGATCTTGAGTCAAACAAGACCTAATCACACCACACGCCGTTCGATTCATCTTCTTCCAAACTTTCTCTTCAATCTCATCTGGCTTGCCATCTAACTCCAAAGTATCCTCCAAATTCTGCGCGTTCAGCGCATCCAAAACCTCGCATCTCCATAATCCAAAGTTATTTGTGCCATTAAACTTCTCCACATCTATCTTCATAGAGTGGATATTCAAACTCTGAATGGTCTTCACGCCAGAAGCACCACCCTCGACACCCGAAGCACCTTCTTTCCCCGACATCTTACGCACCAACGAACGAAGAATAGAT
This sequence comes from Asparagus kiusianus, assembly GCA_022839385.1. Classification (NCBI taxonomy): domain Eukaryota; kingdom Viridiplantae; phylum Streptophyta; class Magnoliopsida; order Asparagales; family Asparagaceae; genus Asparagus; species Asparagus kiusianus. The sequence continues at coordinate 124,642 of BQKN01063009.1, forward strand.
CCAAAACTAAAAAGATAGAGTATTTACCAAAAGATCCCACCTTTATCACCAAACGAAGCCATAGACGAGCCTCTAAATTGATCTACTCCTCCAAATAGCCCAAGTGTAGCCCGAGTTTATGGTGCACAATAAGAAAGAAAGATCGATAAGAATTCTTGTTTCTTAAAGGGAACAAGAATCTGAAGCCTAATATCCCATCAAAGTGGGATATTAGCTCTTCCTCTCGTCAGCTCTAGGACTGCGCGTCGAGGGATCCTAAAAACTATTACAATGGCCACAAACACAAACAAACCAATTTTACGTAGTTCGGCAAACTGCCTACGTCCACGGGGCAAGGAGGGGGATCTACTATTAGAGAGAAAATACAATAGGTTTACAATCTCATAAAATAAACCCTCAAACTAACTCTCTAATCTCTCACAAAAACAGCCACCAAATAGGATTTTTCTCCTCTGCACGAAGCCCAAGAAAAATCCACAACAGCCTTTCGCACGCGGTCCAAGCCTCTGCCTACGCACCTTAATTGCACAGCACCTATACTTCTCCTTGTACTGCTGCAGCCGACTTTTCCAAGCCCTCAACCTCCTGCACTTGCACAAAACCCTAGGGAACAAATCTCAGCTCTATATATAGCTATGATGTGAAGTAATGATCGGGTGGGCCTGGCTATCAAATCTCACGCAGAAACGAAAAAAGGCTCCGCTGATTCACGTGCTTGGCTTGGCTTCGTCCACGTGCTTGTGTCACGCCCCGCTTCCCAAAATACCAGGGAATCGGGACGCGAGCAAGCCCGCGACGTATTAGACTGAGGAGAGATAAGTGCTAGACCTCTTCTTCTCAATCTAATACGCTAAGCGTCTGGAAATAAAACAATACGAAGTCACAGGTCCCCGATCACAGTAGCAAGAATATAAAGACAACTCGGAATAAAATAATACATATCATAAAAGAAATATCATCCCAGACATAAAAATGCGGGTCAAACATGCCCTTATACAAATCTGAAATAATGAATACTGAAAGATGTAAAATATACTGATCAAAAGGAAATGAATGTGCTGCAGACAAACTGAAAGGAATGACTAAGCTTCGGCTTGTTCTTCTGCTCCATCTACAAGGCACTCCT